>JADMLL010000006.1:13422199-13822877 GCA_016920875.1 Columbicola columbae | reverse complement strand
AGTTTTGAGACCGGAAATGGAGGGATAAAACGAGAGGGGATTGAAGAGTAGATAAAATAACAAAGAAGAAGACTAAGAACTTGATAGATAAACCGAATTAGGTAGTAAAAGATAAAAAGAATAAAAGGACGTAGGTGAGTGCAACCATTTAAAAATAACTTATCTAGATTCCGATTTATTTCAATTGAATTTCTGCTTTCTGGAGAATAAGTTATCTACGAGAATCAATTTATATGCTTTTAAAAGTTCTGAGACCGGAAAGGGAAGGACAAAACGATAGGAGATTGTTTTTACATTTATACAAGTTGTACTTCATCTTCACGGTGAGCTAAGGCTTTTTTTATGCGATTCGCAGTATGTTAAAAATGTTCTGAAAGAGATAAATAGAGAAAAGTTGATTTTAAAATATATTACAATCGCGAGCTCATAAATATTATCTAGTCAATCATGTAGAGAGCGCGATATAATTCCAAATCAATTATCTGTGACGTAACAGTAACGAAACCGCGAGGTCATGAGCAATTGGATTTGTTTCTTATTTTTATAAATTAGGCTCCGAATGGTTTTCAGGTTCGGAGGTGACGCATCCTGGCGGTCGAGTTTGTCTACCGTGATAGAGGACGTTGTCAGGTTTCAGGTTTTGGGAGGAAGGTGTGAGGGAGGAGGGAAATTCATAGAGAAAGAAAAGAACGACACGCATGAAAGGGTAACCGATTCCTCTATACTCACTCATCCGTTTTCGGAATTTGGGAGAAAAGACCCACAAAAATTTTTCTTTTTGGTTTTCTTGAGGAACCACTGACAAAAACCTGAAATTTTTCGGACTCGGTTTTTGCCCATTGATCGGATGAATGAGGCCAATTAAACTGTTCTAGGTCAGTTGTCATAGGAATCGGTGTTGGTGACTTCAAAGTGGTTGTGGTGATGGTAGATGAACTGAAAGCTCGGTTTGGGAGAAGTCGAGCTTTCACCTCCAATTTAATATTATCCATTTCCCTCATCCTCTAGAGAATTATTAGACAAATATCAATACAATCGCATCTCTGCTCCCATTCAGTTGTCCACCTGATGCAGTCTCTTTAAGTCAGAATCTTTATCCTCTGATAGCTACACTTATGTCCTCACACTACGTATACCTTTTGTTTTTGTTTTTTTATCTTTTATTGACTAATTCGGTTTATCTAGTCAACTTCTTAGTCTTCCCTGGGTTACTTTATCTACTCTTCACTCTCCTCTCGTTTTATCCCTCCATTTCCGGTCTCAAAACTCCAAAAGAGAGTAAATAAGGTGCTAAATGCTATTCTCATAGAAAATTGATTCTCTAGAAGACTGAGGTTCTATTAAAACACTTCGGGAGATAGATAAGTTATCTGTTTAAATATTATTACTGATTTAATGTTAATACTGATCTATAATCCGATCTTGAGTTTGTTGTTTTGTTTTTTTGTTCTAACGAATCGCGTAAAATAATTCTCATCTACGAGATGTAACGATTCATCGCGTTTTGTTCTTAAATTTAATATATTTGAAGACATCTAAGACTTATCTCCATAATTGTCGTGATATAGAAAACATTCGATGGAAGATTATTCCATAGTCTTATTTTCTAATTTCTTTAGAATATAAAGTATACACACCGCGTAAAACAAAACCCAATTGTATCTCTGTCTTAATAACAACGGATTCAGCCTCTCATCTGCTTAGTAAGAACCGAATTCGGCGATCTGAAGTTATGCGCTCATCAAAGATGACATGAATTCTCATTTATCTACTCCCTGGTTTCATTTTACGCGCTTTTCTCTACAGCATATTTACGCACAAAAATCACAGGAGCTATTCTAACACCTGTGAGATAGTCTAAAAGTTTTGTTTAAAGGGTGTTGTTCGTGTGTTACGCGATTTTCGTGGCTCTCATCAGTCGGCTAAAACGAGTTGTAGATAATTTACAAAAATAACGATTTATTTACCGGAACAATTATTTAAAAAAACAACAACAAATTATTTATTACGGCTTTCAAAAAGATGGATTTGGCGTGGCAAACCTCTAAAATTCTTGTTTTGCTCTCGTTCAGATTAATTGTTACAAAAAATGTTTAACTAATAATTAACTATCCATCTCTCTCTCACCGACTCATTTATCCATTCCTCTCGTTTATTAATCTTCCTCCCTCCCGCTTAACCACCGAAATTGGGTGTCCATAATAATAATAATAATGATTAATCATAATCATTTCATTAATAATGCACACTACGAAACTATTATTAAGGCCTCGTTTTAGACTAATTTGTTTCAGAAGCAATAAACACCCAGTCTAAGGAGCTCATTTCATAAGTAATGCACACTTCAACCGAGAACTCAACAACAATGCCCACTCCGTGATAAAGTTACTTCATAGTCCTACATAGGACTCAGTCAGGAGATACCAATTGGGATGTTGTTGTTGACAAAGGTTCAAAACAAAAAAATTGTGAGAAAATGAATTCTGCATCAAAGTGTGCATTACTTTTGAAATGAATTACTCATTGACGTTGTGCATTATTTTGAGATGACTTACACACCACAGTGAGCATCATACACACTTCTTCGTCTTCTTCTTCTTCCTGGCCTTATACTTGGAGTCGGTCTATCAGTTAAACTTTTAGAAAAATTTTTTCATAAATAATACGCATTTTTAGTTTCTATAATAGGTATATTATACACTTCTACATGTTATACTGATATATATAACAGTACAAATGATTTCATAAATAGTGCACACTTCCGTGAACGATTATATCTCGTGAATGTTGCTCATTTTTGTATTATATCTCATTTAGTATGACATTGCACATTTGTGGGGCGATTTAATTTAAAAAACATTGGCGGAAAAAAGGCGGATTCATTTCAAAAATACTGCACACAAGTAGGACGACCTCATTTCAAAAATACTGCACAGTTGCAAGGCGGATTCATTTCAGAAATATTGCACACTTTACTATATGTCCTCAAATTTTGTAGAAATAAATTAAATAAAACTTGGTATCATACTTATATAAAGATAATATTTCGTTAATATATATTATTCCGGGTCTGCACCAAACATTTTATGGAAGAGCCACAGATCAAGGAGTAAAAGAGTCGCATGTGGCTCCGGAGCCGCACTTTGCCGACCTCTGGTATAGATTGCAAAATTCCGTGATTCTCCTCATGTCCAAGGGTTAAAAAGAAGTCGATATACTATTCTTATACTATTACTGTTATTTTTAATTTATAACTACTGGTAATGTACGTCAAATCAATAAACGAAAAAATGTAAAGATTCGCTTAAACGGTAGCAAAAAAACGTGGGCTTTCAACAAGATGTCACAGGATGAGGAGGATGCAACACAAAAATTTTCCGCAAATTCGGGTGAAAGCCATTCCATCCCACGATGGCGATAAACAAAACGTTTATATCAGCATAAACCACTTGAATCGTCTCCAATCTCGTTCCATTATTATTTTGCCACGAATAAAATAAATAAATAACAGGGAAACAGGTTCTCAGGTTCTTCAAAATCGGTGGCAACTAAAAAAAAAAATTTCCCACCGACACGGAACCCCCTCCGCACCTACTCCCCGTCACCTTCAAAAACAAAAAACGAATTCGACACAAAAAGACTCAAAAATCTCAGGATTCCCAGGATGGCACCCAAACGATTCGTAGGCATTAATGGAAGCCCCCCCGGATCAGGTTTCTTGACCTCAAAACGAGGGCCAATCAAAATCGCCGCCCGTTCCCAAGGAAAATGGAGTCCCAGCGCCCGCCTAACAAATCCGAGTTATGCAACCCCAACGCAGTAATTAAATTTTTTGATAAATTAACCTTAAAATTAAGTTAATTTTCTAAGGTTCTTTTTCTAATTTCAGGTACGAGCCTCGCTCTTTTGTTGTTCCAAACGAAAATCCCTACAAAATTGATTCTCGTGAGATTCCGGTGAGAAAATTTCCTTTTAATCGACCTCCCCGCGTCCTTTCTCTTCGGGAGAACGACCTACCTCCCCCGCCATTTTCATTTTTTTAAATCCTTAGGCCTCTTAATTATTACCGAAATGTTGATTTATTAATTAGATCCTTTAATAAATAAGAAATTACGAGTTAATAAATAAACTTTTGAGGTCCACCAATTTTTTCCTCTTGTGACGAACCTCAATTTGCATTTTTATTTACATCGATAATTTTTACGGATTTTATTTTATTTATTTATTAATAAGTTATTTGTTTAGGTGGGAGGTGATAATTTCGCGACGAAATTTTTAATATGATAGGCTAATAAATAACATTTTTTTGGGTGGGAAATGATTTCCGGTTGTTAGATGGGTTTCTGTTGGTTGTTTAGTTTCTGAGTTTTGTTTGGAGCAATCATACAGGTTTCTGTCGTCCCTGTGGGAGGTCTAAACTTAAATTTTTGATGAGGGAGCTGATCCCGTTTTTCACTATTTTTGGAGTGCAACAGGATGCGAGAGGAGGATTTGAACTCGCGACTATAACTTCTTAGTATGGCACTTAACCATCACACCAAAGACCTTCTGCGAGCTGATAATCCAAGCCTGACAGAATGGAATCGTAACTCAAAACATAACAAACATAAAACATAATCAGTTGGATTTCAGTTGTTAGTCTGTTACCAGCAAGCTGAATGGATGAGTGGAGATGGACGGTCATTTTGAGCAAACTCACAAACTTTAACTTTACTTCATTTGGAGATAATTAATACAAACTGGGTCATTAGACTAGATTATTATAATTAGCAAGAATCAACAGCATCGTACACCTCATTTCAATTTTTACTTTTTAAATTGGAGTAAGACGACTTACTTTCCCCTCAACCAATCAAACTGCTTTCTTCTCAATTAGATCTGGGCTAATCATGTTTTACGTTCCATTTTGCTTTGAGCTTTAATTCTAATTTTTTAATATAAATTAAACAACAGCTGCAGAAGTTTAACTAATATTATTGCTACCACGCAAACGTCAACGTGGAGCGAAACCCGCCAAGTTACACAACGACCGAAATTGGTATTACGAAATTGACAAAAAAACACAAACTTGTGCAAAACCAAAACTAAAAACAGAAAAAAGGAATCTCACACACCACCTTCTGACAATCTTACAAAAAATAACTTTCCATAAGTTAAACATCTCTGTCTGGGCGGCCAGTGAAACTTCTTCGACAGAAGCTTTGTGTCTGGCCGCCTGTGTTCCTGGAATCAGAGCAAACAGCTCTTCTTCCTATAAGCGAACCTAACAATTATAAAATAAAGTAGCTTCTGTGCGTTACACCTAATATATGTCATGGTAAAAGTGATAAATTAGCCGATTAAAGATATAGCTTCCGGCGATTATTCAAAACAACCAACTGAGCTTAGTAAATGTGACAAATTACTGAATATTTATCAAATTTACCGGCTAATTTATAAAATCTTCACCTTGTAAGCACACTTTAATAAAAGTTTACTCAAATCACAAGTTGGATATTTTATAAATTAGCCGGTAAATGTGATAAATATTCAGTAATTTGTCACATTTACCAATCTTAGTTGGTTGTTTTGAATAATCGCCGGAAGCTATATATTTAATCGGCTAATTTATCACTTTTACCGCAACATATATACGATACTACTGGTTTACGTGTATCAAATTTCCATGTGGTCAATATAAATGGGATAAAATGCATGTGACAAAAACAAATATGACTTACCAAGGCACCACCACTAAGGATGTAGTATTAACGGTTCACCCGGAGTAGATTGTTATGTCGGAAGTTTACACAGGATCGTGATCAGCACACCGTGGCCGATTCCCAAAACCGAATCTCGTGGAAGTTGCTACAATATAGACAAAAATCAGAAAATGAATATAAACACACTTGGCTTCTGGTACTTTTTGACAAGAGGCAAGCAATCAAAGCAGCTGTTCTTGTGAACAAACCTTCCAACAAGAAGCTGCAAATACGTGAGAAATGACAGAAGTCAAGAATCTGAGTCAGTTTTGATTAAATTAGCCATTACGAGCTGGATATTTTATAAAATAGCCTAGTAAATGTGATAAATACCCAATAATATGTCACATTTACTGATATTAGTTGGTGATTATGAATAATCGCCGGTAAATTTAAATATTCGCTCGATTTACCACTTTTATTAGGTCTAACTCACAGAACCGACATTATTTTCTGGTTCTCTTAATATTTTTTAAGCACAAAAGTTACCGGTAACACCCAAGAGTTAGTGACAAATACAGAACAACCCCGACAGTATAAAAAATATCAAAACAATCAACTCATCGAAACACAATAAGAGTTAGCCCAACAAAAGACGAAAAACATTTTAAATCAAAATCCTATGGAACAGTTTTATTATTGATTCACCATCGCCCTTTTCCAATTAACTCATTTTAATAAACACATAAATAAGAGAAGAACCTCGGGAAATCCGTAACTAACTAAATAAATAAATAAATAAAATGACTAGTTATTTACGTATTATTAATTATGAATTATTTATTAATTTTAAATTAAATCATCAGCTAAATAACATAAATTACGTACCAAAGTATGTACTTATTGAATGAGCAAAAAGAAGTACGGTGGAACCTCTCATAACGAGTTTAATTCGTTCCGGAGTTTTACTCGTAATGCGAAACGATTTTTTCCATATAAACCAGTGTAAAATGGGGTGATGCGAACCAAAAACCCCGAACAAAATTTATGTTTAGCATTTATTAAATGACAAAATACATAAAATTGTTGTCAAATATGAGATTAATCATATTTTCTTAGTTATGTACATAATTTTGTTTAACACAATGCAGCCTACAGTGATTTGTCTTTGCCGACGCTTCAAAATTTGATGAAAATGTGACACCGCATTGTCATTGAGGAATTTCGTGGGGCGTGGCTACTGTCTTATTTAGGATGATGCTTCTCAGTGTACACCAGCAAGTTTCCACTTTGCTTTCAGTTCTTCTCTTATTCCGCCAGAAGAGTGTTGCCTAGTGAACTAAGCCCCCATATTAGAAACTGTGTTCTAATTCCAAAACTTTCAACAGAATTCAAGATGGAAGGAATAATCTGGAAAGAGAGGAAGAGAAAAGAAAAGGAAAGGAAGCTAAGAAACCTATGAATGTGGAAATGAAAGAATTTCGGGTGGTAGTGAAGAAGATAAGACAGGCGAAGAAGAATTCTTCCTTAGAATCTGCCCTGGTTTGGAGTACCGATCGGGGGATTCCCCATCTACATATCGCTCATTATGCCAAAAATTGCTCGTTATGCGAAGCATAGTTATGAGAGTCACTTTTTAAATTTATGTTGCTCGTTATGCGAATTCCTCGCTGTGAGAGGCACTCGTTCCACTGAACATTAAAAATTGAAAGTGGCAGGAGGGCTGCCAAACAAGAATCTGCATCTGTGAGTTACACTTAGGACAAACAAAAACAGGATGGACGGAAGTCAGAAGGGAATACTTTGAAAGAAACGGTGTAGAAGAGATTAATATTAAGTACAAGATGGCGAAACTTTATAAAACAACTGAGAAGAGAGATAGAGACAACCAAAGGCAGATCAACTTGATAGAGAGATAGAACCAGAAGCCAAAAATACAGAAACCTATGGCCGCTCCTCAAAATCTGTTTTATTGTAAGAAGACAAAACGCCTGAGAGAAGAAACTCGATCCCAATAATTGAAGAAGAAGAAGAAGACGTAGTAAAAGGAAGAAAGAGAAAAATGGCGGACTACGAACTAATTTTTTGTAAAACTATTTTAGAAGCACAAAAAGCGACGAATATATATTAACATAAATTACAAATCCAACACCACAAAACTTCTCCTTCAAAAATAAATAAATAAAATAAAATCGTGCATTATTTTTGAAATGGAGCTAACAAATCAATTTATTAGTGAATAGTCAAACAAATAAATAAAAGAACAGAACTCGAGTTTCGTTTTTAAATAAGTTATTTAATTAAATAAAACAAAATTAAAACTTTTTAGAGAGTAGAGTTCTCATCCTTCACCTAACCCACCGCCTTCTTCGCAAAAAAATAAAAATAAAAACAAAACCGGAAGTGGGGAGGAAAGGGAAACAGTTTCCGGAAGGATGTTGTTCGGAGGAAAAACAAATTACCAGAATAAATTCAGAGATTCTTAACATTTCTAAATTCCTCTGTTAACGAGACCAAAAATATTTCTCTCTTGAAAGTGGAAGAGAGAGAGAGAGAGAGATGGAGGAGGAGGAGGGGAGGGGAAGGAGGTTAGGAAGAGGAAAAGATTTCTCTCAAAAAATAAAAAGAAAACAGTGGAAAAAAGTTGAAACGAGTTCGAAAACGTGAAAATGAAATAATGAGTCCCGGGAGTAATTAATTTTTTTCAAAGCTTCCTTTTAATTCGCTTTTTACATTTTAATTAATCGGAGGAAATTATTTAATTTCTTATGCGCATGCTCCGCATGGTCATAATTATAACGTTCACGTCGAAATTATCCCGCTTCGTATTCGTTCGTTTCGATTCGTTTCCTTTCCTTTCCTCCTTGTTATACCACCTATACTCCAACTGCTTTCCCCATAGGAGACAACTTCACATCTTAGACCATCTGTCGGATGCCCCCTTTTCCCTTGGGGGTGAGACTGAGTCTCAGTCATCCGAATATATCAGAAACCCAACAAACCCAAATCTCAAATTTGGATTTGTCTACATTTACGTATCGACTTGAATAGCCTATGTATAGACTAACATTACTGTCTAACTGTTTGAAAAGATTAAATTTAATTGCTGACCAGTAAGCTGGAGTTGGAGTTGGTTGAAAATATTGAAGGATGGATGCTAACGAAGGCTCTACAGAGAATTGAAGCCTTTGTGGCTTTACTACCGCATACTTAGAATAGCCTGTGCGAAGTTTGGCGCCGGAAACTGCAATACTTCGGATTTATACTGTGAAATAACAGAAACAAACCACTCCAGCTCATCATGGAGGAGAAAATAGAAGGAAAGCGACACCCCGGAAGACGGAAAACTTCGTGGCTCAAGAACCTAAGAGATTCGGTGTGATATCCGCCGCCCTATTCCGAGCGGCATCATCCAAAATCGCCATAGCCGTGTTGATTGGCAACCTTCGACGCGGAGACGGCTCATGATGATGATGGTTATTTGAGCAGTTTATTTTGAAAGTGACTTATGTACTATCAATATTGCTTTTAATCCCGTTTTTCACCCTTTTTTGGGGGTATAACAGGATGCGGGAGGAGGAATCCAACTCACGACCATAACGTCCAAATCAGGAACTTTAACCACTACACTAGGCCTCTCGCTATGGCCCAACATACATTATCAGTAGGTACGCCTTTGATAACTCTAAGTATCAGTGTCCTATTTATAGGATAGTATCAGTAACCTCAAATGGTTACTAACTGTAAGATGCACATGTAACCACGGGTAACTGGAAGTAATTAACAAATGCACTTAAGCCACTTTCAAAATGACTGGCTCATTTATTCTAAAATTAGTAGAAGTCAAATAGCTTATGAAAGACCATAACATTTCTCGATTTATACTTTTTATACTATTCATCCTTCTCTCTCTCTTATTTTGTCTAAAATTTTTAGGGCGCTAACAGATTTTTGTTTTAGTTTCTACTTCCTCTGTTTATTGTTTCTCTCATTTTGTCTCCTTTTTTCTACTTATCAAGTCAGTCTTCTCAACAGCATCCTCTTTTACTTTGCTTCTTTTTTCCTCCTCTTTCTCTTATTTTGTCCGAATTACTAAACACTCCGTATAACAGGTACGGCAGGAGGATTTGAACTCGCGACTATAACTTTTAGTCTGGCACTTAACCCCTAGGCCACAGACCTCCCCAACTGAATTCATAACTGTATCCATAATCCACTTCTGAGGCTAAAACCCAGGCTTTTTCCCAACCTACAGTCTTTTAGAACTAAAACTACAAACTATTTATTGCCTTTTGGCTGACAGACCATTTTGGTAAACTAAAGTGAAATTAGTTCAAACAATTATGTCAAATTTGAGCTCTGACCGATACAAAACTATAACGCAACAGGGTGGTAGCTACTGAGGACTATATCACGAGAACAACAGCCTCATACTTGAAGATGTCGAAGAATTTTTCAGACAGACGAATGGATGAAGTTTATACGCGATTACTCTCTCCAAGAATCTTTTATTAGAATAGGGTGGTAAGAAGGGTTAAAACAAAAAACAAACCCCCGATCCCCCAAAAAATTAATAAAGACTGCTGACCTGTTCCACCCAAAACCAAACTCTCAAAAATATCAACCAGAACGACAACAACAACAAAAACCAAAACGACCAACATGGCTTCCGATTTCGATCTCTAAGTACTTTCCTCTCTCAAATTTGGTTTTTTGGTTATCTTTGATCGCCGAAAAACCTGTGGTCGCGTCATATCGCCCTTAAATTATGTCTTTTTATTTGACCAGTCACGAGACTTTTCAAAAGTCGTTTCCATCTTCCCTCCATCCCTCTACCTACCCCTATACCTGAGGGTTTAACTCAGGTTTCAGGTGAGATCGCGGCTCCCACCCCGCCTTAATAAATTCAACTCCGATCTCCTCCTCGCACCGCCGCCATCTTTCTTTTTTTCTAACATAATAATAATTTATAATATTTTATAACAGATGGGAGAGAGAGAGAGAGTGTGTATGTGTGTAATGTAGCCCTCCGTTCGAATGACCACTTAATCGATTAACATAAAAACCTACGCAACCTGAAACTCAAAGGTTTAGGACGGGAGGGTGAACCAGTCAGACAGACAGACTTGGACTCCTTTTTCGTGTAACTGGATTTTTTAAAAATTTGATAGACTATAAAAATGTTAATTTTGTTTTGGTGTGTTGGGGGCAATGTTGAAAAAGAATTTGATTTGTGTCCTCCATTTTGTTTGTAATTTAGTCTGGAAAAATTTTTTGTTGAGAGAGAGGTTTTAGGTTTCGGCCGTTTGAAGGGAACCCAATCTCGAATCTCGTTTCTTTTTTGTTTTTATAACGTTGGTAGCTGCGATTTGAGATTGTTTGAAACTGATAATTGTTTAGATGTTGTCCTTTTTAATCTAGTGCCACGATTCTTCGACCAAATCGGTGATTCTGGGATTGTTTCCTTCGTCCTCCTCTTTGGTTTTGGTTTTGTTGTGTTGAGTTTGTCTTTGCTTTCAGTTGTGTTTCTTCTTTCTTAGACGTTTTGCTTTATGTTTGAGGAGAATCTAGTCACCTCTGTCATTTAGAGACTTTGGTCTAACCTATCTTGACTGGTTTTTGGGTTCTTCTGCCTCTTCTTTGTGTTTGTGAGCTTTCAGAGACCTTTTCGGTCTTTTCGTTCTTGGTGTCAAGTTCGTCTTTGCCTTCAGTTGCATTTCTTCTTTCTTAGTTGTTTTGCTCTTGTTTGACGAGAATTTGATTCACGCCTATCATTAACAGACATTGCTCTAACCTATTTTGACTGGTTTTTGGGTTCTTCTCTGTCTTTCTTTTGTTTGTGCGCTTTCTGGGAGCTTTTGATTTTTGGTTTTTTAGTCAAACTTGACTTTGACCTTTTTCTTCTTTAGACTATCGCCCTTTTTCAGCACTTTATGCCTTTCATTTTTTGTATCTACCTCTTCTTCACTTCTGTTTCTTCTTTCGTGGCTGTTTCATCCATATCAGAAGTTCCAAGCTGAAGATTTCTTCATCTCGTTCGTTTAAAAACATTGTTTCTAGCTCTTTTGACTCATTCTGCACTTGTCTTCTGTTTTTCTTACCCAATATTCTTCTCACTGTGGTCTTCTGTTTCTGTGTCTGTCGCTTATATTGACATATTTTCTAATGCCTGGGTGGTTCTCTTTCACTGGATGCTTTCTAAGAGCTTTTGATTTTGCCTTTTGCTTAAAACTTATTTGCTTCTTTCTTTTACAGATCATCGCCATTTTTCAGTTCTTCACGTTATTCTAATTTATTTTACATCATCTTCAGCTTTCATAAATTGTTTCCTATCTATTTTTGGTGTAGAATTAGCATTTACGTCGGTTTTCTTAGTCTACCTTCTTCCAATCAACATAAATTATGTTGGAATGACTACAAGAAACTAAGAAGAAGAGAAAAATAAATTCAAACAAAACTTCAAAGATCTCTACCAAACCTACCGCGCCTACAAAAAAAGACACAAAACACATTTTTCTTAAATCCCAAACAAAGAAGAAGAGTCAACTGACCGACAAACAAAAAGAAAACCTCAAATTAACAACCAAACAAAAAAATTTAATAAAGAAAAAAGTAAAAATAAAAACCCTTGGAGACTTTTTCTGGGTTTTCGTGTACCCAGGTTTAAGGTATTCTCTCCACCTTCTCCTTCCACCTCAACCGATCTCCTTTGTCAAACGGTTAAACAGAGAGAGAGAGAGGAGACCGATTTGAAAAGTCCACGAATCCACATGTGGTCAACCTAATAACAAAGAATTACATCAAAACATGAAAATACCTTTTTTGTCAAAAAAGAAGATGAAGAAGAGGAGGAGATGGTGGGGGGAGATACATTTTTCGCTTTCCTTCCTCCGTCACGTCAACTACAAAAATTAAAAAATTTCGGGTATCTATCTATCACGATCGACTGTCAAAAGGAAAGTCAACAAGAATAGACGAGGGACAACAAAAGACGGAAATGGGTCCGTTTGTTTGCTTTGACATCCTTCCGGCCGATTTAACCGAAAAATAGATCATTTCTCGTTTTCATTCTTCATCTTCCTCTCCCTCCATCTCCTTCTTATTGTTTTCTTTTGAGGTGTCAGCCCGCAAAGGAAACTATTTCAATGCGTTCGGGGTATCTCGGAATTTGTTTGGTGTCCTTCTGTGTTTGTGTGTGTTTCGCGTTTGCGTGTGTCCCCGGGGGTATGATCACCGGTTTGGAACCGTCAAGAATAGATAATAATGAGTCGCAAGAGAATGTTTTCCTTTTTCAGAAAGACAGAAGCCCGGTGAGAGTATTAAATGAAATTAAATCGGATTGTTTGGGTTGTGAAAGGTTCCCCGGGGTCTTAAAGGCCCAACTGTGAGTCCTCACCCTTTGTCGCGAACCCCGAGTCTCATTTCCTTCTTTTGTTTGGAAACAAGTTAAAACGATTTTGGGGAAAAAGGAGATTTTTGGTTCACTCCTTGTCGTCTTTGTGTTTGGTGGGAATACAAAATCACCGCCAAAGAGAAGATGGAAGGATGTTGCACACAAATACGAGACAAACAAAAGCCAATCCCATGACTGAATGAATGAGTGCTACTATCCCGCGAGCAGACATACAGAAAGTAGACCAGTGCAGCAAACAGACAAGCGTATACAATCATCTCATGAGAAACCCATTTCCGTTCTCAAACTGCCATCTAGTCCTTCTTCCGTGGAACTAGACCTATTACTCCACCTCCTCCCGCTTTTTAGCCGTCTGCTAATGACTTTCTTTCACGTGAGTACCTAAAAGCTCCACTTCTCTCCGGTTCGGCCCAACTTTTTTGGAAATAATTACTCCTAAGGTACTAATTAACAAATAACATGGTTAAGTGGCAACGAAAACGATCTCCACGTGAATGCGACTTATAATTTTCGCCGAAGAATGGAAATTTCGGGAGAAGAGGGCTCCCGAGGAGGCCGGAAGGGGGTCGGAAGGGTTGGAACGAGGATTCAGGCACGCAAACGAAGTCGTTCGTTCTTATTCCGTTTTTTCTTTTGCTTTCCTTTCTGTTGTTCTGACTTAACGAAATTTTTTTTCTGTTGGGAAGCTTTCCTTCCCTCACCACCTTCTCCTCTTGTCTCTATTCTACTGTATTCTGCTTGTTTCAGCTATGCGTTCCTCCTCCACTTCTTTGTCAGTCTGCCGTTGAGTCTTTTTCTAACTTTTTGAAGTATTTTTCAGGATTGTCGTTATGTTTGGAAAGTGTCTCCTCCTCCTTCTTCTTGTCCTTTGTCACTTTTCCTTCCTGACTCCCTTTTTCTATTTGTGCTTTTGTGTCTTTGAAACCTTTCTACCTTAACCATTAGTAGTACGTAGACAGACCAACAAACCCATCGATGCTGAAGTGAGGGAAATAATCCACAGAAACCGGAAATGGATAAAGAAGCAAACAAACTGACCAGGTAAAACATGTCTGTGACACAAAAGCTAAGAAACAGACAAAGAAACCGCCTCTTGGAAAATCAGTTTCCGGTAGCAAACTGCCATCTCAATCGCTATATACAGAAAACCTTAACACCAGTTAGAGAGACTAACAGACAACCACAACAAATCAACGTCTTTCTGGGATAGTAAACCAAAACAAACAAATAATCAAGCCGACTAACAAACATCTCTCCCAGAACGAGAGGAAGAATAAAACGAAAAAACCAATTCGCAAGAGGAAGACAGGAGGAAGAGGAGGGAGAGATAGCAACAATAGAAACTTTGAGAGGCTGTTTTAAATTGGATACACAACAACCGAAGAAGCTTTCATTGTCGGAAGGAATACAGACGGATAGGATGAAAGGCAAAAGGGTACAAAATGAAAGAGGAAGAGGAGGAGGAGGAGGAGGAGGAGAAATAAAGCAAATTGATTTTCCGCGTGTTTTCTTATATTAAACACAATGAGGGAGGCGGATGTGTTTCCATTTAGCTCAGGATTGAAGTGGAAAGGACTCGGGAGAGAGAAAGAGATGCTGGGTGGCCATTTTCATTAACAATTTTTCAAATAAAATCTCTCTCTCCCTCCTCCCTCTTCCTCTCGTTCTCTCCTCTCTGCCTCATTTTTTATCTTAATCTATGCGTGAACGGAATTTTAAATTTAGTAATCCGCCCTGACTTTTCCTTTCTAGATAAATAAAAAGTCTTTATTTATGTCTTATCTAGTTTTATCTATAACTAACTGATAATTCTTCTCTCCTTTCATTTGTCTTTCTCTCCGTTTATCCATCTACTGTCATCTTCTTCTATCTGTGACTTATGTTTCCCACTTTTTCGTTTTGTATTTTGTAACGTACCAGTCATTCTCACTCTGTCCATTTCTGTTTCAATCTCCTCTTCCTCTTAGAGTTGATGTATGAAGAAGAGAATGTTAGAAACCGAAAGATTGGGTGGAAAGTTAATAAAAATCTCGGAATGTGAAGTGCGTAAATATTTAGATGGCGGTGAAATTCCGTTCGTTGGTAGGGTAAGTAAAGAGGAGGTGGAGGAAGCGAACGGGGGGGTTGGTGAGAACAGAAAGGAAATCTTTCGAGAACGCCATCACGTGTCAAATTCCAAGTTTATGGAAAGTCGAAGTGGAAGAGTAGAGGAGAAGGCAGGGTCGGAGGCGGGAGGAAAACGACGCGAGAGGGAAGAAAACCGGTCGGCAGATGAAAAAGGAGGCCGATTAATCGAACAAACAAGAGAATCAAATTCCACAAGTGACGTTGCCATGACGACAACACCCGACCGGATACAGCCCTTATTCCTCCTCTGCTCCGCCAACCATTTCCAGATTCTATGAATATAAAGTTGAGGATAAGGTTCTTCGCTTCTTCCTTTCTTCCTCCCTGCTCTTCCCATCCCTTCCTGCCTATTCAGAAAGCTTTTCCCGAGATTTTTTCTGTTGTGTGTTAGGAGGAGGAGGAGGTTGGAGCTTTGATTCCTTTCTCGATTCCCACTTTCGGGAGTGATTTATGAAGAGCCAGAAAGCTTTTCTTTTATTGATTCTCAAACATTTCGTGGTGTTTTCTTGAGCTTTTGAGGCTTTCACCTCTCAAACCTGATTTTGTGTTCTGAGAGAAACCCAACCGAAAGTGTATTATAACAGAACATCAACAACTCTAACAACCAGTTGAACAATAACACTCCCAGAGACAGAAAGTATGACGTCACAACACAACGCAAACAGCGTCACAAACAACAAACGAAATTCCCGGAAATCTGGACAACAGGATTAAATAAGTCACGAAGTAGAGAAAGAGAGAAAGGAAGGAAGGAAGGGAAGGAGTTATCAGGAAAAACTCGAGTCGGAAATAAAAGGGAGGAAGCGGAAGTGACACAAAGAGGAAGAAGAGAATTGAGGCAGTGGGAGGAAGAGGAGGAAGTAGAAAGGGACGACGACGCTTTTTTTCATGCACAGTGACAATCCTGGAAAATAATTAAAAAGTTAAAAAAAATTCCGAGTATTTCGCGCAATAAAAAAAAGAAAAATGGCGGACATTTTGAATTAAAACAACTCTGTTTTATTTTCTTTAATTAAAAAAAAAAATTAGATTCGGGCTTTTTTGTTTGTCGTCCAATCGAATTCCAGGACCTCGAGTTCAACTAATTAAAAAGTTTTTGTTCCTCCCCCCCTCCAGTCTTCTGGAATCGGGTTGACGGGTGTATCGGTTTACGTTTGCCATCTTCATACACAAGACAATGCCAACTTTCTGGAAAGTTGTTCCGGGGGAAGAGGATACCAGGGGGACGGAGGCAGAAGACGTTTTTTGATTTGATGTTAAATTAAATTCTCTCTTCCCTCCCCTCCCTCCTCTCCTCCTGTTATGGTTGTCATTTGTTTGTTTCTCTCATTAAATTTTTTTCTCTGGTTTCTTGTCTTAAAATTTCTGTCACAGTCACTGGATTTGGTTTTGATAGTGGTATTTGGAGTTGAGTCTTCCACAAGATGACCTTTTGTTCATCTCTTTGGACATTTTGTTGTGTTTCTGTTATCTGGACAAAGCAGAGGCTTTTGAGTGGTCAAGTTATGGTCGTAAGTTCAAGTGTACCGCCATATACGGTGGAAGGTGGGTTTGACACTCAACTATTATCTGGGTTATGGTTTAGTTTCTTGAGGGGAAGGTTGGGTTAGAGAAAATAGCTGAAAGCTGGAGGACAAGCAAGAGTACAAAAATACTTTTTTGGGTTCAAAGAGGGGGCGTAGGGATATGGCGACCCCATCGCCCTGTGGGAAACCACTGCAATCAGCTACCCGAGTACTGCCAGGAAAAACACACCTTTTGAGGTGGGAGGAAATGCCCACCCCCAGCCCTGAACAACATGGGAAGAAATAAGCATGGCGGATGCTTCGAGGGAAACCACCGCAGGCTGTCGCTGGGCTAATCACCCGCACAGTGTATTCAGTGATTCAAAGAATAGAAGATTGCCTCGGAAATGGATGGATCCGAGGTTATCCCCCAACGCCACCATAGTGGCACATTGAAGAAGAAGGTTCAAAGAGGAGTTTTGATGCTTCAATAAAAGACAAACGAAGACGCGATGAACACCGGAAACAAAACCCTTACCCAGAAGACCTCAACATACTTTTCTGATAGTTTTGGTCAACTTTGGATGAAAACACTGACGGGTCCTCTCCTTTCCTGGAATCATGGACACCAATTTCATCACACAAATCCACGACATCATTCCCAAACTCCGATAGAAACCTTAAAGGTAACAACATGAAGAAGATGGAGGTGAAACAATCCCCCGGCGAAGCAAACAGCTCAAAACCGACCGACTTGATCGTGATTCCCACAAAAAGATATAATAAACCTACAGGTATAGATAGAGATAGACATGGGTCAATAGATAAACGAATATAAGGATGACTGAATCGATTAGAACCATCAAATGACCATTCCAAGAAATCTATTAGACACAGATAATGACTTTTATTTATCTAAAAACAAAGAGTCAGGGCAAATTTATTAAATCTGAGTTTCATTTCACGCGTAGATTGAGATAAATAGATAAAGGATGAGAGAGATAGAAAGAAGCACAGAGAGAGAGGAAGTAAAAATTTCGAAACGAACCGGAAAAACCTTCTTCCAAGGAAGCAAACAAACCATTTCCATTCCAACCGACACAAGACACCTTTATCAGACATCGGCAATCCCTCACTAGGTCAAGAGAGTCATTATGTTGAGAGGAGAATCAGGTCGAAGAAGACAAGAAGCAGAAGAAACCTTTTCCGATAAAAAAATCTAAAACCATTAAGGCGTTCGATCACAGTCATAAGAAAACAAATCGGAAGCCGTTTCATCGGTCAACAAGCAAAAGAGGAAACAGGAAGGAGGAGGAGGAGGAGAAGAGGAGGAAGAGAGAACCCGAAAAAGCCATAATCAATCAACGATTTAATTCGTAAAACAAAGTTGACACAGAAACAAAAAGGTTTCTGTCACGGGCCCAAGATAAACCAGGAGAAGAAGA
The DNA here is from genome assembly GCA_016920875.1 of Columbicola columbae. Lineage (NCBI taxonomy): Eukaryota > Metazoa > Arthropoda > Insecta > Psocodea > Philopteridae > Columbicola > Columbicola columbae. The sequence goes on along the minus strand of JADMLL010000006.1, from coordinate 13,804,705 downwards.
AGGAAAGGAAACCCGACGCGAGAGAGTTGACAATATTATTTATTGTCAGAGACCGACATCATGTTTTATTTATTGATTTATTTATTTATTTAAAATGCGAGATCTCGAACGGAACGATAAATCGAAAAGTCGAACGCTAACTCATTCATTCACTCATTCATTTATTCCGTCGTCTCAGGTGCGGAGCTTTCATTCTCAAACACGATTCCTCCCCGCCCCCATCTCCAAACCATCCGCCCACGTCTTTGACTTATGTTCAAGTGATGCTAGAACTGTTGGGTTCACCCAAGCTCAACTGGAGAACAGAACAAGAACGAAACAAAATCTGCTGTCTTCGGTTTTTGTACTTCGAGCCAACTCAGATCTAAAAGACCCAAGTTGAAGTGACCTGGGTTCTTGGTCCCTGAACCTTCCTGGTAGTTCTTTCATCTGCGAGTTGTTTTGTCTCCTTCCAAACCATTCAAAATTGACTAACCGCCATTTTATCATACTTCCCAAAGGTTGGTGTTGGGTTTAATGGGTCATCATCACCACATTCTTGGATCTTGTTTGGCTATCTTGCCTTCTTCTTAGGTTGTTTACATGATTTTTGGGTTGTTCTGGGTTGATTTTGACTTCCGGTTCACCAAATGTCCTTCCCCTACATCCTCAAAGACTGACCATGTAACCTATAACAACCCCTATATTCAACCCATTTCCTTGACTTCCATTTATCTCCTTTCGCTATTCCAGTGACCCAACACCCCAAAGAACAGTTCAAGAAACACTTACGACGTCACTCACAGACACAATGACAAATCACGACAATCTCTCAAACCGGAGACAGAACAAGAACAAAGATAAGGCAAAGACAAAAAATTATCTAGTCAAAGCTACCGCTGTATAAAATAGAAATCGTTTATCTTTGAAACATTCATACCTGACAGAGAGAAACCTGAAAACGTTTAAGGTTCTCATTTGAATTCAAAATCGTCGACAATCGTCATAAAGTCATCGATTGAATGTTAATTAAGGTTTGTCCTCCCGACGACGACGACGACCGACGAAATTATGTCATAAATAACGAAAGAAAGGAGGTAGATAATCGCGTACCTGAAAATATTTTCATAATGTTTAAAGAGAAGGGGGTGGGAACGAGGATCACGTGACTTGTACTCGTTTCCTCGTCGTTTCTAAATTTAGAAACCCGAATTTCGCTTATTGAGGTAATTAAGCACCTGACGCTCCGGGTTTTCAGGTATCGTTAAGGTTTGTTGATGCGTTGATGAGGTTTATTATATAAAAAGGAAACTTGAGTTGTGTTTTAGAAGTTAGGATTTGGTTGTGATTGGTTGAGAGATAGATTCCAACACCTAATTCTAGATAGGGGTGTCAGCAGTTTTCTGGGTTGATTAAACAGGTTTAGGTTAGGTTGGTACCGACTCAGTACCAAGCACTAACGTCACCCGAAATCTCTTAGAGACAGGCACTGAGAGAATCTGATTCTCGGCAAAACAGTTTGTTCAAAAATCTTTCACGATTTAGGTACGACCACAAATCACAAAGGTACAAGGTGAGAAGGGAAATAAAAGACAAAAAGAGAGAAAACATGGGTCCAAACAATTTTGACTTCTTAACGCGACATAAAGGCAACACTTTTATTGCTTGGGCACCTTTAACGGTCTTTTAATGTTATCACCCTATCCATTAAAAAAGGGAAACAACAACAAGAATAAGAAAGAAGGTAGAGGAACACAAAAAATCCAGGTTCTCATTGAATTCGGCTCGTACCTTTAATGGTGGTTAGATGTAAGCGGCAAAGGTTTTGAATTTGTGTGGGCCCAAGACGTCCCACGGACATAAATGACGCTTTTAAAAAGGTCTCAACACTGTTTTCTATAAACAAACATCGACCGCAACCAAAGAAAGGAAAACATTTCCAACCCCCCAGGGGGTGTAGGTGTGTGTGCTTGCGTGTATGACTCTGAAAGGAGATGGACAATCCATAATCCCATTTAAGGGATGAAAAGGAAACTAGGTGACATACAAATACAACAAAACGACCTTGGCTCGACTCGTGAGAACGCAGGTGAGGTTTCCTTGGATAACCAAAGCGTGTGCTCATCGGGTGGCTGAGAAAGACGACGACAAACGACAAGACCGTCAACGCGATGCCATCTGTCATAGATAAAATATAAAAAAGACAAATCGATCGTACCTTATAGCTTTCAGGCGCGCGCGATTGATTGATTGAGATGAAGACGTCAACGAATGAAAACCCCGCCACGACTCAGGTGACATACTCGTGAAGCGATTAGGCAAACAAATGACAAATGAATGTCGTTGGAAATTATCTATTGTCTTAGATAAACGCGGGGAGGGGTGAAAAGTCTTACAAATTATCTCTTTCCGATGGAACCGAGCCAACGCCCAGCCTTTTATGTATTCATTGTTGTCCCAAAGCCCTCAATTGGTGTCTATATATTGTCTCCAACATCCGTTCAGACTCGAATATGACGACGTCACGGTTTCGAGTCTTCACGGAACCATGAACCTAGACTCATAATTCACCCAGGAAACAAGGGACTTCATCTATGGTGTGCTGAACAGACCCTGAAGATAGTCTGAGATCCCTCCTCAAACAGTCCAATCTCTCCGGGAATCGTTTAACGAATCATAAATTCGTGTTCTATCAACTGAAAGAATGTCACCACGACGTCATCCTATCTTTACCATCAATCTTGGGTCACCGGTAACTACCGTCGAGGAACAAGGAAAGCATTCGACTGTGATGACGAACACTGATACAAACACATTAGTAGGTATTAGAGAGAGTGGTAAGGAAGACGGAGGAAGAGACTTTTGAAAAGCCACAAAAACATGGATTCCGAGGGTAGTCAAGGGAGGTTGGGTCGGAGGGGTGGAGAGCAGAATGGTTGACATTCCTTTGTGGGATGCTGTTGAGAACGAGAGATAAAAATCCTGTTTTAGTGTTGTTGTCACAAAACCTAATCTATTGAAATCCGTCGCTTTTATTATCTACTAAACAGACAAAATGAAAGAAGGGCGGCATAAGTCAACCACCCTCCTACCCTCACCACCACCACCACCCCCAACCGTAGCTGTGTATTCATGTCAAAATGTTTTCTATTATTACCCCCCGAAAGGAAAATTATTACTATTTACCTGTATCGTACCTTAATTTTTCTTCGTTTCGGTTTTCAATGTCCCTCGTTCTTCTTCTTTGAGATCGGTACCTTTCCTCCCCGCCCTTCCTTCCTCTCTCTCTTCCTCTCACCCCGTGCCTGAAAAATATGACGTGGTTATACGCAAAAACCAAAAACTTTTTTTGTCATTGTGGACTTCAAATATTTTCCGGTGAGACTTTGGGAGATGACAGATATTTTTAGGCGCGATTTTGATTTTCAGGTTCTCTGAAGAAGGTAGGAAATGTTTTATGTATTGGTTTGTGTCTCTCGTTTCCGGTTTTAGATTTCATTTTCTGGTTTTGGTAAGTCTTGTTCCAGGTTTTTTTATTTTCTCTGATTCAGGTATAAAAACCAAAACTAGGATTTTGTATTTTAGTTGACTCATCATTTTTGAGGATTTAGGTACCGTTTCTGGTATTAAAGCTCAGATGATGAGTTTTGGTTTTTTTGTCTTAGGTACGGAGAAGGAAATTGGTTGTTCGTCTGGAGTGTAGAGTCACTTTGGCTCTTGTTTGTTTAAGAGTTTTGCTTCCGGTATTCTACAACAGCTTTCAGGTTTTTGTTCTCTGATTCAGGTACTTGAAGCTTTCGTGTTTGATTTTATCTTTACTATTATAAAAGGCTTGCTAGGTGTCACGTTTTTCGAAACGAATTTAGATGAAGGACACGAACATTCCAACGTAGTAAGGAGCATATATGAACGTGGAGGGGGTTGAAGGGGGTGGTATGTAGACTGACAAAAATACTTCCGGACTCAAATTCGAAAATTAACCAGCCGAAGGAAATTGGGGCAACACATTACCCAGACGACGTTTCGTCAACCCTCATCAAAGTCAACTTTGCCAACCTTCCGCTCTTCATTCCAATCCACCACCCAACACCTCCCTCATCGTCCAACACCCCGAAGAGAGGGCGTGGACAATAATATTTAGACGTTTCTGACACACAACTTTTGGGGTAATTTTTGAAAAACGAAGCAACAACAACAACAAACACGATGGCTTCTCGAAACAAATAATTATCGTACCTGAAAACCCACACCAGGTTCCCAACTAAAACGATTTTCTGACTTTGAGGCCTGATGTCAGCTTGAAGGCGAATCCTATTTCCCTCCCTCCCTCCCCCACCTTCTGACTTTTTATTTTATTTGGCAAACCTACACACACACCTGGATGGTACCTGATGAATTTTCAGACATCTTCTCGAAACCGGAAACGGACCCACTTCGCGTAGAAAGCTAAGCAACTGAGAAATTTAATTTTTTAGCCATGTGGGGAAAGAGAATATAACTGAAAGCTTCGTTTTGGAAACATGAAGATGTAAACAGGGAAACGGAAATGACGTGAAAAATTTTTTGTCGATAATCCAAGATGGCGGACGATTTTCCACGGATACAGTTCTCATACAAAATGAAAATTAACGTCTCAGCAGAATAGTTATAAAAACGCGAGCGTATTATTATTAATAAACGGTTAATAGCTTTCAGGGACGAAGGAGGAAGAGTAGTAGAAGGCGGTGGAGGGAGTTCGTTGTTTTAAACATTTCGTCTGGAATCATGTGAAAGGCTCTCGAGAATCCGTGTAAACAAATAAATGTTAATGACCTGTCTAATTTGAGTTTTTTTTTTTAATATTAATCTCGACGCTATGTTCGTGGGATAATAGCTGCCTCTCCTCTTCCTCATCATCCTCCTCCATCTCCCAACAATGATGTACCCAATGTCCCTCCCTCCGCTCTCTCCATTTCTCTCTCTAGAATTAAACAACCAAAATGAGTTTTCGTGCTTTATCAGAGATTGGCTTGAGCCACTCGTTCCCAGAATGACTTTCTCTTTTGCCTTTTTTGTTGTTGTAGGGTTGTCAACCCTTTTCCCACTTCATCCTACCCCACCCCCACCTCCTAAAGCTTTTCCTTTCGCGATTACCGCCATCTCAGGTGACTTTTCCATAATTTTATCTCGTTTTTCCCTTTTTTATAAATAAATAAATTTTTATTTGAATAATTATTTTAACAAATAATTAGTATAATTAACAATTTGTTACTTCCTTTAATTATCTTTTATAAATAAAAACGAAAAAGTTATGTATTAATAAAAAAACCGGATTCATGACTTAAATGGTCACGTGACATTCAAGCCAGAGCTGTGGCTTTGTGAGAGGTGATACAAGGACTTTGTCTCTTTCCAGTTTTGGAGTTGGTGTGGTGGTTATAGCCGGTGCTGTACTTAGTCGTCAAAACCGGAAATCAATCCTACGAGAGCGTTTACTTCCGGTTTTATAGCTTTTTTTTAGTACAACAACTTTTGACTAAACTTAGTCCGAAATATCATCGTTTTATAACTATTCTGCAGAAGCGTCAATTTTTATTTCAATGAGAACTGTATCCGTGGAAAATTCTCCGCCATCTTGGATTATCGACAAAAATTTTTCACTTTCCTGTTTACATCTCCATGTTTCCAAAACGAAGCTTTCAGTTATATTCTCTTTCCCCACATGGCTAAAAAATTAAATTTCTCAGTTGCTTAGCTTTCCACACGAAGTGGGTCCGTTTCCGGTTTCGAGGAAATGTCTGAAGATTCATCAGCTATCATCCAGGTGTGTTTAGGTTTGCCAAATAAAATAAAAAGTCAGAAGGTGGGGGGAGGGGAGGGAAATAGAATTCGCCTTCAAGCTGACATCAGGCTTCAAAGTCAGAAAATCGTTTTGGTTTGGAACCTTGTGTGGGTTTTCAGGTGCAACAATTATTTTGTCCTGTGGAAAATTTCTTACGCTTCACGTTTCTTTTTACGCGTATGTTTTATACGGTAATTGTCCTACTCATAACTCATCAAAAAGACGAATTTTCCATAAAGATGTTAGCCTCTTCCTTTTTTATCTCTAGAACCGGAAATGAAACCTGTACAACTATCATTTAGGTCTGAATGGTCAAAGCACCAAACTAACAGCTGAAAGTTCGAGTCTCCTCCTTCATCCTACCATCCGAGCCTGGAAAATGGGATTCGAACTACCAAACTAAATTAAAAACTATCATTTCCGGTTTGTTAGTGTGATTAGCTCAAATTCGAATCTAAGAGGGATGAATTTAAGACCAGAAAGTTATGACTGATGTTAGGGGGTTGATGACCCTGAGAATTTCTGGTATTTTTCTTGTTTTTGATTCTCAGTTTGCAGTTTTGAGGTTTTAAGTTTGTACTTATATGTTCGTACCTGGTCTTTGATTATTTCCGAGGAGGACAAAGTTAGTTATTCCAAAACTGTCGTAGAAGCAGACAAACACAAATTTGGTATGATGTCTTGCGTGATAGTGTTCTACCACCTCCCTCCGGTGATTTTCCATGAGAACTTTCGATTTAACCTGGATAAGAAGAAAGATAACATAAACCAAGTCCTTTAAACCAATCAAAATGGCGGCGGAAAAATGATGAAACTCATTCTCAACAAATCATTCATCATAAATAAATCAATCCGCGGTTATTTCCGGTCTTAGATATTTAATTCCGTAACTTCTCTTCACCTGATCTAACTTTAATCACCTATTACGTCGAAGGTGGTAATTGTGAGAGGAGGTTCGGGGGGTGCAGTGGGGGCTCCATCATCAAAATCGAGCTTAATTCATTTCCAAGAGAAAACCAAAATGCCCTTTGGAAACCCTTTCGTTTGACCCTCACCCTGTTTGGAAGAATGATTTCATTTGGCCACGAACCTCTTCCTCTACCTCCTCCTCCTCCATCTTTCTTCTTTCTTCCTATTCCTTCCTCCACCAACCTCGAGCACGAAATCATTAATAAGTTTTCCCCGTCGAATTTTCTTTTCCCTTTTCGGTTTTCAACATTTCCAACATTTTGACGGAGACATGAAAGTCTCGTGACGAGATCATTCGCTGGAATTGCTTTTTGGTTGATTGGGTAGCTAAGGAAGGTTTCGGGTGGTGGTGTTAGGGGATCGGGAAGAGGAGGTTTATGCTTTTCCACTTTTAACACGGAAATTCTCAAAAATTGCTGAGGGAAAGGGAATAGAAGATGGCCTCCCAAAAACCAAATTTTTATCTACTGCAGATGATTTTTATCTAATTTTAGTCTTTTAAACAATCTGCACTGTTCTTTGATTAAACTAAAGTCTACCATCTACTCTCCTTCTTCCTTCTGAGACCTCAACATGTGTTGAACTCATCTATCTTTGAGTATCAGGTTAGCTGTCAGATAATCATTCTCTACTATTACGTAAACGAATTTCGACGTAACTAGAACAACAACAAAAATGATTCAAAAGAAACCAAAGAGAGAAGACATGAACAAAAAAACTTGACAGACTGATGGGAGGGAAGTTTCGAAACGACTACCAGTCACAAAAAAAGTTTCGAAATGGGTGCCTGGGTGGTTAGTATTTAGATCAAAATTAAAAATGGAGAAGATGAAGAAGAAGAAGCGCCTAAAAGGGCCTAAAAAACGATTAGACAATAACAAGAAAGACTAAAGCAAAAGACTTTTGAACATCAGTTAAACCTTTTTAACCGTAACAACCATAAACGGCTCAACTTGGGTGGTCTAAACGAGGCAACTTCTTCCTTCGAGAGATTTTTTTTTTATCCATCATCGCCGAACGAGGTACGTACCTGCCACGGGTACCAGCACTCTAATCAAATCCTAACCATCCAATAATTTTTTTTTGTTTAATTTCCTTCTCGCGTCCATTTCTTGTTCTCTGGCGCATTAGCTTTTTGTACAGCCATCGTTAGAATCCTACAACTCAGGTACGTACCTTGTGTCTACCTTCCAGGTGGGAAATCGAGAGGGAAAAATTTCTCTCCCCGCCGGGTGAAAACTATGTTAGTCAAGTGACACTAATGGCCAATTAGTTATGCGTCTAGTTATGGTCTTTGATGACTTGGGAACAACTTGGTGAACCTCAGTTGGGTACCTGCGAAAGACTTCATCAGGTTTCGGAATTATGGCGCTGAGTTTGGTAGCCTTAAATCATCGGCTTGTAATTGGGAAGGAATCGGACGAAAAATTTATTGAGTGAGAATTTCTTCATCCATTTCCGGTTGGAAGGGAAAAAGGAAATGAAAATGGCGGATGTTCGATCTGATTTGAATCTTATCGACTGACTTAGCCGCTAAAACCTAATTTTAGACTTTTGGCGGGTTGTTTCCGTTCCGTAGAAGCTTTTGAAAGTTTGTCACTTCCGGTTTTTGAATAATTACAATCTGCAAACACTAGGAAAGCTCATTGGAGATTTATACTTACACGAAATCGTTCGCTGAGTTTTCCATCCCAAAAACTTTCTCAGCCTCCCTCCGTGCCCAACAGGTTTCACTCCAAACTCGTTCCTCCATCTTCATCTTCAAACTGTAACAACAAAATTATTTTTTGATTATGTAATAAAGTATAATTATTTATAATAATTTGTTTCTTTCGCGATTATTTTTGTGCGAGTCGAGTTACCGTATTTAAATACAGACTCGATTGCTTCTCACGATGATCGGTGTTGGCTTCGTCACCATCGACATCATCATCATCATCTTCTGTGTTACTGTTAGATGATTTAGTTCTTTTGGCTGTTACTTCGTTAGCGCCAAATTTTTAACAGAGTTCACTATCACCTTATTCAGATGTTTGACCAAACTGACAGATTTAGGTATCCTCAGTTTGGTTTAGTGACAATTTATTTGTTGTGGATACGACAGTAATATCGTGAGGACATGTTGGCTTGGTATTACAAGAAGGTTGGAGGTTCCAGAGTCTGAGGAAGAGAGGAAGCTTTATGGTAGGTGGACCGAATTGTCCGTTCTCTGCGTTACATTTAGTGTATGTCAAGGGAAAAGTGATAAATCAGACGAATATATATGATTCCCGGTCATTTCTCACAATCACCAACAAAACGTGGTTACAGTTTCATATTACAGAGTATTTATCACGTTTACCGGTTATTTTATATAATCTCTAACTGGTAATTGGAGAAATTAATACAAGTTTGTCCTCATTATAACTTTGATATTTTATAAACTAGCCGGTAGATTTGATAAAGATTCAGAAAAATGACATAAGTACCAAGTTTATTTGGTGATTATGAATAATCGCCGGGAATTAGACATTAGGTGAATCGGAACAGCGAATAAAGCGAATTCTGTGCATCACATCCGATATATATGTTACGGTAAAAGTGATAAATCGGGTGAATATATATAATTCCGGCGATTAATCATAATCACCAACCAAACTTGGTTAGTGTGGCAGATTGCAAAATATATATCACAGTTACCGACTACCAGGTCAAAGCAAACTTTCATTAAATTTCTTCTTACACGTTGGAGATTTTATAAACTATCCGGTAGATGTGATAAATATTCATTAATTTGTCGCATGAACATAGTTGAGACATTTTATCAGTGGCAGTACTTAATATTATGTAGACCAGAATGTTTAATCGTATATGTTACGGTAAAAGTGATAAATTATAAGTATATACATATAATTCTCGGCAATTTTTCAAAATCACCAATTAAGCTCAATAACAGTGACAAATTACAACACATTCATCACATTTACCGGTTAGCTATTCAACTACACATCTGAAAAAGCTTTTATTAGAATCCTCAATACAAGCTATAGATTTTATAAATTAGCCGGTAAATATGATTTAACATTCCGGTCTACATAATATTTGGCACTGCCACTGATAAAATGTCTCAACTATGTTCAGGCGACAAATTAATGAATATTTATCACATCTACCGGCTAGTTTATAAAATATCAAGCTAATAATGAGGACAAACTTGTATTACTTTCCCCAATTACCAGTTAGAGATTATAAAATAACCGGTAAAAGTGATAAATACTCTGTAATATGCCACTATAACCATGTTTTGTTGGTGATTGTGAAAAACATATAACTTTCAACACATTCATCACATTTACCGGTTAATTTATAAAATCTATAGCTTGTAATGGGGATTTGACTAAAAGCTTTTTCAGATGTGTAGTTGAATATTTGATAACATAACCGGTAAATGTGATAAATATTCAGTAATTCGTAGTAATAACCAATTTTAATTGGTAATTATGAATAATCGCCGGAATTGTGCATTAGGTGAACCAGAAAAAAATGCGGATTCTGTGCGTTAGACCCAAAAATATATAATATAACTAATATATTACAAATTTCATCACAAACTAAAACACAGCAAGTAAAATTCAACCCCCTTAAACCCAAAAATTTGGAGGCGCAGACTGATGTGGGGCCTCTCTCACCCACTATAAAAAAGTGGAAAAAATTTTTCTAAATCATTTAGAAATCGTAAAAAAAATTTCGAAATTAAATTTGTCAAGAACGAATTTATAGCGGAATTTATTTATTTTTATGTTTCTCCTTAATTTTCACTTAGTTTTATTTTTATAGCGCTTTAAACAACCGTTAAAATTTTTTTATGTTAATCTAAAAGAAATTTTTTTATTTTAAAGTTTAAAATAAAAATAAAGAGGAGGAGAAAGAATCTCAATAACGCCGAGGAAATAAAATTTTTACAAAAAATAAATAAATAAAGTGTTTTGATTTAATTCATTAATTATTTTATTAATAAATGTTTATTAAATGTTAATAGTTAATAAATGAAATTTTTTTATTATTTTTATTTTAGGTTTGGTCACCCTGTTTAAATACTAACTGGATGGACAATCTTCTGGAGTGCTACTTACGATGACCCAAAAGAATCTCGTTCAGCTGTACTACATTTGTGTGGGCCTAATCATCATCAACACCACCTTCTGTGGGTAGGAGTGACCCATCAAAACCAGGTGTGATGATGCCGCGATGGCAGTGAAAACAAACTGCTGATCGTCTTCATTATGCTGAACTAGTCATCTATCTCTTAGCTAATCACCCCTTTCAGGTCTATATATCAGTGATGGGTCAGCACATCGATCTGTGGGCTCAGTGGCGATTCCGTGCCAGTTCAAAGGAAAAGAAGAAAAATCGGAAATGAAACAAAAGAGAGAAAGAAGAGATGCAAAAACATTACATAGATGGGTTTAGAGATTTTCCTTGTTGCACCATTAGTGTTAGTAGTGTTAGTCTAAATGTTTGGACTATAATTGGGCTCCAGTCAAATTTTTGGAAGAAAACATTGCGCCCACGTTGAAAGCGGGAAGACATCTTCAGTGGTTCGACCCAGAATTTCATTTCATAGATGCTGTACGGTTTCACGAATATCATTTTTCATAAATAATGCACACTTATGCCTCCGAATTTGTTTAGTAAATAAATCCCTTTTCATAATATATTCAAAACGCACACTTTGGGCAAATTTCGTGCCTTAAGTAATGCACACTTTCGACAAGATCTGAAGTCATAAATATTGCACACCATCTGAAACGACTAGTTTTATAAACATTGCACAAATCCCGCAAGCTTTCATTTCATAAATATTGCGCACTTCCTCCAAGTCTTTCATAAGTGTTGCACACACTTTACAAGAACTCATTTCATAAATACTACACGCTTCTCCTAAGATTTCAGGTCATAAATACTGTACACATTTTATTCCATGAATATTTGACACATGGTGGAAGATTTCCTTTCATAATTACTGCACACTTTTATTTATTGTACCAGTATAAAGTCGCAGTCACTCATCCATGTTCCTGGCCTATATTGTATATAATTTCCGGCGATTATTCATAATAATCCAAAGAAGTTTGTAATTGTGACAAATCGCTGAATATTTATCACATCTACCTGCTAATTTATAAAATATCTTACTCATAAACAGACCATTCTTTTATCAATTTCTCTACTTACTACTTGAAGATTTTATAAACTAGCCGGTAGATGTGATAAATATTCAGCGATTCGTATTTATCAAGCTTAGTTGTTGGTTTTGAATAATCGCCCGATTTACCACTTTACATATATATATTACTTTATATCACTATACATATATATATTCCTTTAAAAAAAACTGAAAACAACAACAATTGTATATACGCAACAAGATATACTTTCTTTCATTGCCTGTATATTTTCCCTTCTCTTCTACAATCTCCACCTTTATCCGTTCCTGAGCCTAAGGTTCCTCTATTTACAGTTTCATTTACTACATCCCTGTCAATTTCCGTGAATTTATTATCAATAAAATTTATTTCCGGTTTGAAAGTCAAAACCTTTCGAAAATTTCCCGGAAAAACTAGAAAAGGCTTTGAGCCGATCTTCTAAAAAGCTTAACCACCATTTTGTCACGTAAATCGAGTGACTTTCAATTTTTTGTTAGTGAACAAAAAAACTTAATTATATAATTAATTAAATTAAAATTAACTTAATAAATTTAATTAATCAATTTTAATTTTCGTTAATTAAAAAAAAGTTATTCAATCTCTCTTTGGAAATTATTAAGAGCGAAAAGAGGTCTAATAATTAAAAAGCCTAACCAACGCTGAAATTAATTACTTTATGATTTCGTATTTTAATTTAAATTGAAAATAATTTTCACGGGAAAAAAAATTTTTTTTTTGTTGAAACAACTTTTTTAAATGAAAATTCAAATTAACTCAAATCGCGTCCATAAATTTTGGGTTTTCCAATTTTTTTATTTTTAGTTTTTGATTTTGTAATTTATGCGTTTTTCAAATTCGCATACCTACGATTATTTGATTTTTAACATTCTAATAAATAAATTGATTTTTAGTAGTAAGAGTGTAATGTTAGTAACGTGTTTGTAGTGAGTCCGAGTTAATTTGACTCATACACCTAAATAAAATAGTTACAAAGTCATTTAAACGAAATTTTCGTTTTCAAACATTCGAATTCAATTATAGGTGGACCAGTTCTGTGAGTTACACCTGATGTGTTACGGTAAAAGTGATAAATTAAGCGGATATGTTTATAATTTCCGACGGTTATTCATAATCACCGAGTAAACTTGGTTAATGTGGCAAATTATTGAGTATTTATCACATTTACCGGCTGTTTATGCAGTCTCCAACTTGTAATGGAGAATTTGGCACAAATTTGCTCGCATACTTGGCTTGTGTCACTTTTCTGATCTGATCAGTAGCTGGGTTTGCCGATAAATGTACAGGAACCCTCCAACAAGTGGCAGATATATGAGCAGTGACAGAAGCCAAGCATGAAATGAAAGACTTGGAGGAAGTGCGCAATATTTATGAAATGAAAGCTTGCGGGATTTGTGCAATGTCTATAAAACTAGTCGTTTCAGAAGGCGTGCAATATTTATGACATCAAATCTCCTCGAAAGTGTTTAATATTTATCACATTTACCGGTTATTTTGTGAAATATCCTACTTGCAAGTAGGAATTTAACCAAAGTGTTCTGAGATGCTTGGATTCTGTCACTTCACATGTATATGTAGCCTCGGAGACTGTTACTAGCGAGCACACCTCCCAGGTCTTTTGTTAAATTTGCCAAACTCTAATTAAAACATCCCTTACGAGTTAGATATTTTATAAACTAGCCGGTAAATGTGATAAATTCTCAATAATTTGTCACATTTACCCAGCTTAGTTGGTGACTATTCATAATCGACGGGAATTATATATATTCGCATGATTTATCACTTTTACCGTAACACATACTGGGTGCAACGCGCAGAACCGGACATTATTTTCCTATCCACCTAACCTCGGCGATTACTCATAATGACCAACTCAGCTTGGTAAATGTAAGAAATTCCTGAATATTTATCACATCTACCGGCTAATTTATAAAATATCAAACTTTTAAGGGGTAATTTAATAAAAGTTTTCTGACATTACGAGAGAGATATTTTATACAGTATATTTATCATATTTACACGCAATCATTTGTCATATTTACCAAACTTAGCCGGTGATTATGAATAATCACCGGGAATTTTATAAATATTTGTCCTATTTCTCACTTTTAATATATATAGGCCTACGATATTACTTTTCCATTTTACATAATATTTTCAAAATAAAACGCATTATTTAGATCAGAAGTTCATAAAAGTGTGCAACACTTTTGAAACGAATTTCTTTTATAGGTTTTGAGTTATTTACCAAATAAATTCTCACGAAGAGTGTTCGAAATTTATGAAAGAAGTTTTTCTCTCTTTCTTTCTTTCTTTTTTTACTGATTTTTGATTTATTACTCGATTGCCACTTCCGGTTAATTTTATATTTACGTTTTAATCCATTTTCAGTCATATTTTGAAATCCGAATTCGTGAAAGTTGAGTGGATGTTCAGTCAAAACTTTTAAAAAAGCAAAATAATTTTACAAATTGTTTGAAAGTCGATTGATTTCCTCATCACCTTCCTCCTTCTTCCTCAAACAAAAGAAAATAAAAATTGAAAAAGAAGAAAAAGAACAAGAAAGAGAAGAAGAAGAAAGAGGAAAAATAATATCCTTCATTAGAGAAGACAAGCCATTAAAAAAGTTTCGGTGGTTAAAGAACAGGTCATGACGGAGAAGACAGCCGAGGGGCGGGAACCTAATCCGAAGAAACAAGATGGCTACATCAGGTACGGGATACCATTTCAAACTCGTTACCCAAAACCTCTTTTTTCTTTCCTTTATGTCATCATCAAACCGAATCATTTTCGTTTCTCTCTCTCTCTCTATCTTTTACTCCTTCTTCTTTCTCTTTCATCTATTCTTCATCTTTCAATTTTGAAATTCTTTCTTAGACTATCGTTCATCTAGAAGGAAAGCTTAAGTTTTGCGACTAACTTGTTAAAGAGAGAGAAGTGGATCCTGGTTTTTAGCTAAAATCGAGAAGAAGGCGAAAGAAGACAAAAAGAGGTAAAAGAATATAATGTAAATGAAAATAGAAAGAGAATAAGACTACTTTTTAGAAGGATAGAAGAAATGAAATACACCAAACGTTCTTTCTCATGAAAAGAGGATGAGAAAAATGAAGAAGAAGTCGTCTATATAAACGAAAGAAGATACAACAAAAGAAAAACTACTAAATGTCTTCTATAAAGAAAGAGGAGATAGAAATTTTTCCTTGGATAAAAGAGAAGAAGAGAGAAATAAAAAGGAAAAATGAAGAAAAAACATAAAATGAAATTTCTTTCGAAAGAGTAGAAGAAAAAGGAAACGGAAAACGTTCTTTTTTATGAGGAACAACGATAAGAAGGAATAAGACAAGGTAAAGACAGGGAAGTGATAAATAGAAAAAGAGAAGGAAGAAAAGAATAGAAAAGAAAGGAAGGAAAAGAAAAATAAAAGTGAGGACAAGAAGAAAAAAGAAAAAGAAAGAAGATAAAATCAAAGAAAAAGAAAATAAAGAAAGTGATAAAAATCAAGAAGATAAAAAAAAGCAGATGAAATAAAATTAGAAAAAAAGAAAGACCTAGAAAAATAAATGGTAAAGAGCAGAAGGTGGAAAAAACAGAAAACGAGATGACAGAAGGAAGAAAAAGAGGAGAAAATATAGGGAAAAAGAAGGAGAAGAAAAATATAAAATAGATGAATAGAAAACCAAACAGATAACAATTTATGTAGAAAAAAAAGATGAAGGAGAAGAAAAGGATGAAAAAAGTAGAAAAAGAAAAAGACCACCAAAATAAATGATGAAGGATAGAAGAAGGAAATAACAACAGAAAAAATGCTGTTTTTCATAAAGAAATAAAAGAAGAACAAGAAAGATGGCATACAAACACAACAGAAGAAGAAGAAAAGTACCATTTTCCATGTAGAAAGAAAGAGGAGACGGAGAACTAAAAAACATTTCTATCTCAAAGTAAAAGAAGAAGATGGAAAACAAAAAAGAAAGAAGAGTAGATGAAGAAGACGAATGAAAACAGACCCAAGCATCAAACACTTGAAACGACTTTCATTTAGTAATTTAAAGGTAACATCAACCGATTAGGATGGCGATGACGATGATCATCTCTTCATGAACAACCAACAACAAACAACAAAAGGAGAACAACGTAAAAGAGTAATTACACTTTTCCTTCACGCATGAGTAAAACGTTTTAAACTTCGGGGATCGTGACAAAGCATAATAAAAATCCCTTACGAACCCGAGGAGAAGATGGCCGGACACAAAAGACTGGGGGCGAGTGTGCGTGACACACAAAATATCCGTATTTACAGGGTCGGAGTACAAAAGGCAACAGCCAATGACTACTACGACCTCGAACAACTCGTAAAACCGCAAAAAACCGACAGCAACCCCTGGATAACCTACCCCCGACCCGCCAACCCTTGCCTCTACATCCCATAGGTTAGGCATCAAGGTCAAAGACATAAACCTCTTCTTCGGTGAGGTGGTAGTGGTGGTGGTAGCACAGTTTTATTTGCGGTTGTCTGGAAATTCTTTTGTTATTTGGGCTCATGATTTACGAGGAGGGTTTGGATTAGTTTGAATGATGGCCGCCAGGTGGTGAATAAGCGATACTGGGAAAAGATTTCAGGAGGAGGTACGAGCCTGAATGTTTTCGTAATCGACTGAGTTTCAAAAACGTCTTCCGGTTAATGGAAATGAAATGGTTTCCGGTGATTTGTGTGCTGACTTTTGCCCTCCCTTTCGTGTGCAGATTTTATCTGAAGATGGTTATAACTGAGGAGATAATAGCAACGTAGAAACGTCTTCAAACCGTGAAAGTAGATAACCTGAGGAATTAATCAGTAGATGAGTCTGACTGTTCCCTGTCTCTTTTGAAAGATGGCTGCTCACGTAACCGACCGAAAGCTGGCTGATGATTCTTCGGCCCAGTTATGTTAACTGACTCAAATTCAAAAACTCAAATTCTACATCAATCTTCCTCCTTAAAAATGCTACCACCATCTGTCTCTATTTCTGCAAAGAGGACATATTATAAGGACTGGCAAGTAATATTGTGTATATATGTGTCGGTAAAAGTAATAAATCGGACAAATACATTTATAATTTCCGGAGATTATTTATAATCAGCAATTAAGCTTGGTTAATGTGACAAATCACTGAGTATTTATCACATCAGCCGGTTAGTTTATAAAACATCCAACTTGTACTGGGAAAATTATCAAAAGCTTGCTCAGATTATGAGTTGTATATTTTATAAACTAGCCGGCTAATGTGATAAATACTCAGTAATTTGTCACATCAACCAAGTTTGATTGATGATTATGAATAATCGCCGGGAATTATGTATATATCGCCTGATTTATCACTTTTACCGCAACATATACTGGTTGTAACGCTCAAAATCGACATTTTTCGGTCCACCTAATGTAAACCTTCCCTCCCTTTTCAGACTCTGGCACCTCCAGCCTTCTAGCCAAAACTGAACCAACCCTGTCCTCACTAACTTGGAAAGTTAAAGGCCATGAGAACTACAAAGATCGTGGCTTTTGAAGCTCTAAAGAAAAATATTTCAATATCGTTATCTGGTCTATCTCGTATGATAGTCTAGTTTTTGTGTCTATTCGTCTAGAATTTTGTAAACATTAGGGTTTTGTGATGAACGATTCTCCCTGTTCCGTCCTTCTTCATGTGTGAAGAGAAAAGATAGCCCAGATTGTGATTTAAAGAAGCGTATTAAAATTCATGATTGTTGTGCTATCTGGACTCTAGTGGAAGAATTGTGTAGCCCGAATAGAGAGGTATGGTTGTGGTTTCAAGCCTCTCCTGTTTGATTCAAACCTAAAACCTAAAACTCAAAGGTTTGAAGGAAAAGAAACATTCTCACATAACACTCAAGAAATTTAGGCTATTTCTGGGTTAATTCTGTATCGACAGGAAAACAAATCAGAAAGTCTCGAAAACCAGAACCAAAGACGCAAAATCCTTTGACAAAAGCGACTTAATAGCCCAGAAAGGACGTCATCACCACTCAATCTCTCAATTCCACCACGATTTTCAATTAATTCCCAATCAACCCCCCTTTCACCCTCTCCCAACCCCAAAACCCCAACGAAATTTAATCTTGACATCCGTCTTCGCTATCGATTTCCATTCTCTCCTACTTCTATTGCGGGTAGAATCAAAACTTCATCTCGTCAAGGTCAAACCGGTTCCTGGTTCACACGACCTTGTACCCAAATTTATGATCGTGAACCTGACAGAAAAACCAGGAAAGTTGACAGTCATCTGGATTACCGAATCTCAAAATGAAGTTGTAAAAGTGTCTCGAGGATTATCGTTTTTGTTCACGTCTTTTGTTGGTCGCATGTGAGGAGGAGATGGTGCCACCGAGGGCGACGCCGACGCCGCCACCGCCGCCTCGTACCACCGATTTGATCATGTATCGAGAGACGCCTTCCAATTTTGTGTTGGAAACTCTTTTAATTGGCAGGTTTTGACCTTTGAATTTAGAGACCAACAACCCGGGTTCCTCCTTTGATTAAACCATTAATTTCGTTGACGCCATTTTTAACTCGTAACGGATTCTAAATTCTTTATTTATCGCTTTTCACTTTGACTACTAAATAAATTTATCTAGATAAATCATCATTTTTAATACTAATTCCGCCATTTTTTCCTCGTAAACTTGTTTGATTATGTGATTTGTCTCCAGCCACCTACAAAAGATTCGGTTTCTACGTTTTTGTCTTTATCTCTCCTCAGAAACCTTTGTCCCTTTGAGTGTTACCTAGCCCACTAATTCGAACAAGTGTCGTCAACCTACCACGTGTCCACGTGAAGAACAACAAACAAAAAACCAAAAGAAAGCCTTCGGGAGTATCATGCAAAGGGAACAAAAAAAAACCGCGTCGACATTAACGCTCGCGTACATTCTAACCCCCCGGAGGCGTCGTGAGAGAGAGAGAGAGATGGAACACGGAGGCGGTCGGTTGGTCGCATGTGCGAACCTTGTACCTGGAAAAGTTCGTTCACTTTGAAAACATTCATCTTTGTCGTTTTTTAAATTTCTTCTTCTCCGTCTTCCTCTTAACAATGCAGAAAACCATTAAAAACAATTTTTTCCAAAATGGTTCCATGTTCGAATGTTGTTTTCGTGTTCGGACCTCAGATTAATGAGAATTAACTCCGGCCAACAACAACAACCAACAAACAAACAAACAAAGAGACCAAGAGAGAAAAATTTATTTTTCGTTTCTTTCCCATTTAAGCCCGCCTAATCGGTTCCCTGCCTGACTCGTTCGTGCTCAAGACCCATGGGGGGTTAGGTGGAGGTTGGGAAGTGGGGCTCCATATTGTCCGTTTGGCCATTCTCCTCGTGGTTTCCATTTTGTCGTATAATTGTTGGTAGAACTCAAAGGCTGATCGTTATATCAGGGCTATCGAAAAAACAAATTCGACGTAAAATCAGCAGAAACATCACGACAGGGTTAAGAAAAAGCCAACTTGATCCTCTCAAATCCTTTGGGTTGACGGGATAAAACAAACAAACAGCACACTCACACACCACACACTCAGCACACGCTCGGGGAAGCCCATATCACACATTTGTAAATTTGATTATGTGAAAAAAGCTCGGAAATGAGGGTAATTTGAATGCGGATGAAGAGCCGAGGCCTCTGAGACGGGGTTGCAAGGGGGTGGAACTGGTTATCCGAGGGTTGGAATAAAAAATTGACAAGATAACACGAATTTATTTTAATAGACTAACACACCAACACCCCTAATTGCATTGTGTATTCATTGCTCATTGTTTTTCAACCCCTTGAGCAAACCTTAATTTTTATAAACGGTCGGATAATAAACAATAACAACCCCCATACTCCAGCCTCCGACCTCCACCCTTTTGAGAATCAAGGGAAAGCCTTCCCTTTAACCCCGAGTCTCGCGAGATGGAGGAAAACAATCTCTCCTTGATTATGGTCTTTGTATCACCACCACCACCACCAGGAGGAAGGTTTTAGAAGCCACAGATTGAAGATGTAGAAGGACACCTGCTTGGCCTGCCTCCTCCCAGTTGGTTGAGATGAAATGAGGGCGATTGGTCTCCACCCGACATCTGCTCTCTCTCTCCTCTTTGGCCTTTCCATTCATTTCTTTTAATAATTTTTCACATTCATCAAAGTCCGCCGAATTCTAAACATTGTCCATCTATGGAAGTAAACATGTAGGTTAACTGTGTTTGGGATTTGATTGCAACAAAAGATTCTAAATCGTTTTGAGTGGATTTTGTGTTTGTTGTGGCAACTCACCATCTTGTGTGGTGTTTGACGTTAACAACAAGTTGCTTTTGGGGAGGATAATTAGGTCATCGAAAGAGGCTAGAAAGTAGGAAGAGAGGTGTTAGGTGTTGGCTAATGGAGGACTCGACAGCTGTATAGGAAAGACACTTAGTCTGGAGGTACCTCTTCGACTTCACAGGTCTTAAACACCAACCAAAGTTGATATCATCTTTCTCGGTCTTGTCTTTTCCTTTCCTTTATCATCACCTAAAAGTTCTGCAAGACCACCAAAGGTAATTAATAACCTTCGCAACCTTTTTGTCTTGGTTTCAGTATTTCACGAACTTAGACTACCATCTTCTGAGATAACTTTCCTTAGTTGTGACCGTTTTTGATTAGCCTCGTCACCTTCCTCTTTCGTGGCTCTCTCAGTTTAGAACGGTCATCACCTACCGTTTGGCTCATTTACACAGCTTCTCGAACGTTTGTCACCTTTCGGCTGATTGTAGAACGCCTTCTACGGCAGAGAGATCGTTCAATTTTGGAGCGCGTGTTCCGAATCATTTACACGTGCTGACAGGTATTGGTGTTGGAGGATTCAGAGACACAGTCTGTCCCAAACACTTCCGGAATGATTTTCCTGCCAGAAACTTTCCAAACTTAGGTCTGTCGGTTTCTTTTCGAAGATGAGGTCCCCTACCAACTTTACCGGTCCATCAGCCAGTGTTGCTAGTAACAAAAAATAATTCCGGAGACTCCTGGAACAAACCGCTTGGTTCCCATCAACACAAGCGTAGTCTATCTTTTTCAGTCGGGTCAACAGCGCTAAGGCAATCATCTCCGATCTCCGACTCAACGAAACAAAAGAAATCCAAAATGAAGCACGACCAATGAGCAAAGATCTCTTGGAATCCCTTTGTTCGAGAAATGAGGCTAAAGTAAGCCCAAAGCCAAAGGAACCCAACCAAGAATTAATGGATTCCGGTGGACTGACGAGAAAATAAGTCATTAAAACAATATGTAATCATCTCTCCGGGTTGGAAGTGGATGCTTTAATAACCTCATTGGACAGCCGAGTTTATTATAAAAAAAAGGAGGAAAGAAGACGAAGGAGGAAGAGGAGGAGAGAGGGAGAGAAAGGAAAAAAGTCAATAAATTGGAGTTTGCGTGATTAAGTTAGTCTAAAATTACAGAACCCGAAGATGGTAGTGGAAATTAGAGAGATTTCGATATTATCCGAGGATTTCATTTTTCCATCTACTTCTCTCTCTTTTTCGTTTCCTTCATAGGCTAAACATAGAACCGAGATTTTTTTATATATTTTAATGAACCTGTACGAGGTTCGACACATGCCACGTCTTTGAAAGATCTAAATGAAGGAAGACTTTAACTTTGATCGTCGACATGACGTGTCGATGGCATTAATGCTCGAGAAACGTGAATTCTTTCCTCTGAGACTTACCTCTTGTCGATAGTCCTTACTTCTCGGCTATTAGACTGGTTGGAGTGTAGTGATCAGAGCACCTGACTAGAAATCGTGAGTTCGAGTCTGCTGCTGTTGTATACAAACCTGAATTCAAATTCAAATTCAAACTGTTAGAATAGTTAGCCAAGGATTTGAAGCTATTTGTATGCACTAGAATCTTAAATATCTATAGCAGGACAAACGCATCTATCAATGGTTTCATAATATTTTAACAAAATTACGTAATAGCCTAAAATTTAGATCAACTAATGATTTTCTCTTTCGAATATCAATCATTTCTCAATTTGGTAAGAGTGTTTGTCTTGAAAGCGATCTCAGACGTGTTGCCAACCTTCTTGAATCATCACTCCGCTAAATTAGAACAAATCTACTAATAGTCTAAGCTTTTAAATTTTTCTTGTCGTCTATTTCTAACATTTAAAATTTTTGTTTAGGGGTCTTACATCCCTGTCGACGTTTCTTGTTCTAAAATCTAGTCTGTATACTAAGGCTATAACCAGTGCAGATGAAAGAAGTGATTTAGACCTATCATCTATGACGTCTTAAATTTATTCTAATGCATCCATCAGTCTTCCTAAACTCTAATCTCCGATCTTTAGAACCTCTAACAAGGCCAACAATCCACTCAAAACCTGATTCAGACACGAAACAACCACCTGATCGCCTAATTTTATACAAAACCCATCGAGAAACCTAAAAATAAAACGACAAAAGAACAGGTGTAAGCAAGAAACCTGCATCAAAAGGAAATAACTAGAGAGAGAGAGAGAGAAAAGAGAATTAGAATGGCAGGGAGGAAGAGAGGTGGGAGGGACACAGAGAGAGACCTCCAAAATGGAAAGAAAGAAAAATGGCCGCTAATTACTCGAGACGGTTGATTACTCCGACTTATTTCTTCTTTTATATTAGTTTGTTCCATGAAAGATCATTATTTATTTAATTATTTATTTATTTTTGATTGGCTCAGAGGTCTAGGAGAGAGGAAGGTGGAGGCGGGATGGAAGGCGATTAATACGACTCAGAAGAAACATGGAAGAGGAAGCGTGAAAGTCGCAGAAAGGCTTTGCCAACCTTTTCCCTTCCCTCATTTTCAATTTAAATTATTAATTAATTAGCAACGGACATTTTTAATTGTCTAATTAGCATTTCGTAATTCTTAGAACCAGAGTAAAAGTTTTTCCGAGTGATTAATTAATTCCCGAATAATTGATTGGATTGGCTCATTGTTACTCCAATTTCAGTCAGGTTTCCTGGAGGTGTTTGAGGGGACTGTTGAAGGCATGACTAACTCAGTTATGATCTCGCTGTCCACATCAGTTTTGTGACTTCGCTGAAAGGTTTCTGAGGTTCGCGATACCGATGTTGAGAAGCTAATGGATGTTCGGGAAGGAATAATACCTGCGTGCCTGGTTTTAGCACTTTTTGTGACTGGCTTCGTACTGCCGAGGTAAACTTTTCGGGGAATCATTGACAAAGTCATCCTTCAACGACTTCCAAAAGGTAAAATTATGACGTCATCACCTTTCGGACAAGAATTTGGATTCTGTTTTGGTCAATCCTAACCAGATGTGGAAACAACAAAGCAAAGCTGCGTGGTTGGGTTTAGTGCTTCAAAGCTAAATTCCCATTGGGTGTCAAATTTGTGATTTTCCACCAAAAAATATTTCCGATTCTTCTCGAACAGGTTTTCGCTTAATGACGTCATAATTTTGGCTATACAGGGGTGGTTGTTTCAAACGATCTTCCAAAAACATTAGCACTAAGCCGGTCAAACCCATTCCCGAGCTCACGTGTCAGCTATCCAAACCTCCTCACGCCCTCCACCCCGTTACCTTCCCGTTCCTCCAGCGGTCAGTTACATCACTTTGCACGAACTCAAAATTGCCACATTTCGACCAAACACGTGAACCATAAACAAATAAGAGAAAGAAAAACAAAAAATAGAAGAGAGGAAAAAAATTAGCTTTAATGAAACCAAGGCGAAGAGAGACCATTCCAGAGGTCTTGAAAGAAAGGAGAGAGAGAGAGGAGAGGAGAGGGGAGGTAACGCATAACTCATCGGATTTTCTCTCTGAGAAAAATAAACTCGGGTTTTTGAAAATTATAGTTTTTGTTTTAAGAAGAAAGAAAAGGGAAACGATCAAAATTCGGGTTTTGAATTTCACCTTAACATGAACACGAGAAAGAGAGAGAGAAAGAGTGTGTCGGCCATCTTTTTTCTTCTCTAATATAACAAAACGTCTTGATAATCATCTTTTGTTGTTGTTGTTGTTGTATCTCCTCCTCCTCCTCCCGTTCTCTCCTCCACTCTTTTTCCTTTAAACTTATGAACCATATATTATCTATTATTTTCAGTTCTACGTCTTCTTCTACTTCCACTCTTCCTCTTCTCATTTTTCTTCTTATTCTTGTTATTTTTGTTTCGTTTAAATTATTATGGTTTCGGGTGATTAACTTCAGCCTCTACCATCTCTCCTCTCTCTCCACCCGCCCTGTTCTCCTCCTTCTCCTCTCCCCTGACTGGGTTTCTCATTTCTTTTGATTGTTAATTAACTAATTAGTCGAATTTTGAAATGAAATCCGTGACCAGATGATGAAATTATGACCTGTCTTGAGGTGTACTTGTTCTTTTGTTTATTTTTCTGAAGGAGGGAAGGGAATCCATTTGGGTAGAAGGAAGGAGAAGGTATTAACAGGTCGGACATGGAGGAGAGTATCAAGGATTTAAGATGAGTAATTCTTGACTGCTTTGTTGTACCCTTAAGGTGATAGAACTGTATCTGTGGGAGGAGGTGAAAATGGTTTTCGAGATATATGGAACAACAACTTCTACTCTGAATTAGTTGCTAAGAAGTTCTTCTAAAGACTTAGACATTGGTAACTGTTAGGATAGCGTTCCTTTTAAATCACAAGTTAATTCTAATCCAGTCAGACATTACGACCTACGAATCATACAGAGCAGATTTCTCCAGAATTTTGTTGTCCTCTGCTAACTACCACCTGTCCCAACTTGAGACACCAAGTTGGGCCAATATAGGGGGTTTGGAATGAGGTACGAACAATTGTCGTAGCCCCAAGGACGGATAGAAAAGTAGAACAGAGAAAGAAAGAGAAGAGAGTGAAATAGCAAAAGAAAAGAGGAAAGAATGAGAGAAAGGGAAAATAGGTAGATGAGAATAAAGTAGAACAGAAAGAAAGAATAGAGGAGAGAAATAATAGGAAGAGTAGACAGAAAATTGGTTGAATAAATAAGAAGACGGGATAGACTAGATGCAACTAGGAGAAGCGTTTTGCTGTGTCAAGTGGTTTGTCTCATTTTCAAGACTCAACGAAATCCTTCCTCACCAACCAAAACTTTCAAAACCTTTTTGAGAAAACGTTCTCCTACTCCTCCTACATCCAAAAACAGAACCTAAAACAAGATAGAGAGAGAAGGAAGAACAGAAAACAACAAACCTTCCAAAAGACCATTCAAATCCAATTTTCTCCTTCAGACCAAAACTGTCATTCTCACTTTCACAACATAAACAACACTTTGCCAGTCCTTGTTTCCTTGCGTACCTTCGATTTAAGCGAGTGACAGGTACATTTGACTCCCAAAACTCTTCGTCCTTGCCTGAAATAGAGAAAACAAAAAAAAATTATTTATGTTAACTAATTTCTTTCACAATTATTTTCTGAGTTAATCAATTACTTTGTCATTTTCAATTTTAATTTCCTGATTTTTCAGGTACTGAGTCAGGTTTTCTCTCTCTCTCTTCGGCTCAGAACAACCTGAGAAAACGCCCATTAAATTAACAGAAATAAATAATTTTGGCGGAGGCGTGAGCCTGCAAGTTATGCGACGGCGGAGGACAGAACTTTTCAGGTTCCAGGATTATGGTTCCAGGTTTACAAATTGTGGATAGAGGGTGAATAAGACCAAGATTATCTACATGTAGTTACAAACAAAAAGACAAAAGAAACGTAAAAATGCAGTGGAAGTTCTGGAATCAGATCAGCTATCAACACAGACCATCGTCCTCAACATTCCTTCATCTCGGGTCAGTCAGTCATTCAATCAATCCACCCATCAATCAATCAAATCCTAATATCCTTACTTTTACCCAAAATTACTCGCTCCCCTGTTCCCCCGCTCCCGGCGTGTCTTCACCATTAAAAATGGCGTTCGCATATCTTATTAGCGCAATTCTACAAAATCAAAATGGCGGATTTCGAATCCTTATTATTAACCTCGCGAAAATAATAAAAATAATAATAATAAAGAAACAATTCGACGAATTATTTCACCGAAAATTGACTCCGATTTCGAGTTCCTTTCTCCCACGTTCTATTCCTCCAGCCTCCCACCACCGCCCTCCTCCCAACTGGAAAACGTGCCTCCGCGAAAGAGAAGTAATAAAAAAAAATTTTTGGTTTTGATCATCGAAGTGCTTCACCTCGGCCATATTCCTTGGACGGGGACGAACGAAAACCTTAAAAATCATTTTTATTTCTGATTTCCCTCCTTCCACCCCCTCTCCATACCTGGACCTCCTCCCGTACCTTCCTCTCGTTTTCAATTTATTGGCAGAAACCTAGAAATAAATCATTGGTTACCGAGTTTTGCTCTTTTGCCTTCTTTTTGGTCTCTCTCTCACCAATTCTTCTGCGGTGTTACGGGTCGGCTAACAGATCCATTTGGAAATGAGAGCGGTAAGGAGGTTGAGCAGGAGGAGGTGGAGGAGGGAGGACAGGGTCCTTCATGTAATAACACATAATAATGGCGGATTGCGGTTTTTCGTCTCTCTCTCTCTCTTGGAGTAATGGAAATAACTTATTTGAGTTCGGAAACCCCGAAATGGAAGTTAGAAAAACTTCGGTCGGACGCGAAATTAAGGTTTTGCCTCCTCACCTTGAACAAAAATCCTGAACCTAATTGTCCACAGTCGAATGAGTGAATAAATCACCCGTGGATAAGCTACCAAAGGCGATGGAATTTCAGGTTTCGATTTTTTTTTTGCTTTTTCCTCCTCTCTCTCTCTTTCTATCTCTTTCGTTGTGCTGTGAGTGATTGAAATGTTTTCTTGTCCTATGGCTCTTGAGTGGTTCGACTTTTTTTTGTTTATCCCTTCAAAGACAAACCTCAGCTCACTGGTGATGTTTTCATTGTTTCCCATCCGAAACGTGATTTTGCAAAAAAATAATTTTTCACTTCGTTGTGTCGGCGGCTCCTTGTAGCTCTCATAAAAACTGAAATAATCAACGGAAACGTTAAAAGGTTGCCTAACTCCAGGGCTAATTACATTATTTTTTGTTCTAAGGTTTGAAACATGATCGAATCTTAAGCCACAACTTTGTCCAAGCGTTCACAGATGACTCATACTATTCAAGGAAGACGTGGTGGGCTGATGTTAACCCAAAACCCGCAGACAACTCACTCAAAGAACCGGAAATTAACCCTTTTCACTAGAGCATTTTTTTGGGCACAAGAATGAACCCGTAACCCGTGAGTGATTTCCAAAACAACTCCGAGTGATTAAGCCCTGGTTTTATATCTTAAATCAAAATAAAATATTGCCGCGAAAGCTTGTGCATTATTTTTGAAATAATCCCTCTATATGTATGCATTATTTATAAAATAAAATTTTGGCAAAAGTGTGCAAAATTTAAAGAAAAAAATTCTCGTCGAAGTGTCCACTATGATTTCAAAAATATTGAAAACAGATTTCTAATAAAAGTGTGCATTATTTTCGAAACAGATTTCTGATTAAAGTGAGCAATATTTTTGAAATAGATTTATGGTTATAGCGTGCGATATTTTTAAAAGATTTCTCACCCAAGTCTGCAATATTTTGAAAAATTTCTGGTTAAAGTGTGCAGTATTTTGAAACAGATTTCTCGTCAACGTGTGCATTATTTTTGAAAAAGATTTTAGCCAAAGTGTGCAATGCTTTTGAAAAATTTGTGATTAAATTGTGCAGTATTTTTGAAAGAGATTTCTCGCCAAATTTTGCACTATTTTTGAAACAGACTTCGAGTCAAAGTGTGCAATATTTATGAAAATCAAGTATAAACGAAACGAAAAACGATACTAAAACTATAAACTACATGTCTTCCAATCCGTCTAAATCATCATTGAACTGCACACCAATATCACTCAGAATGTTTAAACAAAAGGGACGTAATTAGCCTAGATATTTGGACATATTAATCATTCAGATTGTCGGAAATAGCACCAACCTAAGAAACACCATTTCAGAAACAATTTTATAGAGAGAGAGTTAAAACGAAAGGACACCAAACAAGGAAAACCGATGACAGAAACAAAAAAACGAAAACAAAGAAACTTGTGACCAGAGAAAGGGCATCGCCAAAGAACAACCGACCCCCAAAACTATTAAAGGAAGGGAAATCGATGGATAAATAAAAACCGCCGAAAGCAACAAAGACAAAACCCGGTGAAAGCATCAAAGTGAAAAGGAAGGTTCCAACACAAAAGGATAACGGTCATCTTAAGAACAATGGGGTCCAAGAGAAGGGCCGACAAGCACAATGCGGCCCTCGGACAAGGCTTCCCGCCATTATTTCCCAATTATCTATCCAACTAGAACCGGCTCTTGAAGCCCTTCATAACCAATTCTTCAGATAATTAGCTCGTACCTGAGAAAACCGCGTAAGCTTTTCCTTTGTGGGACAGAGGCCACTGACAAAAGTCAAACCGCGAGATGGAGGGAAAGGGTCCAAGGCGGCGGTGGCGGCGGCGGCGGCTGTGGAAACCCAACAATACTCAACCCAGCCGGAAAGATAGACAGATAGACCAGTCGTAAATTTTGAGAAAAGGGAATAAAGGGCAATAAAAAGAGAAAAAATTTTCAGGAAACCATAAAAAAAGTTTTTACGGCTTGGAAACAGCTGAAGCCAACCCAAAAAGGGTTTTAATTACCTGAGAAAGTCTCCAGGAATCATTCCAAACCTGCTTACGTAACGACCAATTACAAGGTACAAAAGAGTAGATGAAGATAAAAGAAGAAGAAGACGGGAACGAACAAGGTATTCTCCCCTTTTCGTTCCAGTTCGAATCATCCAAAGATGAACCACCCCCTCTGGATTAATTAAGCACACAAAGCCATCAACTTATAATTCCCATGACCCATTTTCACAGACAAATCCACCCTAAGAAGACTAACAACCCCATATGGGCTCAACGGACTCCTCCCATCTTTTTAAACGTAAATTCCTTTTTTAATAACCACAGTCAGCCATCTTGTTTTTTTAGCTTACAATCGATTTGTTTTTTGACTTTTTTTTAGGCAGTTCATCATAGCCGTGTAATTTACAATGATTTCTCAATTTTTTTCCCCCGAAGGTCTTCGGTTTCAGGTTCGACGTTTCACCTTGAAGGTACATTTTCGACGGGATACTAATCTCTCTCTCTTTGGCTTGTTTATTGAGACTTCGGGCTCGTGTGTGTGTGAGTATGTGGATGATATTCCCAAAAGAAATTCTCGAAGGGCGTTAATAATAATTATCAGAAACGTTTTTGACGTTTTTAAGATGTTCACTAAAGATTGGGAGGACGAGGCGCTGAAAAGTTTTTTTTTCCTTCTCCATCTTCCCGACATTTTTATTTTTATTTTGACCGGTATCATGCTTGAGGGAAGAAGGTGGAGGACGGGGAGGAAGCAGGAGAGGAGACAGGTGCTTCATCATAAATTTCCCAAAATTTAATCTCGTCGTTTTGAATTTCAGGTTTTTCGCTTTGACAAGTCTGATGTGTTCTTGGTTGTGGTCTTCTTGGGAAGGGGGTATGGATGGTGTTAGAGGTAGCTTTGCCATCTGCGGTGGCAGTTATGCCATTTTTTGTATGTTGGTAGCCTTTATTTGACCTTTTTTTGATACACTTTTGAAGGATATGCTAAAGAGGGTCAGTGTTTGTTCTAGTTGATGTAATACCCACATCTGGTAGTCATAACGTGTGTAACCTACGGTAAAAGTGATTAATAGGACCTAAATTTATAAAATTCCCAGCGATTATTCATAATCACCAAAAAAGTGTGCTCAGATACTTGGGTTCAGTCGCCACTCATATATATATGCCACTTCTTGTTGGAAGGTTCCTTTTCTGTTACCGGCAAACCCAGCTTCTTAGGTTCCTTGACTTTGTCAGAAAAGTAACACAAGCCAAGCATGCGAGAAAACATTTATCAAATTCCCCATTACAAGTTGGAGATTTTATAAACTAGGCGGTAAATGTGATAAATATTGGATAATTTGTCACATTAACCAAGCTTAGTTGGTGATTATGAATAATTGCCAGAAATTATATACATATCCACTTGAATTATCACTTTTACCGTAACATATATTAGGTGTAATCGACATTACTTTCTGGTGCACCGTCACCCAGATTCTTCATCCAGACCCCCTGAAGCTGACTCTAGTTCATTCACTCCCTCACAACCCAT
Source organism: Columbicola columbae (assembly GCA_016920875.1). Classification (NCBI taxonomy): domain Eukaryota; kingdom Metazoa; phylum Arthropoda; class Insecta; order Psocodea; family Philopteridae; genus Columbicola; species Columbicola columbae. The sequence goes on along the minus strand of JADMLL010000006.1, from coordinate 13,774,530 downwards.
TCCAAACATGTCTAATCAACCCAACCGCCCCCCCATCACCATTACCACGACCAGCAGATAGGCTTAAAGTTCACAAAACTCTAAAGACTTTCTCAATGGCGAAATAATAAAAAAAATTTTTTTCTAGTCTAAGGGAAATTTAAGACTGCGGCCGAAGTCTAATAACCATCTTGGGAACCAATTTCCGCGCTATTAGAATAATTTAGAAAAGTGGAGTCTACCCCGCCCTCTCTCTGTCTCCTCCTTCTCCACCACCTCCATTCCCTCCGCCTTTCATATTTTCAGATTGGCTCCTGTGTGCACTTAATCAAAGAGATGCGGAAATCGATTTTCGAACGGTCGGTCAGAGGGAATGACGGACTGTCAGGAATGCAGGCGGACACTAAGACGGAGGAGGAGGGAGGAGAGATTCGGCCAATTTCGTTTTTGACCCAATGGGAATGGAATCAGAGAAAATCATTATGATTTCGTTCCGGGTGCGAATTTCAATGAAATTATGTTTCCATGTGAAAATATTTCGTGATCATTTCGATTGGAATGGCTCTTTGGGAAAGCAGACGAAAAATTTTTTGCGTTTTTTCTCGTTTCATTGATCTTTGACTTCTCTTTCGTCAGCTCTGGTGGACGTGTACGTTATTGAAACATGTCGGTCTTAACTCCTGAGATATTATACCACTCTGTCTGAGTCCTTAGTTGTACTTTTGTCAAACGTTTTATGGTTTCCCTGACCCCTTTGACCGAAAATTTAATTCTTAGCTCAACGAAAATGACAGTAAGCCACGCACGGACAAAGATATGATGCTAACCCATCCAAATCCTAGGCAACAGTGTATTTGGTTTGATCATTCGCTGCCTAACCCCAAATACCAATACAAATATGTTGTGGAATTAAAAATCTTAAAGCTTTTCATGTTCTGGACATTCCAGCAACCGTCCGAACAATCCAACAGCAAACAGTTAAAACGCGAGCTAAATACAAGTCAGCGATGTCCAAAATTAAATAAATTACATCTGAGCTTTCGTGCTTAAAGTCAATTAGCGCGTCTTTTCATTTCCTTCAGGGGGTCCAACTTAAGCCACAAAATTATTTTATTTGTTTATCAATAAAAATGTCTCGTTTTCGTTGCGAGCTGGAAATAAGAGAGAACGGGAGAGAGGAGGGAGAGGAGAAAGAGAGAGGCATTTGTGTCGACACTAAAATCATGTTTTTAATGTCAGTCTGACAGAAAGGTTGCAAAAGGTTTTCACGCGATCAACATAAATCGGAGGCCAGTTGGCCCCCAAAGGGGAAATGGATGGTGGGTGGGTGGGTGTGTCTGCATGTGGTGGGGGGTGGTAGCAGAGCTTTCATTCGCTCTTTTCATTCTGTGTTTGGTTTCGTGCCGAAAGTCCATCGCTAGTCTCGTTGGTGTTGGAGTTTATGAGTCCAGAAGTTGAGACTTTCTTACTCTAAAAGAAAGGATTTGTGAAAGTTGACAGTTTACGGGCAAGAAGAATAAGACAAATCACTACGTCAAGATGAAGAAGGGAAAAAAATTTTTCGGCTTTTCTCATGACAGCCTTCCAGAAGCGACGCGATCGTTGTCACTGTCACGTGTTCCAAATGCCGGTGGGCATCAAATTACAGGTAGCCGACTACCAATCTGATAGAACCTGAGGATCTTTAAACCGTCATCTTCAACTCGTTTCTGCCTGGGAATGATTAGAGCTTACACCCTCCCCTGTGGTCTCACTCAATCATGACCTGACAGGAGGCAGGTTCCGTCAGACAAAGTCCACCATCTTTGCTCGCTCAACCGTCCCGCCGTCATCTTTATAGTTTGGCTACTGTTGTTTGTTTACAACTGCGGTGTGTTTGTTTCTAGTGTCCTCTTCCTTTTGACTGTATCATCGTTTTGAGCCTCCTTCTTTTTCCTTTTCCTGATTTTTGCTATTTCTGTTCCTTTTCGTCTCTTCTTACTCTCTTAAAGCCTTTTCGAAAGCTTCTTTCTCATCCTCGACTTCCTTTGTTACCAAGAACTATTTAAGCCAACTCAAAGAAAATTCCAGGGGAAAGTCAACCAGCACGAACCCATTATCCTAACCTCCCCTCTCCTGCCCCCGGTCACAAGTCTATTGTTCACGCCAGAGTTTCTTTTGTAAATTTCCGACACAAATTTAATTAACGACCTTTTGTAATGAGTAATTAATAAAAACGGCGGGGAGTCTTCGTCGCCATTAATAGACACGTTATCGATGAGAGAGAGAGAGAGATGGAAATGAAAAAGACCCAGGAAGTGATTGGTCTCTCTGGGGGCCCCACCCCATGACCTTTCATCGACGACCCAAATATCGATATCAATCAAACCTCCATCAAACACTCTTTTCCAAGGCCCGTCTTAGCCCTCGATCATGTCTCTCGATTTCTTTTCATGATCGATGTTCTCCTTTTGTTTTTATTAATTGATTTCAATTCCCGAATCTATGTTTCCTTTCCTCGCCTGCCTGCCTCGGGGACATACTCCGCCTTGGTGTTCGGAAAAACTCACGCGAGCGTAAATAAAAATGCCGCCGCTATTATCTCTTATCGCGTTATTCCCCAAAAGGAGTAGATAGAGAAAAAGGGAGAGCAGATAAAGATGGGGAAAGAAATTTTTCGAAAGTCGCAATCAAATCGTGAGATTTTATTTCCTCGACGGACTCGTTAAAGGTACATACACATTCCAAAAGGTCTTGTGGTGTCTATCTATGTGCAAAAATTATCCAAATAAAAATGGAAGGTTTATGCTTTCATTAAAATCAAATTTCAGGTTTAAAACAGGGCTAATTGGACGAGGTTCGCTTACTTAACTCCACCCTGACGACGGAGGGAATTTCAATGTTAATTAACGACTAAATAAAACAAAATGAAAAAAATTTTTATCTACACGGTTTTATCTAGTATCATTCTTTTGAAGAAATCTCCCAACCAGAAAAGATATTTACATGGAATGACATGAAAGACTTGTAAAACGAGATGGGTGTTTCCAAGTGGAGATTATTTTTTAAAGGTTTCAAGAAAATTAAAGGAGGAAAGAGGAGAACATGGGAGGTGAGGGAGTCAAGAAAAGAGAGAGAGAGAGGTCAATCATAAATTTATTCAAAGTAGATGGAGAGTAGAAATGTGAGGAAAACAAAACCGCATGATTAAGTAAGATTGATGGAATGAATTGATGAAGGTCATTTTCCAAGTTCTGGCCAAAGGAAAACAACTTCTAGACAAAGACTTGAGCTTTAAGAAGTGCGTGGCAAGGTTGGTGAGGAAAGGAGGTATAAGAGCAATATAAGACCAAAGCGAGTGCAAGAAGAAGATGGACAGAAGTCAGTAAAATTGGAAAGATAAACGAAACTGAAAATCAAAAGTTGTAAGATGTAAAAATAAAACGAAAAAAGTGGATGAAAAAACAAGAAAAGGAAGAAGGCAAAGTAAAATAGACAAGAAGATTAAATGAAAAGTTAAAACAAATCAGATAACAAAAGTAGTAGAAAGAAGAAGCCAAGGACAACGGCAGGAGAAGAAAATAAAGAAGCAAGAAATAACCAAAGACAAAAATTAAGAAGATCATAAAAAACAAAATAGACTAAGAAATCAGCTTCAGAATATAAACAGAAGATGAATACGACATAATGGAAGTAGAAAGAAGAGGGAAAGACTATCAAAAATTAAGAAAACAAACATTTGAAGTAAGAAATAGACAAGAAACCTGTGACAGAGTGTTATTCTAGAGTCTAATCTTTAGAAGATGCGACTAAAAGCAACCCAACTGCCAAAGTGGTTCAGTAGTATGATCAGTAATGAGCAACAGCTCAAATCCTTAAATTGAAATCAGCGGTTAGATCAAGGATATGAAATGACAGATGTAATAAAAAAGACAGAAAATAGATGGATGAGAAGCAGAAATGAATAGAAAAACAAAAACAGGAGAAAGAGGAAGTAAAAAGAGAGAAAATGCTTAAGAAAGCCTAAAAAGAACAAAAAAGATCACGAAAGCAGTAGAACGCTGTAACAGGAGATGAATAAAAGAGAAAAAGTGAATAGAAGACAACTTAGAGTAAGAAATATACAAAAAACATGAGACAAAGGCGATTCTATATTTTAGAAGTTGCACTCTGACCTGTTAGAAACAAAAAGTCAAAAGAAGTCAATCAGTGATCATCAGCAGTACAGGTACCCGAAGTACAATCTAGCAAATAGATGGAATAAAAAAGACAAAAAGCAGATGGATGAGAAGCAGATATGAATCGCTAACAAAAACAGGAGAAAGAGGAGGTGAAAAGAGAAGCTACTTAAGAAAACCTACAGAGAAAAAGAGATTAAGAAAGTAGTAGACGGATGTACCAGAAGTTGACCGAAAGGTAACAGAAGTTGAAGGGAAAAGATTTTCAGTAAGAAATATGCAAGAAACATGAGACAAAGGAGATTCTATTAGCTGCACTAAGAAAAGCCAAGTGCCTAAGGAAGTAAGTCATCAAGAACACAGGTATCCAAAGTACGAACCAACAATAGATTAATTATACAAGACAAACAGGAGAAAGATGAAATAAAAAAGGAGAAACTACCCCAGGAAACCAACGGAGAACAGAAGAAATCAAGAAAGTAGAACACTGCAATAGAAAACGATTAAAAGGCAAAAGAAGTGAAAAGACTACGACTTCGAGTAAGAAAATGAGACAAAGAAGATTCTACATTCTAGAAGTTGCACTCAGACTTGAAACACCAACTACCAAAAGAAGTTAATCAAGTACCTGATGCACAAAACAGCGGACAGATAAAAAAGTAGAAAAGAAGAAGAAAGAGGATCTACAACTCAAACTGAAAAGTAGATAAAAAGCTCAAGACAGACAAACCATCCGGAAACGGAAACTGTCATAAGAGCAGACGACGACATTTAGTTACCACCCACCGACAATTTTCCTCTTTTCCGACCAAAATCCCGTTTCTCGTTTGATTTATCTATCAGGCGGTGGAACCGAGTTCGAGTAGGCCTTGACAATCACTCTCGCGGATACAACATTCGGAAAATAAAAATGAAAACATTTACAACATTTAATTACTAATCATGTTTATGTAATCGTTTGATCTGCTGTCTGCGTGCGTGTGTGTCGACCTTGTTTCGATAAAGATTCAAATAACTTTTCATTTCTTTTGTTTAACTTTTCTTCATCAGGATCGTAGTAAGGATTTCAGATTCGCTTTCCTGACATTCAGTTATTAAACCATTTTTCTGCTTCCCTCATCTTTCTTTCTTTCTTCTTGCGGTTATGGTTATTTTTCTATTCTCTTTCCTTTCTTTTGTTGGTCGTAACAACCATTCTTCTTTTCCTTCATCTCCTCTTCCTCTCCTTCTGTTCTCTAACTTGCTTTGTCTTCCTTGACCTCCCAAATCCTCAATGAAGATCTTTTTCTGTCTTCCACAGTTAATTTGATGTTATAGTGTGCATTACTTTTGAAATAGATTCTTCAATAAAGTGTGCATGACTTTTGAGATAGCGACAACACAATAGTGTGCAATACTTTTGGAATAGAATCTTCTCCCAATTCTTCAACAAAGCGTGCATTAATTATGACATGACGACTACCAAACAGTGTGCACCACACATTTTCATTGCCCATAGCTTCTTTTTCCTTTCTTTCAACCTCTTATCCAGTCCTTCTGTTCTTAAATTTTCCTCTTCTTCCTGTCCTTAACTTCTTTTGTCTCCTTTTCTTCTTTGACAATTTTTTACCAGTGCTCTATCATGTCTCTTAGTCAAACATCTTTTACCATGTAACATCTGTTTGGTTATAAATAGCAAACTCGGCGAAAAAAAGTAATCGCGCCTAAAGGAGAGATAATAGAAGAGTAATAAAAGAAGAAGAAGGAATGAGAAAGAGGAGAGAAAGGAGAGGAGAGGAGAGGAAAGAGAGAGAGAGAGGAAAAAGCTTTTTAATGAAGTGAGCGATATCAAGTAGCGTCGGTCATTTGTCGGTGTTTGATTAAGAGCCAGATTTCTCGAAAATCCTTTTTTAATTTTATTTTAATTATACACGTCTTAATATCCAGAACGGGGCCCCCCTACGCCCTCCCCCCCTCTTCCTCCAAACGTTGGCTTTGATATGTAATCTCTACCCAATTAAAATGTCTTAAGCGAATATCGACATCTTGGGGGCTTTCGTCTGCAAGATGTAATTTGTAGAGGCGGTCTAATCCCGAAGAGTTGGCGTCGGTTGGGAGGTGAGGAAGGAAGGAGGGACTAATGGCGATAGAGGAGGCGAGTTGAAGGCACAAGTTCGAAAGGAGAATTTCCGCATCTGACAAAATAATCTGCTGAGAGGTAGAAAGGAAATTTCGTCCTGGTTGATGAACACGTTTCGGTGGGAAAAGGTTTCCTTCGGGAGAGAAGAACCAGAGGAAATATGACCAGGTGGAGGGCATTGTCACGTAATAAAGTAGGCAAGTTAAATGGATGCGTGGGCCTTTGAATGAATGTTTTTATGGACCGGGAACCGGATTACCGTGAGATATGAGGACACTCGAAGATGTTTCCATTCGGCTCGTTTTTTGTTGTCCGTCGTTTTCCTTTCCGGAGGTTTTCTCTACCTGATTGACGGCTACCGATTGCTTTGACGGTCGATTCCTTGGAAAATTCACCGAAAAAGTCGCGTCTCAATGATTCAGGTTTGCTTTACTACTTTCTCGACTTCTACCCACTTCCGGTTTTTATGAAAAATCTTTTATACAACCTACCTTTTCGCTCTTCTCCCTTTCATCACATCCCTAGAAAACCTTGAAGGTGAATCTTTGGAATGCCACCACCATAATGCGATGAGAAGTATCTACATCCCCGGAGGCAGACTGGAAGAAGACAATCCGGGGTCAAATTTCCTGAAAATTAATGGTTTCCATTAGTCCAAAAGCCGAACAGAGTTCTAGCTAAGGGTAGAAGAGGGTAAAAGGGGGTTGTACCGTCCCAAAAAATTATTTTTGAGCCAGCTGGCGCTGGGTTTTCCATGTCTTTCCCTTTTATGTTCTCTTCTCATCTTTTATTCAAATGCTTCATTTAGTGCTGTCAATTATTCTGTATAGATCGGAACTTGCTGTTTGCCTTGAATATCAGTTCGAGAACAAGGAGAAAGAATCAGGTAGTCTAATCTCAAGAATAAAATTTTTCCAGGACCGCATCCAAACTGTTCAGCCATTTCTTCTATTACCGACATCATTTCATGTCACCATCTTTGCAGAAAGGATTTCCAGTTCATAACCCTCCCCATCCTCTCCCGTCACCTCTCCTTTCATCCAAAAAAAATTCCAACCTTACAAATGCCCTCCGTGTCCTTTTCCAGTTTTATTTTTTGTTCTCTTTTAATAGAACAACAATTCAACCTGAACCTGAATTTTTTGACAGTCGAAATTATCCTTGCCGCTAGGAGAAATCAAGAAGGAAGGAAGGGCAAAGAATAAGACGTATAACTCATCCCAGCCTACACGCACTCACACAAAAATTTTTGAAATGATTGCTTCGATTCTCCTCGCTCCACTGTTGTCCTCTCTCTCTCTCTCTTCCTCAACTTCTCCGTACCCAAAAAAAATAAACAACACCAAAAAAACGTAAATTAGGGAAGCCATATGTCCGTTAATAAAATAATTATTTATAAGAAGATGGAGGGAAGGAGAGAGAGAGAAACTCGAAGGTTGTTTTCCTCGTATACCTTAACAAAGGTAGTTAGATGAAATTACAGTCCTCAAGGCAGGTGAGGAAGAAGAGGAGAAGGAAGAGAAGAAGACGAAGGAGGAGGAGGAGTAAAAGAATGAAGAGAGAGAGAGAGAGAGAGAGAGGAAGAAGAGCAAAGAAATAAAAAAGTGATTAGGAGAAAAGAAAAATCGTGTTTTTAAAAAAGGAAAAAAAAATGAGATGGGCCCCATGGGTCCAATCAGTGGGCGATTGTATGGTGTACATAATTAAAAAGAGAGCCCATGTTTAACTTGAGCCCGGCTCAAAGTCGACACATAAAAAGAAAATAATATAATCAAAACACGAAAGATAATTTCATGAAATTTTTTTTCTTTCCTCTCCAACATGCGTTCGATGGAGGTTCTCAGCGGTAGAAGGGTCTAAGTGGGAGATTCCCGTTTCTTAGGCGCGGTTAAGGTTCGCTCTTTTGGTATACTCTCCTGTGTTATGTCAATTTCCCGTCTGGTAGATCCTTTGAAAGATTACCAGAAATGTTTCGTTAGTCAAATTTGGTTCTTTGTCTTCTACTTATGTTAGACTGCTGTCTTGGCTAACATTCTACCTAATAAGCAGTGTCTTTCTTTGTGTACGAACTTACTCAGCACTCCTTTTAAAGCAACACACTCTAAGCACTGACTAGACGAGTCTAGTTTTCAAACTGTCCAGGTTAATCGGTTTCTCCACAGTTACGTGATTTCCGAACGGAATTCAATTTCCAAAATGGTAACAAGTCACGTGATTGCTTCCACGCTTTTTAATACCACTAATTTGGTAATTTTTTAATGATGGTAGCGAACCTAATTTGACGCCGAAGCACCTAATTAGATTAGGCAACTAGGTGCTTGATTGTAATTTTCTACGAATTCTTCGGGAAAGGATTTTCTAAGAACTTGGCCTCATGAGAACGAGAACGCAGACAAAAACTGAGGAAGAAGAAAGTCATCCGAATGATAAAGAGGTCCACATACTCACACGTTGATAGATGAGGTGGGTGTCCGAGTGTCCGAGTACAAACGCGTGTGTCCGGCCTATCGTTGATACCCAAATGGAAAATAATTTTTCTTTTCCTTTTGACCTCCGTCGACCTGGTCCGACCTCCAGGATTCCACTCATTCGCTACGACTCGTTAAAAACTTTGGCCTTCTGTCCTTGGATGCGGCGGACACGACCGAACGATTTGTCTTCATGGCGTACGTTCGAACGCAAGAAGGTTTTGTGTGTGTCCGCGTTCGTGGCTCTGAAAGATGGAGATGAACCATGAAACCATATTAATACAGGTGATAAAGAATAAAAGTGCTGAAAATAACAGTCTATCGACCAATGCTACAACCCCTTTCGACGTCTGTAACGGTTAAAAGTCAGCGGAGGTAGACCAGAAATCAGAATAACTTGCATTTTGGTAGAAAAGGAATTTGTGAAGAGATTGATCTTGAACGAGGAAGAATCTTTTTAATACCTCGAAAAAAAATTTCCAGTGCACTTGGTGAGCTTTAATAATCTGGGCTAATAACTTGATGGATTTCGTCTATTTCAGTTAAGATACCAGAAGCTCGCACAATTTACTCACAACTGACTAAGATTAACCTACTGGATAAATATTTCGGTAAATGGAAAGAAACTAGCCCTGATAGTCCAGAAATCAAGAAACTCACCATTCAAACGGTTCTGAAGTTGTAGAATTTGCTCTTGAACTTCTCGAAGATAAATTTTGTCAACAAAAGTCTTGTTTCGCTGTACTCCTTTTCGGTATCCATGACAGTTGAGAGCCAGAGGGAATAGACCAGAAGCCAGAATAACTCACCCATTAGACAGACCATCCGTTCTTTTGAATTACTGCAAAGGACAATCTTAAAAGGAAGAAGTGTTTAATACCTGAAAATAAAATAAAAGTGTAGTTAATGAGCTATAATTATCTGGGCTAATAATTTGAAAAATTTTATCTGTTGTAGTTAAAATACGAGAAGCTTGTAAAGTTTGCAAAAGAGTAACCTGGATTAAGTATCCTGTGACTGAAAATAAACTAGCCAAGATAGACCAGAAATCACGCAGTTCACAATTCTGTGTTGTTTATCATTCACTTAAGTGAAAAACTCTTTGCTACCGAACTTTCGTAACTCTCACGGCTATCAGTTTGTTCTGGAGCCTCTGGAAGTATTCAGAATTTGTAAAGGAAGTGAAACGTTAGCCAAAGATAAGGACTAATCATGTATGCCTTCAAAAGCTTCTGTTGGAAGAGTATAATAGCCCCGAAATAAAACCTTCTTTCATCTATTTCGAAAAACAACAAAACAGTCTTCATTCTCAACACAGCCATCCTTTCAAACTCTCATCAGGGTAGACACGCTTACCATCATCAGCAGGTTGATCGTGTCCTTCTATTTCCATCCTATGGCGTCTTGTCAGCTTTCTCTACCAAACACACACTCGGATAACATATGAATTCGTTGTTAAGGTCCTTGTTGCATGAGATAGGATCGTTGGGCGGTGCATGGCTGTCATAACATTGAAATTAATATAACATCCTATTCTTTCGTATTAGTCCATGACTTGGGCCCTGCACGAACCTCGACTGTTTAACCGAGTCATGTCATAAAATATCTTTTAAAATATTATCTATCTTTTTTTTTCTCCATGTGCACCCCTGGAATTAAGTAATACATTCACATTTATATACCTCTTTCTTCTTCTTCTTCGTCTTTTCTTTCTTGCCTTTGAATGGCTTCATTCTTCATCTGTCTTTTAAATTTTGATGGATGAGGTTTTGTTCGAAACGTGTTGGACTCCCAGCTATCAGACGTGTAATCACCTTCGGACAATTTCGGATTTTCGGGGGATCTAATTGGGTACACGGATTTCTCTTCTCTTCCTCGTAACAACAATCTCTCTCCCTCGAAGATGATTTGTTCGACTTTGTACAAGATGAAGTGTAAAGAGGATTAAGGTTGAATTGTTCGGGGAATGTGTGTCGCGGGATTTTAATTAAGAGTCATATTGTTGGGTTATAAACATCCCCCAAGTATGGCGGGAGGGTGAAAAATGTCAGAGGGGTGGTTTTTGTTACCTGGCACGACTGAGCCTCCGGTTTTGTTTAGTTTGTTTGGCTGTTGAGATGTTTTTTGATGTTGTTGCCATGCGTTCTGTCTTCTTTGTCTTTGGCTAATCAATTTTAAGCTATTGCTTATTACTGCCATGATTCCTCCGACCCGCGGTATTATTCACTTTCACCGGTACAATTATGTACCACTCGTGTTCTATATCTCTTACTTCACATGTACGCACTCTCTCACAATTAGGTCAGACAGGTTCGTGCCTCTAATTCATGATGACTGAAATCATAAAACAAGTCGGAACGAATAGGTCAAAGCAGAACGAAAATAGTCCAGGATTTAAACCCAATTTCTTCCCGACGGAAGAGGAAGTTACTGTTTTAGTTCTGGCTGTCCACAAAATTCTTTCCCGTCGGAAGAACCTGTACAAAGTGCTTTTAGTCTAATTTCTGAGCTATGTAATTTGTTTTTTGGGTTACTCTTGACTGTAGCCCGGTCATGAAGTTGGTAACACGTTTTGAGAAGATGCAGACCAGACTTCATCATGCTTCGAATTATTGGTAGTCCAGAAATTAGGTCGGTAGACATAAGACCATTTTCTTTGTAGGAAGCGGTTTGGTTTTCTCTTCTTTCCTACACTTCCAGTGGTTGTTCTTACTTTTAGCAGCCTCCTCCCAAAATTTTACTAGATTACACTTGCTACCTCCCAAATTTTGTCAAATAAACTGTACCACTGTCTTCCGGTTTCAGTTTATCACCTATCATATTTCATATTTCTGCTTTCTCCACCATTCCTCCCATCTTCTTCTCACCTTCCTATCATCTCTCCTCCCTTTTCCAATAATTTCAAAATCGATTTCCGATTAAATGTTCACTTTCCAATTTATTTATCGGTTTCCTTTGCCCTCGGCCCCTCCTCCATCTTCCTAATCAGCCGACAAATTTTGCTCTCGAAAGGGCGTAACTCATCTTCCCGTCGATGGCATTTCGTCGTAAAATAAATTTTTTTTTTCTCTCCATTCTTTCCTTTTAAATCATTGTCACACCTAATAATTATAATCCGTTCGTCCGTCTGTCCGTCCGACAGCTTTCACCAAAACCCTGTAATTTATAATCTCGAAACACGAACTCAATTAAAAACCTTTCAAAAAATAAAAATTTAGGATTTCGTTTGAAATCATTTCCGGCCCGGATTTTCTGTTTTATTTTTATTTTTAGCCAGGTTTGTGTTGCGTACCTGAATGAGAAAACTCCTTTCGTGATTTTTGGAACTGGCCCAGACCTGAAAACAGAAAAAATTTTACAATTGCAACGGAAATTGTTTCGAAAAATTTTTATTTTGTTGTTTTAGGTTCGTGAGAAGTTTCAAGGTACGATACCATTATAGCCCCGTTTTTTTTCGATTTGTAGTTTGTCACTTTTTATAGCCTGACAATTTATAGCGTTTGATTTATGTAAGTTAAGTATTTACGTCCCGCGGCCTTTTATTAAGATCAACATTTTCGATGTTTTTTTAAGTATAAAAATTTTTTTTCTTTTTACGGTATTAAAATTGATATTTGTTAGCTTTAGATTATGTCAACTTTTCTTTTTATAGTCTGATTATGTGTTTTAGGCCTCTTCGGCTGTTATTTAAATCGCTGGTAGTTGAGATTTCTGTGCTATTACATCGTGTCGACAAACTTTGAGATTTCGGATGTTTAGTTTCTTAGTGTTTCGTCAATTTTATAGTCTTTCACAAGTCTTTAACACTTAACGGACGGCCCCGTACACTTTTTGCATGAAGTATGCTGTGTTTGGGGTTTTCTTTTATGCGCACTGTCATTTTATCTTGATACTATTGTTTATAGCGGAGGTGCGCAAACTAGAAGATTTTAAGGAGTCGCCAAATTTTTTTAAACTGCATCATGCCTGCATGCTATATGTTGTATAAAGTTGTATAAATGTTGTATAAAAAGTATTTTCTTAAAATTATAAGTAAAATGAATAAATGTCGGATTTGGTGATATTTTTATTCGATGAAATGAAAGAAATTCGCGAGCTACATCGTATTTGTGATCATGTATCCCAAGGGGTCATCAAAAATTTTCTCTACTGAAAGGGCTGCAGTCGGAAAAACTTTGCGCACTACTGGTATATAATACACCTGCCTGTTGCTCCAATGGCGTAGTTTTGATCTTAGGAAATATTTTCAAATAATTTTATAAAAATGACAAGCAGCAAAGAGTTTTTAGAAAACTTATCCGGAAGTGATGTCGAAGCCTACAAAAATGGACGATAAGAGCGGTTTTGTTTCTGTTTAATTTCTTACAATACTTTTTTTTGAAAGAAGTCGCAAGGATCTGGATTATTGAGCAGCAAGTCAATGATTCTGATTCCGGGGAAACTGGTACTAATATTCAACCAACCAGAAGAACTCCAAGAGTGGGTGAATCCAGAAGGCAGATTGTCAGGAAATATGAAGCAGCACACCCTTACACAAATTGAGGGAACAGGGAAGAAAAGATATCCCCCAAAACCGTGCAAAGTCTACAGCATAAAAAAAGGAGCGAAACTAGATACGCTTGTCAGGTTCCACTGCATAAAGGCGAATGTTCTACAGCATATCACATGCTTAAAATAAACTAAACGTTTTAATAAATACTGTTATGAAATATAATAAGATATATAATGGATTTAATAGGATTTTATTGTAGTTACAAATCCATACATTCATGTTCATTTGATTCCCCTGAAAAAATCCCGGAAGCTAGAAAAGACAGAGCAGATTCGACCCGTTCATTAAGTGTTAAGCTCCAAAATTGTAATTTGTCAGTAATTAGCTCAAATAAGTTCCAAATTACATGAAATACCACTTCAAACACTAGTTGGGAAAAGTTACCAGAACGTTTACTTCCTGGCTATCTTAAGGGAGAGCAGTGGTGTAATGGCTAAAGCGCCTGACTCTAGAAGTTATGGTCGTGAGTTCGAATCCTCTCCCACATCCTGTTATACCCAAAGTTGAAAGACAAAATCAAACTAAATCTGGGCTATTTCTGTAAGGTTTCAGACAACATTCTTATGTCTCTGAAATGTTACCAATCACATTCACGAACTTCCGACAACTTCAATAATCAAGATATACATAATTAGTCCAGGTTATTGAAATGACCGATGATATCAGAATTTTGTCTTCCCTTTCCTTTCGTTTATTTAAATTTAAAAACTCTACTCTCGGGAAAGTTCGTATATCAATCAAATTTTGGTTATTTTCAGTGTTCAAAATTCTGATCGATAGAACAAGAAGAATTTTTAAATAAAAAACCAAAAGAAAAAGTGAAAATAACATTCTGATATCGATTATCATAATACTTCAGGCGAATTATCTACATCTTCATGAATTCGCTACGATGTCGGAAGTTCGTGAAACATTTCAAAAACATGAAATAAAGATATCTACGAGAGAATGTTGCTTGAAACCTAAGTGAAATAGCCCAAAACCAAACAGTCTGCTCACTTTTCTTTAGCTGGAGGTATAAAACAAATTTTTCAACAATTATCAAAAATTTCCGATGATACGTTTCAATAATTTGGGCTAATTCAAATAATTCGTTGAGAATTTTTTTTCGTTACACACCCAAAAATGCTAAAAGGTTTTACGTTACAAAAATGTTTTAAAAATTGATGAGAAACAAACTGTAATAGTCCAAGCATTAAAATAGAACTGAGATAGCCCAGAAATTACAGCTGCTCAGAGTTTTAAAATTTGTTTTTACCCAGCATATGTGGTGGGGGTTAAAAATTAAAAATTTCAAATCAAAGTTGTGATTAATGAATTCGCAACGTTGAATAGACTCAATTAGTGAGCTTGATAGCCCACAAATTTAGAACAATAAATAATACTTGAATGGAGTGATTTAGCATTAAACTTCTTGTGCAGTTTCTCAATTGTTTGTTATTTAGTCCCTAAAATTTTCTAGTCTTCTACTAGTTTCCGATTTTCTCTGAATTAGCCTATCGGCCCAGGAACTGTAGCGACTATATATCAAAAGTCCAAAAAAACATTCTCACATCTCTTTAGTTAAGACTGTTGGCGGTTGGCGCGTTTTATAATTTAACAGACAGCACTGGGACAGAACACTACCATCAAGAGAGAGTCATAGGGTAGCTACAGCAGTTGACAGAGGCATTCGGAACAGGTACTCGTATTTGTTATATTATCTGTGACGACCAAGGTTGCAAGTCGGGATTGGTAACAAAGATGTCACAAAGACATGCAGAAACTAACATGAAGACGCAATGGACTTATAGGAAAGAGTCTACACCAGTGATGGGTAAGGTACGACCCGCGGGCCAACTCTGGTCCGGGTGAGTATTTAATCCGGCCCACCGAGGGTTTATCGACATGTATGGTCAGCAACAATTACATTTTGAAGTCAAGAAGTTTAAAGTGGATTTGACATAGTCTAAGAATGCATAGTCTACAGAAGAAGCTAAAATAGCCGCGTAGTTCTTATGTTGCAAATTTGTGCCCGCCAAAAATTTTAAAACTAAATTGGCCCGTTGATTAAAAAGACTGCCCATCCCTGGTCTACACGAAGCATATAAATAGAGCAAGCGCCCAACTGGCAATCAATTAATGCAGTATAACGATTCGGTGAAGTAACTCGATCGGCTATTGGAACATCCGCGTTATATTTTGTAGATATTTTCATTCCAGTATATTTTATTATAATTTATAATGTGACTTGCCTCATCAATACATCTAACTCCGACATTATCTGTTAGTAAATAAATTTTTATTCACTTCCATCCAATAACATCGCGTTTCCAACCAGCTCAAAATTTAATCCAACACAAAACTAATCCCAAACACCTAAAACCACCTAATAGTCCAGAAATCACAACCAACAATCCACCACAGACAAATCTCTAAAACTAACAACAATGTATCATCTTCTCCGATAGAAAATTTATTTTTATAACAACAAGAAAGACAATAAAAAGTTAATAAATAATTAAATGAGCTACTGTTGCCACAACCGAAAACCTTTTAAAACTCTATATAACCCATTTATAGCCTCAAATTTTTATTAACTGTTACCTTCCTTTTTATTTTCTACTTTTATATAGACTATAAATTATTTTAAAGCGACGATATCAGTTTATTGAGGGAAACTTTTCTCCTCTTCCATCATATCTTTCCTCTTAAAAACATTTATAAATTTTATTTTTATTAAGTATGAACAGGTTCAAATCTTCTTATAATAATTCGCTTATTTTAGTAATATATATGTATAGATTAATGATTTTATAGAGTTTTATTATTTATTTATGGAGTTTTTAATAATTATAACCTAATAAATCGGTATCGTTGGAATTTATTTTTTAATCTCTCTCTCTCCGTAAGATTAGTAACTTTCTATGTATTAATAATATTAATTTTAGTTTCTCTTCTGTTAAGATTAATTATTTTTACATAATTTATTTGGTAGTGGTTAGTTTATTAAATTTTTATTTATTATCGTATTTGAGAGTTTTAATCCCGTTTTCCGGATATGACGAGAGCCTGATCCACGACTAGCTAGTCGAGAGCTATGACAGGACCTAATTCGTCAGTCAGGCGCTTTGGTCACTCAAGAAACCAAAGGTAAAGACAAAATCTGTTGGTTTACAAAAATATTAATAGAAAGATACACGGCACACCATATAGAAAGCGCATCATATAGATCCTCATATAAAAACAGAACAATGACAGGTAAGAAAATAAAAGTTGAGAGAGAATCAACATTTCAGTCTAGAAGAAAATCTGCTTAAGGAAAAATCACTCAAGACGACAGCAGATATTCAAACGGGTAGTAAAAGTTACAGAGAAATACGAACATCAACAAAAAGGAGACGTTAGAGAAAGACAACGTACCTCTGTAAAGGTTTAAATTGAGTACATCATTAGGCGATCGGTGTATACCCAAAGTGGTCTATATCGACTCCCAGGGGTCTATCACAACCTGCAAGGGGTCTCCGTCAGCGAAAAATTTTGGGGTCCATAAAATGTGTATTGAGTGGATCTCAACAAACACTGACAGCACCCATATACTTACATTATACTATCTTATAATATAAAGACATTTACACAATTTATAAAAGTACCTTTGAAAATTTACTTGACTACAGTGAGAAATTTACAAAAATCAATATCAGGGAAGTAGGGTCTACCAAAACCGAAAAACATGGCAAGAGGTCCATGACACAAAAAAATTTGGGAACCTCTGGTGTATAAGTCCGATTTATCACTTTTACCGTAACATACATATTTGGTGTAATAGTCCCTGTAATAATTTGAGGTTTTGGCTTTACCCTATCGATTACTGATTACTCTTGCCAATTAAATATCAAATAAAAATATATACTAATGCAATAAATTTTGGGTCAATAATGGGTCTCGTTTGGATTTGTAAAAATAAAATTTTGTTTAATAACTGTTATGAAGAATGATAATTATAATAAATATTATTAATACTGCATTCGCTAATTATTTCGTAAAACCAAAGTGTGAGGTTGTAGAGATTTTTTGGAAAGTGGTAGAGACTCTACCTCATCCAATTCTAATTCCAACACTCTGCGTGTTTCTGAATAGTAATAGTTAGTCAGTCTGGGTTTTAGTCCTGTCTTTCATTCTTCGGTATAACAGTATATTGAGAGAAGTCAACCTTACTACCATATCCATGTATTGGTTGCTTTGAAATTTCAAAACTGGAGAAGTAACCGAAATGACCATAATTCCCAATTTGATGGTCACCTAATTATCTTAGTTAATTTGAAAAAAATGTCGAAAATTATTAATTAAGGAAGAGGAATTTGAAATTGTGGTGGTGATAGTGGGTGTGATGAACCTCAAGAGTTTTTGACAATTTTGTTTTGTGTTTTGAAAACCTTCCTTCACAATTTTTGGTTCAAGGTCTCAAATCCCTACCTGGATTGTAGTGATGTTTGATCGTCTTCAACATGACTACTTGCTGGAGATTTTGAAGCAATTCAAAGTATCAAAGTTGTAGACTGCCTCACCCTCTTTGGGACCTATTTTCACAATTTTGAGCCATCATACTAGCAAAGCCTGAAACATAAGAACATACAAAATGAATCAAATATTACTTCCGGTAATATGACAAATGGTAGACTATTTAATTCCATCACTAATCACTCATAATTAGCACTAGAACTGAAGTCTAGCAGAGGGCTCGGCAAACTGCGGCTCGCGAGCTACATACACAGCTTTTTGGATGTGAAGCTGCGGCTCTTTAGTTCCAAACGCAAATATGATTTATGCTATGTTATGCTTTGTTATATTATTTATATTATGTCATTTCGCTCAATTGTTTGTTATTAAAGTATAATTTGCCAGCAGTTTCCGCGTTTAGAAGAAAGCTTAGTGTGTGTTTTATGTAGTGTATAGTGGATGGTGTATAGTTAGTGTATTAGTTATTTGTTGTACTTGTACTTGATATACATTCTCGTAATATAAATCAACTAAATATAATAATAATATAAAAGTACAAGTTAGTATTCAAGTAAATTTTTGACTGTTTTAATTCTTTACATAAATAATATTGGAAGTAATTATCTAATGATGCCATATATATATTATCTAATTTGTTTTGAAAAATACAACTTTACGTAAAAACATATATTTTTACTTATTGATACTTTATTTGTGCGAGTAATACAATATTTATTGTTAGCAAGAAAAAATTTTATGGCTCACAAAATTTACAAACAAACAACAAATTTTTGCAGTGAGTCTGTCCCTATTAATCAGCACTGATTTGAAACCTTCTCTCCCAAAACAACAGCAAAACAGCCTTAAAATCTCAACCATCCACGATATCACATAATTATTAATAACTAAATATAAATAATTATTATGTTAATTATTAACCTGATTAATTATTAATCAAAACAAGGAAAGAATCAATAAAATGAGCTAATCCACATAAACCCAACCAAAAATTCTTAGCCTAATATTATTTAAGCAACCATAACGCATTAAGCAACTCAAAAAATAATAAATAATTATTTAGAATGATCTTTAATCCATTCAATAAACAAAAATGAAAAATCGCTTATTAAAAATTTTTCTTTGGCTTTCCATTCAAATCCCAAACCAAGGTTAGTTTAAATCATTAAGCTACGCGTGCGTATCTCCACGTTTATAGAGATTTTCGCGTTCTTGACACAAAAGGATTTCGTAATTTATCAAGAAGAAGGAAAAAACGTTCTCTCTGTCTCTTTGAGAAATAAGAAAATAATTCCGATAAATTGATTTCCTTGAATTTATTTTCCTTCGTTCAAAAATTTAAATTCGTACGAAAGAAAAGGAAGACAGAGAGAGAGAGAGAGGAGAGGGAGAAAAATGTTTTTCGATTATTTTTCCATTTTAATACGAATTAATGAGCCTATTAAGCAATTTTCCATTTCGAATATTAAAAAAAGAAAGAAAGAGAAAAAAAAATGGCCGGCATAACGGAGAAAAGATTAGGATTATAAATCTTTGAAAATCACGGGTTTCCGTAACGGCTGACCGCAAATCAATAACCAAAAAGAGGGAAAACAAAATTATTTCTTTTATTATTTTTCTTTCTTTATTTCTTTCTCTCTTTTTTTCTTCGTGAAACCGTATTAATCCATTTTTATCGTGCGGTAACGAAGAAAATAAAAAATTATTTCAAATTCGGACGAATTTAATTATGCGAAAAAAAAATTTACGTGAAAGTCTCTCT
The DNA here is from genome assembly GCA_016920875.1 of Columbicola columbae. Classification (NCBI taxonomy): domain Eukaryota; kingdom Metazoa; phylum Arthropoda; class Insecta; order Psocodea; family Philopteridae; genus Columbicola; species Columbicola columbae. The sequence goes on along the minus strand of JADMLL010000006.1, from coordinate 13,754,996 downwards.
CTCTCGCTAATGAGGGGGTTAAGAATAACGGATTAACCGTTTGCGCGAATTAAGGTTTCCTGAATACGGCGCTGGTGACGTAACTAAGTCGATTGGGAGTTCGGATACGTGGGAAAGACAGATGAATAGATTTCCTTTTATACTGAGATGTAATTATCGATTTTTTAATCGAACCTTCGAGAAGCTTTTCTGATCATTTCCTGGGTTACAAAACCTTCCTCTCTCACTCATTATAGGTGAACTAATGATATGCGTCAGTGCTGACAACATTTGTCTCTCATAACAGTCAGAGTTGGCTATTGGTGATAATATTGTTACTTCATCATCATCATCTCCTTTGGTCATCTTTGGAGCATAGGACCTCTACGAAACACTTCCAGCGAGGACTTTAGGTTCTTCAATAGATTTCCCTCCCACCTCTTGCTCTACAGGTCTTCCTCGGATATTCCAGCTCAGGACATCCTCTTCTACAGCTTCTGGATCCTTTCTTAGTGTATACCCGATCCATCTTCATTTCCTTCTTTTGATGTACATCGCAACAGGTCCTTCTTACGCTGATTCCCATAGATTTTCGTTGGATGTAACACACGGCCAGAACACTCTTAGTACTCTTCTAAGGCTTAGATGATGTCAGGAATTACTTTCCATGTCTCGTAGCCGTATGAACTTCACGTTTGTCCTGAACAGCAGGAGTTTTGTATCCTTGAATAATTCTCGGGATTCCAAGGGTGAACGCCGTATTCACTATTCGGCTCTTCGTTTTAACATCAACAGCTGGTTCTCCATCTTTCGTCAAATTGTCAAATTCCGGTACCTCCTTTATTGTTACTTACGATAATAATTATTAATAATTTAATTCTGAAACCAGACGTGCATGTACAGGTACAATAACATTGCGTAACAAATACCCATCGTGGGAGTAAGGTGGCCCAATGCCATCTCCAACGAAGAACTATGGCTCCGAACGCACCAGAAGCCCTTGAAAACACAAGTCAGAACGAGGAAATGGAGGTGGATTGAGACAAGGGGATTAGACCAGATCCGAAAGCAAAACCCTCGACTGAAGACCAAAGAAGAAGACCAAGGAAGACGTGGAGGCTGCATCAAAGAAAACAGCGCTCAAGTCCGATGGCGGACCCTTATAGACGCCCTATCCGCCCGAGAGGTTTAAAATGACGTTATTATAACAAATATAAATATTAAAGACATTTAGATACATTCCCTCGATATTGATATTAATATAAAAATCCCAAATTCTGGAGACATGCACTGAGTATCTTCATTTTTGTGATGGGTAACACTCTCCGAAGATCACGTTTCCAATTTTCAAAATTTTGACACACCGACCTCAAAAAATTCGCCAACACTTCTCTAGGTCGTGTTAATTGATTAATTAATTAATGAGTTAGAGAGGCGGAGAATACGAAACTCACAAGACACACAAAAAGGGAATTAAATGAAAAATTATTAAGAAGTTCGGAATTAAAACGATTATCGAGAATTTTTTAATTAAAATTGTTTCTTTGTAGCCGTTTTGAGTTAATTGGAGTTTTTCCAAACCCCCGTCTCTCTCCTAATCCCTCTTCCATGTTCTTGTGGCGTAATTAATAAGAAGAAGAAGAAACGTCTGCGATCATTGCTTTCAAGCAGGAGGGATACAGACGACTTCTCCAGATAGATGAATTTTATTTGATGTCATTTTTGATGTTCCCTTTCTGTTTTAAAAAAATTTTGGCGCCTCAAAACCGGATATGATTTTCATAACTTTTACCAAGAATCGTGAATGAAGGAATCGACATTTTGAAATATTGATAAAACTGCTGAAATTAGTCATTTCGAATGAGCGGTAATAGAATTTTGTTTTCGTTTTGTTTTTGATTGTTTGAAGGGTTTCATTTTAACCCTCCCTTATATTTATTTATTTTTTTGTAGAATTAGGGGATGTTTTCTTTTCTTTTTGTTTGTGTATAATTCTGTCTGTCAAATTTAAAGAGATGTTAAGGATTATTTGGAATCGAAACATTTTTGAGAAACAAAATTGTTTTGGTGGTGGTTTTAATCCCGTTTTCAACCCTTAATTTTTGGGTATCACAGGCTGCGGAAAGAGGATTCCAACTCACGATCATTGCGTCCAAGTCAGGAACTTAACCAATACACTACTCCTCCCACACTGAGAAACTAAATTAATAAAATAGCTTACTATAAAAATAAATATTAACGCCAGCAAGATAAATTACTTCAACGGGTCCTGATTGGAACGAAAAAAATAAATAAACAATAAAAGTCAATCAAAAAAATTTTTTAAACAGACTTGATATAAACCAGTGTTCAGCAAACTCATTACTCCAATTTTGCTGTAGAGACAAACTTTGCTGAGATATTTTTATGAAAATAATAAGAAATAAAACTACAGTCTCGAGATTGCCTTTACTAAATACTGTATGTTTGAGCTTAACTAACTGTGCGTTCAATAAAACTAGACATCATATTTATATAAAGATAATATTAATATTTAGGTTCACGAAGTGAATGATAGTACCTATTTACTTACATTATACTATATTATAATATAAAGACATATACATTATTTATAAAAGGTATGTATAGATCAAAAAATTTACTTCACTAAAGTGAGAAATTTACAGAAATCAAGTAAGTAGGGGGTTCACCCAAAACCGAAATACATGGCGAGGCTCTACGACACAAAAAAGTTTGGGAACCTCTGCTGTAAACAATTAACTGTAGGCTGTATATATCTATTAGAAATCAATAACGCATTTCAGAATTTGGAAAAAATCGGCTTAAACAAATCTCGGAAACAGTCATTTCAATGTCGACACCAACAACACAATTTTATGACATAAACTAAGCTGCCCCAACTACCACATTTCCCTCCTATAGTCTTCCATCAAGAAGTCAGAAACTAAAAATTAGTACACTTAACAAAATTTGAAAATTAAAGAATTTTAAATTTGAAATTTTTGCAAAGAATGTTATGTTAGGAATTCATTCCAAAATATCTTTTAACATCAAAGATTTAGGAATTTTCACGGCTTTCCCATTTTCAAAAACTACTCCCAATTACGAAACCTATAATTAAAAATAGTTTCTTGGTGTTTTCTTAAATAAATATTGAGCTATTAGTCATTTTTAAGTTTAAAAAGAAAAACTTTTTAATTAAGACTATCGTAATGTAATATTTTAAGAACTTGAGCGCTATCTAGCAGTCAAGTTCGGTACTATCAAGAGCGAACTAGTCCTCGATTTTTTAGTTTAGGTTTAGTTTATAAATTACTAAAAGCTAAATAACTAGATTAGTATTTAAGGACTAGTATGTTGAAATAATTTAAGACGAGTTATAAGTTAACTAAATATTTTTAAAAATTTCTTTTTCGTAAATCTAATTGTCATAGTTTGTTTGGCGAAACGTTAGGTTGGCACGACTGATCTTAAATGGTGGAACACGTCAACAGTTGAGGTTATAAACTTTAAGATTTTTGTTTTTGAATTTAAGTTTTGTTAAGAATTAATAAGTCGCTACTCCCTGTCTTTTAATAAATGTAAGAATATGCTTCTGTGACACTGTTTTTGTTGGTCTTGCACCTTAATTAGACCCCCCAAAACGTTAATTTAAACACCGAAAATGACAACAGTTTCAAATTTTGAGCAAATACAGAATTTGATGAATAAATTTCTCTTCTTTAATAAATATTTGCGTTAACTAAATACTTTTTCTTTTTCAGAAAAGAGTGAACTACACCCAACAAAAATGCAGAGCGCTTTACTGGTAAGTATTATAAAGTAGCCTAAGAATCCCCAAATTGTTTTGGTTCCTAAGTGACAATTTTTAATTTTCAGGAACCCACCTTATACACAGTCAAAGGAATGGTGATATTGGATAATGATGGAAACAGAATTCTTGCCAATTATTATGATAAAAATGTTTTTCCAACCCCAAAGGAACAGAAAGCATTCGAGAAAAATCTTTTCACAAAAACTCACAGAGCCAATGCTGAGATAATCATGTTAGATGGTTTGACATGTGTTTACAAGAGTAATGTCGATTTGTTTTTTTATGTAATGGGAAGCTCACATGAAAATGAGGTGAGAGTAGAATGAGAAATGGAGGCTTTACTTTCTACAGTAATTAATTCCACTAATTTTGACTAAAATTTTATGTCAAAACATTATATAAATGAGTTCCTGTATGGTTTTCATGTATTAAAATGTTTTATAGGCAGTGGCATAGGTCGAATTTTTGAACCCATGAACCAACATGATCAGTGGCTCTTGTAATACATAAAATAGCAAATTAGACTTTTGTTTTTAAACACTTTTAATAAGCAGGCAGCTGAAAATGTTAATATACTCTGAACATTGTTGTTTATATTTATGTACTACCTCTCAGTACATTTCTTTATAACAAGAATAGGGCTCCCAATCTTGTGGAGCCTCTCACATTGCTACACTTGTTATGCGATAGCTATTTTCCTGTTTATAAAGTTAATCAGTTTGGCAAGTGAAACATTCAAATTTTTTTCCTGGTTTGAAATGCTCACAGGTATTAATTTTGTAAATTATTTTCATTTTAGTTGATTCTCATGAGTGTTTTGAATTGCTTTTATGATGCAGTCAGTCAGATATTAAGGAAAAATGTGGAAAAGAGAATTGTTTTAGAGAATTTAGATATCGTCATGTTGGCAATGGATGAAATTTGTGATGGAGGGTTTGTATCTTTGATCACATAACCATTATTAACTAAGTTGGTGACACAAATCAACTTTAATACAAATCGTTTCTCACTTACCTATTGTAATAAAAATTCGACTTCTGTTCCAGGATCATTTTAGAAGCAGATGCTTCACAGGTAGTCCATCGAGTGGCGCTAAGAGTAGATGATATCCCTATTGGAGAACAAACAGTGGTTCAAGTGCTACAATCAGCCAAAGAACAATTAAAATGGTCACTTTTGAAGTGATTTCTGTCTTGTAGGGTTTGAAAATGCAAATATGTTGCATTTCTAGAATCTACAAAGACTTTTAAGAATTTGAATTTAAAAAAAAAGCTATAAAACTTTATTTGTTAAAAAAAAAATGTATTTAAATAGATTAAGTAACATTTATTAAATAATTATTTTATGTCTTCCTTCCCAAAGATCATAGTAACTATTTTGTAGACTTATAAATCAATTTATGGGAGCCCAAGTCAAATCAGTAATAACAGATTAGCCACTAAAATTCATTCATTTGTAAATATTAATAAATTTGATATTTTTCCTAAAATAATAATATTAATAATAACCACAACTTCAATCTTGGGAAACTTTATCCTTCATGCTCGTCTTTTATTGAAGTTTCCCAGTTGTTTGTCAATATTTCATTATGACATAAATTTTTAACTAATTCGAGACTTGGGGGGAAATCTAAATACCTCCTTCCAAACTATACATTAGTACAAAACAATGAAAATACAACACTAAGGAATTTTTTTTGTAAGGAAAAATCCTCGACTACTTTAAACAGAATGAAAACATTAACAAGTTATCCATAATTTGTAAAAATATTTAATTATTGACTCTTGGTTCTGATTAGCTCTTCATATGATTTCCATTCAAAATAACTTTCCTTCACATAAGCCATCCAATGTTAAATATTAAACGAATACTAATTTTTTAGTTTTGGCAAACATCATAAATTCAAATCCTTCTAATTAGTATGGTTTCTCATCACTTGGAAATGAATTTGCCTTTCATTCATCTTGAGTTTGTACAAAATGCTAAATGTGCCCTTAAATTTGAAGATTGATTTTTATTTTTGATCCCATAACTTTTTCAATATCTCTATGTCTAGTATGTGGTGTTATGCTCTTTGCAAACATACTAACTGATGAATCCTATTTCTAACCTAATGTCTGTGATTGTTGACTTAGTTAATTCCATGTCACTCTGTTCACTAATTACCAATCTCATCATGAAATAAATTCAACAAAAAAGAAAACCAAATTAATAACTCTTATGAAGTTAGCTTATTTTTGGTTGTTAGAAAAATCTAACGACCCAACTAAAGAATGACAGAACAAAATAAACCTCCAAATAGATTAATTAAAAACCTAACCGCTGCAAATATTACTTAAATAAATGTTGATAGGAAACGATCGTTTGAGTGACTTGTGTTCCCAAAAACAGAAAAAAGAAACTAATCCAATCCCATTTCATGTAATCGAATCGAAACAAAGAAAAAGACAATACAGAAAAGACGAAAGAAAAAAAAATTTCATGTGAAATCCCAGTCTACATTACTTATATTAATTTCCGCCATTTTGTCCGAATTCGCGAGGATCGTGTTCAGGTCATCCGTATCCGCATTAATTGACTCGTTTAGTGGCATCACCGGATGTAACAATTCGCCCATGAGATTGGGTCCATTTCTTTGTTTTAATTGCTTGAAAAAAACGTGGCTCTACATTATAAAAAATAAATAAAATAAAATTAGTTTAATTTTTATCAGTATGGGATTAATCCGTTTCGACTGAAAATAAATTTTGAAAGGAAAAAGACTCTTCATTCTCACCAAGAGTTGTTGAGCACCAGGACGAATGTAATGATCGCGTAAAAGACAGAGATCTGTGAATTGATGAAAACTTTCGCTAAATAACCTATTGGCTTTGGTGCAGTTTGAAGACGGCGACACGATACAGTTGACCAAATTGTTTTCTGATTCACTTTCTGTAACAGGGAAATGAAATTGTAGACACAACGCGGGGGGCTGATTTTACATTTTCCCATTAAATTCTGTATGAAACTTTATTTTGGTCAATTCTAATCAAGATGTATGAGAAACAATCATCTACTCTCAGCCAAAACCTTTGGGTTTCTGTATCCCCCACTATCACACCTTGATTTGCAAAAGTAGTCAAAATTATAGTGATTGTGTGTGAAGAAAAAAAATTATACTTAAATTTTTGCAAAATAATTTTAAAACCTTTGGGTCAAATACAGACACAAACACAATACACTCTATATCACCCACAACGAAACAAAGACACAACACTGTAACTGAAACTATTACTCTTAAAACTTGAATCACGTTTCGTTCAGCTAATCGTCGCGGACATCTTCAGCAGACTGAGGATCTACTCCCACGCAACTTTGATTTTTATAAATACCGCCATTTTGTCGTCTACATTTATACTTCAGACAGTATAAAAGCAAATTGGCGTGGTCTTTGTTCCTCAGTCTGCTGAAGAAATCCAAAGTGGTCGGGTGGAAGAAACGTTCTATTGTTTAAGTTTCAAAGTGTAACTGTTACAGTGGAGTGTGTATTAGTAGTCTTGACTCCTGAAATTGAATAGCAAATATAACTGGAAATTCATTTTGGAGATGGGACAAGTAGCAAGAAGGAAGGTGGTACAATTTAATTTTTAATTTTTGCAAACTTACTTCCGTAAAATGGATATGTAGTTCTATCAATAAGTTGTGGTGCACAGCCTCTGACCTTTTCAGTTAACATTAAAGTCGCAGATACATCGGAAAATGGAACACAGCCATTTGCTAATTCAGCTGAGGTGATTCCAACACTATATATGTCAGATTTCTCATTGTAGCCTTCTAAGGACTAGAAATACAGTGAAAATATTTAGTCTTACACTAGTCTAAACTACATTTTTGAAACAAAATTTGACTACTAACAGTGTTTAAACTTTTGCAGTTGTTCTACATAATTTATATATACATTTAAAATTTTTTGGTTTATCACAAACAGCCTCAATGAAACCCTGATTTTATTAACAGCTTAAAGTTAGTGAAACGTTGGACAATTTTCTTTTTCCACAGTTGGGGCGAGTAGTGTTCTGCGCGTTTTTTAGTGTTTTGAGTTCTGTGCGTTTTGCTGGGACAGTGACGCGATTTGTAATAAACCCAAAAATTTTATATATGTATAAAATTTGACTAATTTCACCAACTAATTAAATTTCTTAAATGGATAGCTAGTTTTAATAAGGAAGTTTGGTACAGTCCTAACTCTGTTTTTTCACCCTTGGGTATAACATAACATTGAAGGAGACTTGAACTCTCAACTCTTATTGCTTTGGCTAAGTGCTCTGACTACTCAGTCAAAAGCCTCTTACCTAATGAGGGAAGTTAAAAGTGCAAATGTTAAAAGACTATATTCCACATGTAAAGTTTTGACTGAATCATAAAAAGTAATTGAATGTTGTTAACGAAAAATCAATTACACTTATTCTAACTGTATTAATGATTTATCGAATGTTTTTTTAAAATGAGTTTTTGGGAGGTCTGCAGTGTCATGGTAAAGTGTCAGACTAAGAAGTTGTAATTGAGAGTTCAATTCTCCTCCGGAATTTTGTTAACCCAAAAAGTGTGAAAAATGGAATTAAAACGCAACTATAACTGTAACTATTTTAATGAGCTTTAAAAAATTTTTTTTTACCTGTTCTAATAATTCAGGACTTAACCAATTTAAATTAACAGTAGCTGATGTGGGAAAGCAATGGATGCATTTCTTCCATTTTCCATCTTGAACCATGTGTGCAGCATATCTAAATCCAGTGATCATGGATTTCCCACTCGCTGTAACTAATATATGACTAGCTCGAATTGCCCTGCAAAATTTAAGCAAAATCAATCTACAAACCAAATTGTTTAATTTAAAAATAAAGGTCAATAAAAAAAATTAACCATAATAATTAAAATAAATTAATTATAATAAGTGAAATCAAAACAGCAAACAACCTTACCTATGAATTATACCTTTTTTATGAATATACGATAAAGCATTCAATACATCCCTCAAGATGAGGCAGATAGCTAATTCAGGAAGTCCATCAGGGAAATGATTTACAATCAGATCGGTGCATGAGCCAAAACCACATAACTGACTAACAACAAAAACTGAATGATTGTTAACAAAACAATATTCATAACTCAAAACATTGTTATGTTTTAATTGACGCATAATTATTATCTCTTTCTGAAAAACAAAAACATTTTTATCATTTCTCAAATAGAATTAACAGCAATCTGACCGCAAGCACAAAACTCACCTGTATTTGTAAAACATCCTTATGATCGGCTTTCTCTAAATCGAACTTTTTAACGGCGACTAATGACTTTTGCTTATGCTTGGCTAACAAAACGATTCCAATTTGTCCACAGCAGCGGCCCAAAACGGAAACCACTTCGTAATCCTTTGAATTGGGTTCATACTTCATTTTCAATGTTTAAAGTTGACTAACCACATCCCTCCTGTCGGTGATTTGTTGATAGGGAAAAATTGTTTCTCAATGCTTGAAAAATTATTCTAACCTTTTCCACCATTTACGAGTAAAGATATTGTTAAACAAGAGCAGAAGACTTTTTCCATTTCAATTTTGGCGGTTTTTTTCTTCATTCCCTTTTACAGGCAATATATTAAATAACAAGACACATAATCCTTAAAAATGTTATAAAATAAAATAAAATTTACTGAATATTGATTGGAATAAGTTAATTTCGTATTAACTCGTGTAAAAAACGAAATTTTTTAATGAATAAAACAGGACAAGCATAATGTCGTGGCATTAGAATGAAGATTGTTGGCTGTTCCATCGCCTCCAACTATTTTTCAGTTTCAGGAAAGGTGAGTTTTTCAATTTTTATACCATTCTTCAGCTTCTTGTATACTTTTAAAAACCAGGGAGGACCGTTTTGTTCACTCTAAGACTTCATGGTTTTGTTTTAGGGTCTGTTACAAGTCCGAATTATTTTGAAATCGGCTGGAAGAGAAAGCGCATCCTTAAACTTCGAAAGGTAATGAAACAAAATATTTTTTCTTTTAATTTTAACCATAACTAATGCTTAAGATGGGTTAAAATACAGAAAATCGGTCTAATAATATATAAATTTTTGACGGAACAGAAAGTGGAATGAGTATAATTGTTAAACTGAGAAATTTGGGGACTTAAAAGTGAATATTCATCTTAAGGATGGATATAAAGTTTCCTTTCTGTCACAGACATCAATTCGTTTATTTAATTCTTTAAATATGATACTTAAAGCCATGTAATATACATTTACAAACACATACATCACAGTATTACATAATTGTCAACAGTAAAAAAAAAAAAATCAGTCTTAATTTGCCTGATTTTTTTTTTGACAAGTTACAACAAATAAATTTATACAATATACATTAAAACCTCACGTAGAAAAGTCTTAAAAAACTGTTTTTTGTATATCTATACTGATTAGAACAAACAATCTCTCTCTTTTATTTACTGAGATCAGTCTATTTGTGCCGCTTTTTTTGATGATGATGAACAAGTGGATGCTGAATCAGCAGGAGATGATGTGCTTGAATTTTCTGCCTCCCAACTTCGTCCTAAACTCTCTCTCATGCTTTGACTATCTCCTTCATCATATGTATCAACATCCACCTGGAAATCATTTAGTCACAAACCGGTACACTCACTGAATTTCAGGGAGGAATAAGAGGGAATCGAATTATGTTATTTACCTGAAGATTCTCAGGCTGGCTGAATTCTAAAGGTTCAGATAAACACATTTCTCTGATTGCTTTCTTTTGTTCTTCTGTATGTTGTGGACATTTCGATGTTCTGGTGCAGATTTTTTTTGTGTGCTCAGACACAACACCACATATCTGAGATAAGAGTGCTTTTTTGTCTGCTTCTGACATATTTTCATAGGATAAACTAGAGACTGATGAGTCGTTACTTTGGCCATTGTCAGAGTTGGAAGAATTACCTGGAAATGAGAGGATTTAGTAAACTCAACAATGAAGTTCTCTGTACTATTTGACTGGATGAATTCAAAATGCTCACCATTTTTATGAACCTTAACGAGCTTTCCTATTTTCTTTAACGAAACCTTTCCTTCTTTTCGATTTTCCCTTCTTTTCGTTGCCCACCGTCCAATCGGCATCATCTTCATCGTCACTCAAAGGTCCTGTAGTTTCTTTATTGGCAGTCGTTTGAATTCGTCTACTTGCAAGTCTTGAACTGTTCCTTCCCATTCCCATGCATTTTTCCAAATGTGGAGCGAACCTGGACGCGGCCAGGCTCCGGTTGCAACTCGGACAAATGCATTCGTAATTCTTCTTACCGGGAGCCTGACCGAATATGTCCAAATCTGGAGCGTCTATTATCTTATACTTGTCGTCCTCGGGCTCTCCTAAAATGATTTCGTGCAACCTCGTTTTCCTTTCCATGTGAACCTCGAACACTACACTCAAAATTGCATCTTCGATTATGTCGTCTAGGAGTGTATTTGTCGCTGATTCTAAGTTTTCTGGGTTGCTTAAATAATTTTTAAAATGTTTGTTTATTTCTGCAACAAGTTCATCATCTGAGGGTAAACTAGCAGCCATAATCTGGAAAAGATAATCATGATTAATGATCTTCTCTGATTGGTTAACATGTCAAACATTAGAGTTAGTATTTGAAACAACTATTTATTGTACAAGTATCAGAATGTTGACCATTGCTTCAAATAGAAAATTGTATTTACAACATAAAAGTCATGCAGCTCGAACTACAACAAACTACACACTGACATGCACATTGGTGAACATATCCTAAACATGCAGTGAGAGATATGAAAGTTCTCAGATTTTGGTGGTAATTAAAATTTCTAACTTCAGGTTTTAAAGTTGATGTCATAAAATGTTTAGACAATCCCAAAAGCTTCCAAATGAAGTTTGTCTGAGGTTATAAACTGTATGTTTAAATTAAAGTTTTGTTCAACTAAATACACAACCCCACAGATATTCATTTAAGACATTTCTCATCAACTTGTTTTTGTTGTCATTATGTCAACTCGAATGTTGGAAATTGTCCTATTATAGGCAGGCCCATTTCTTAAGGTGTGATTCTTCTGATATTTTCAGTAAAAAATGTTTCTGAGAAAGATTTTAGTTTATTCTGTGTTAGTTCAGTGTTGGCTTGAGAAATTGTAGGTATTTGAATTATTGTTTATGCTCTTAAGGTAGAAATTTTAGTAACTCTGGCATATGAGATGCTCAATAGCTACTATGTACTGGGTATTGGGTTAAAGTGAGTTTTAATTTTATTTTTTGTCTTTGAGTATAGCTTGATGAGGCAGAGGCCTCAAACTCTCAACCACTAATTCACCAATGTTTTGATCAATTTACCATGGGTCTCCCACAGTAATGGGAGCTTAAATTAAGCTATGGTGCAGACCAAATTTTGAATAAATTTAATGTCTGGCTTTTAACTTGGCTATATAATTTTTGTACATCCAAGTTGAACTTGTAGTTGAAGACTTATTCATAAAACATGTCTTGCAAAGTTGTGTTACTTTAAGCAGATGTTTATTCATTTACTCAAGAACCCTTCTGTAAGGAAAACAGTTTTGATGTCTAACAATCAAACTTTGTTCAGTTTTAAAATAATGTCACATGCAGGTAGGAGGAGTAGTGTAGTGGTTAAAGCTCCTGACTTCCGAAACAATGATCTTGAGTTTGAATCCTCCAGCATCCTGTTATACCCAAAAAACGGGTGAAAAACAGGATTAAAACCACAACAACTAAATGTCATAAGCAGAGGGGGTCTGTAGTTGAGTCAGAGCAATGAAATAGTGAAGTAATAGTTGAGAGTTTGAGCCTCTTCCTATTAGGGTGGTAAATTTATTAAAAGTCAACTAAAAAAGGTCATAACAAGAAACCTAAAACAACTGAAAGTTTCTGTGAGAGTCTACTTTTGATTAACTTCATATAAGTCTATTTTTCGATTTTATACAAACATGATAAAAAAGTTTTTTTTTAAAGACCTGTCTTGATTTTCTTTTATTTTTTTAAAGTCAGCAACAATTCTAGAAGCAACAGTAAATCAATGACTTTCAATATCTTTAACACATGAAAACAGCTTTGTAGTACGAAGAAATATGATTTAATTTCCTTTTCATAGTTTGTTTACATTTTTCAGAAAATACTCTGGAATTTGGAAAATGTTTTGACTAATTAATGTTGTCATTTTGTTAATTTAACAACCACAAGCCACCAAAAAATTACATTTTTACTCAACTAATTCTGATTTGAGTTATTTAAAGAAGAAAATTCAAAATTGATTTGAGCTGTATTGAACACTTCTAATTTGAGACCTTCAAAAATATTTAAGTCCCCAAACTCTTAGATGGTGGTGGTAGGTCAGTGTCTCTTTAACTCATCAGCTGTCCCATTTTCATTACCTCTTTTTAGTATATTTTAACCATACTATTAAATAAAAAGTTAGTAAGTTTCTATCTCATACAGATTCATTGTCAAGTGTAATTGTCTTGAGCCTTGATTGAAAGTGAAATTGTCTTGAGAGATTGAATTTACAGCCTCTTAACCTTTTAACCTTTAATCAAAATATTGATCAGTAAATTAAGAGAGCAATTGAAACCTTATTCTTCGTATTATCAAATCAAATCATAATCACTTTGAGAATTTATGGTTTTAAATTTGTTTATGATCTATTCTTAACTCTCAAGTGGTTGATCTTAAAGGGATGCTATTGATTTTATGCTCAGTAGCAAGTTCTTTTTAATATCATAATTCCCAATTCAGAATGTTTATCACAACAAAAATTTGAATGAAAAACAAGCATGAGAATTATTACAAGCGTAGGTTTTTAAAATAGGGTAGTTTTATAGACAAGTGAAGAAGACACAACGATCTTGTGAAGGTGAATGAATTTTTTAACGTGTGGTTAAAAATAATTTACATGCACAAGAAAAAAAATTCGTATTGGAATTTTTTTTTACCTTCTCCATTTCGTTAGTTTTACAATCGGAAAACGCCTTAATTTGTTATAGGTTATCCAGAAATGTGTTAATGGATTAAAACGAATTCAACCCGGCTGGATTAATTCGGTCGAATACTTACAAAAACGTAAAAATTAATTGTAAAAAGTGTGGAAGTTTAATTTTTGTTTACTATTTCATGAGTTCAGTGTTCAACCTAAAAGCGTGGCAGTAGACATTTCACAGCCTTCGAAATTTACGAATCATCTCTGTGGTAATGGAAGTTGGTTGGACGAAACGGTTTGCTTCCATGCAAGGTGTTTTTTTGTTACATTTTGTTTGAGTTTTTTGGTGGTAAAAATATAGATTTTGGAGGTGTTTGAAGGAAATTATGTCTTTAAAGGACGGCGGTTTTGTTTTATGTGCAAATTTATCGGAGTCATGGTTTTATGTTTAGTTTATAAGCAAAAATAATGTTGGTGAGTGTGTTTGAATTTTTTTTCCAAGTTATGTCGGGGATGCAGATTTGTTTTTTGGTCGTGAAATGGGCTTCCTTTGAAGAAATATATTTCATTAAATGGATATTTGCACGAAGAGCTTACTGATTGTAAAAATATAGCTTCGAAGTGAACAAATGTGGTTAACAAGAACAAATGATCAATGTTTCAATTTAGTTTCTTTATTATAACCTTTAAAAAAATGGAGGATTAAAATTATTTGTAAATTTAAATAAGTTAAAACATCTAAAAAAAAGTTTAAAAAATAGTTGAATGTGGATGAAACAGCACTTAAAATTTTTTTCTTAGTAAATTCTTAAAATATTTAACCCATTTCAGTCGTTTTGCCATTTTCGTTTCCTGCAAATTTTCTTAAAGTTTTTTCTACAACAGTAACATTGCCTCGAACCCGGTCTGTCCAGTAGGAAAGAATTTGAACCGACAGCAACTTCCATTCCTTCGGTCTGTCTGAAATACCTGTCGACGAAATCATCATCGACGATCATTTCTTCGATTTCTTGGATGAGATGTTCTCCGAACCAATAATTCACGTCTATTTCCATCTGCTCTTGTATGAAATCATTTTCGTTCGGTTTCCTTCTCTTCCTGTCCGGTTCCCAGTCGCTATTATTCGAAATAACTTCCGTCATTTTGAGTTTTATTTGAGAAACTAAGAGATCATCAAAACAGCAGATTGTAAATTTTTTCTATAGGCCATAATGAGTTCCATACCAGGGATAAATTCATTTTGTTAATAAAGACTTTTAGGAAGCCATTCGAAATAAGTTTGTCTTAAAACAGCGAAATGGTAACAACAGCAAAGTTTAACAGTTATTAAATGGTTATTATAATGATAATATTATAGTAATCGCGATAATAGTAGTTGAAAATTGTAATTATGTATGTTTGTTTAGTTTTGTTTACAGACTTCCCAAATGACCATAGGTATAAATGAAATTTTCACTGTGTCCGAGATTTTGGGTTGGAATCAGTGGTCGAATTTTGAATATTGCTAACTTGATTAATTTATGCTCGTTTTTTTGTTGCTACAATTTTCTATGATAAATTATATTTAGTGATAATGGAACATAAATTTGCTGAAAATAATTTTTTTGTATGTGTAAATTTAATAAAATTTAAATCACTGATCTAAATATGGGTCATGTGTGTTATAAATTTTAGTGAACAGTGGACTTTAGTCTTAATTATTTAGTGCGTTCCAAAATTTTGGTTGTCATTTCCTCCTTCTGGAGGAGGTGGGAATCCCAGAGGTAGGGTCGTGGTGTCCTCCAGGGTTGTATCCCGAACTAACTTTGATGGATTAGATGGGGTTGTCCATAACCCGGAGGAAGGTGGTTCTGGCTAGTGGATAGTCAAGCTGAGAGGACGGGACTTATCTTGACTAAAGTCGCAGGGTTGAGAAGATTACGGATGACTTCTAACTTCTCTGTAAGCCCTTAAAACCTTGGTATTCAAGCTTTTTCCTTCCATTGTGACCATTGCGACTGGGCCATACGACTTACAACAAAAAAGATGTTACAGGCCCGGTTTTTACGTATACAGTCCACCCTCAGGGCATCATCTGTATGTGCATCTGTCAGTCTGTTTCTGTATGTATTTTCTGTATACTGCCTCATAAAGATATGTTGAAGGAAACAATGTTAGCAGTTTCTGAGCATAGGTCCGAACATTTTCGTAGCAGTCAGGCACTAAAGTTCAGACTTAACCTTCTCACAAATTTTCACTGAATCGGTTTCCACTGGGCCACTCAGTAGAGCTTGGTGAACCGCGATTTGAGTACCAAGGCCTTAAGATGTCCACCTACAGGTTTTAGTCTGTGCAAGTCGGATTTAATTCGTTCTTCCTCTCCTAAGGAAGGACGGATGCTCAAGAAAAGTTTTCCCTACATAAAAAGGGTGTCCCAAATTACCGCTATATTTGAATTTGCCGCTATTTTTGCTGTAAAATGTTAGAAAGCCTGTAACAAGAACAATATTACACCTGAGAGTTTAGGGCTGTGATAGGTTAATAAATTTAAGGTCTCATAAAATGAGTCAGATATGTGAGATGGGCGGGTTTTTAAATTTTCCTGTCTGCTTCTGTTAGTGTTAGTGAGGTTATTTGTTTGACTGTTAAGCTGAACCAATTTGAAGTCTAACTCTGTTCCATTTAATATTTGTTCAGGTGTCAAAATGTGAGGAGCATGTAAAACTACGATTTTTGTAGACGCCTTTCGTCTTCCCCGCTCCTAAGTAGCTTTAGAATAGATAGGATCTATGGAAAGGATAATCCTAAATCCGACCAATCACAGGGCTCAATAAACGCGCTTTCAGCGTTTTCATAAAGGCACAGAAGGTCATTTCATAAATATTGCACAGTTTTAGTTTGCAAATTTTCTTCTCTCAAACAGTGCAAGTTAAGTAAAAATTCAGGAAATGGCGTTTTGTGATTGGTCGGATGGTTTTCCCACTGTGATTATGTTACGTTATTGAAGATGCTCAACGTCTTGAATCTGACGAATTAAATTTATGATTTAGTTAGATCAAAATTAATTTTATTTATCTTTTTAATCTTAGGTGATCCTTAACAACATGGAGGAATTTTTTTTTGAAAAGAATTTGGCGGGCTGGCGCTCTGGAGAAGATGACGATCAATTACTTCAAAACAAATCGTTTCGCCTGAAGACGTAAGATGTCAGTAGTGAAGCAAACCTAAAAATCCAAACACCCACAATGCCCGGTGTATAAGTAGCCTCTCGACCGGTAGATGTCTCACAGGTATGTTAGAAGTCGGTTCTTTTGAACTTATGGTTGTAGGTTGGTGTAGGTTGGAGGTTGTGTTTGGTTTATTTTGTGTTCTTACTGTTGGACACGATCGACGACAGAAGTTTAGAAGGTGGAGGAGGAGACGTGCGAACGTTTCTTGGAAAAATGAAGGAAAGGAAAAATTTTTATTATTATTTCACTCGAATTCGCAAAGTCATTTCTGAGTTGATTATCTTAACACGGATTTTCGACTAGTCATCCTGATTTTTAACATGAACATGATGTCTCTTTCAAGAAGTCTGCCTTCGCCCAGGCATTCCCGTGGAACGGAATCCGGAGAGACGGTCATTGTTGACTTAAGACGGGCTCGGTCTTCTAAGAGGTGAAACCGGGACAAACAGTAGTCTGTTGCGTTCGGAAATTAGCAACCATTTGTGTATACAACCTGACACGTCTTTAAAAATCAATTTTTTATTTTGTTCTTGTACAGGTCCTGTATCTATTCTATTCGAAACTTGAAGCCTGTCGACTCATGAATGCGATATATGTCTGTTTTACTACATTTGAAATTTCTTTTCATCTTTTTTTTTCTTTTCTCTACTTCTTCTTCTTCATCTTCTACTGCGGTATAATGAAATGTTGGTCTCTCTGTCCCCTCCTCCTCCTTTCCATGTGAGACAAAAGATTTTTTTCTTGGTGTGTGCATGCGTATGTGACCCTATGGAATTCCCATCGCTGAAGATAAAGTGTTCTGTCTGTTATTGGGTTCGCATTCTTTTGGTTGGAAGAAGAGTCTAGCAAGAGGGCGGGGGCGGGGGTTGAGACGAATTCAGGATTTTATAAAATTTGATTTGGTTTTAGAGATGGTTGTGGCGAGTCGTTTTGAAGAGGAGGAGGAGAGGAGGAAGTCGAGGATTTTGGCCTTGAAGAGATGAGAAGGATTTTTTTTTGAGAATTTTTCGCCCTTGACGTTATTTCTTTGTGATTTTTCGAGTTTATTTCTTTGGTTGTTGTTGTCTGGTTGTTTTGCTTTGTTTTCTTTTCTGGTTTCTTTTATTCACCCTTGTTGTTGTGTCGTTTTCATGTTCGTTCTAGAATTTTTCAAAATGATCGGTCTCTTTGGTTTTGGCTTCTGTTTTTTTGATTCCTGGTTGTTTTAAGCTTTTTCTGGCTACTGTAACTGGCTGTATGTAACTTTTCTTCGAATATTTGAGAGGGTGTGTATTTTAATTAAAGTTTAGATCAAAAGTTTTTGCCAACTTTACTGGTGACTAGGATAGGTGTCTTTTTCAAACGGGTAGCTGTAGGCTTTTGAAGAGAATTTAAAGGCCCTCAAGATCACTTTGAAGACCACTTTGACTTTTTATTATTAGACTTTGGGGGTTGAATGTTGTAACGGCAAATAATTTGAAGACTTACGGGTCATGTTATCATACAGTATTCATAAGAAAATCAAAATTGAAGAATTCAGTTCCTGTGTGAGGTCTGTTTGTCTGTACGGAAGTAAAACTTGGTGGGTGAAGTCGGAGACAAGATCAGTGCAGTTCTTTATTGATAGATGTCTGGAGTAGATATGTAAAATGGTGATCCCGAATGATCTCAAGTGGAGATTTTTGGAAGGAGATTGGAGAAGTTAGCACCAATCCGGAAATTCATCATCATCATCATTACAGTACCTTAGGGAGAAGTTAGGAACGTTGAGGACTAGTTTCCTTCTACTTTGTGTGGCTCCTACCTTTTGACCTGTCTGATTTGGGTAGCCCCAACAGGAGTCTAAGCTCCCGGCTGTTTAGCTCTAAGTCATTGGAGCACACAAACCTCTCCGCCAAGTGAAGTCAACAGTCCATGGAGAATTAGACAAAGAAAATCACGGGGATTTGACACAAATTGAAGAAAAGAGACGAAGAATTTGTTAAAACGTGAAATCCACAAGATAAAAGGAGGAGAAAAGGACTCAGGAGCAGCTGGCGGAGAAGTGTCCTCGCTGAGGCAAAAGGAAAGGATTTGAGTGAACTAAAACACATCGCGGATGACCAGAAGACTCTGTGTTCCTGATAAAGACGGAATAAATGGGTCAAATACGACATAGTTTCAAAGCAGAGACCAAACCCAATATCCGTACCAGGACCAACTGTTTAAGCTCCATCCGATACACTTACTTTCCCATTTTTCACATACCGGAGATGTTTGAAAACACCTCAGCAGACAGTACTCATTCGTGACAAGGTAAAAGGTTATTCTCGAAGAGGCAAACCCGAAGCAATTAAATGTTATGGCAATTTCATCCCCGAACGTGGCAGTCAAACTAGTTTCGTAATTGTGACACGGGTTCCGGATGATGAGAGTCGGCAAAGTTGAAACAGCGAACGTTAAACGATTTAACGGGTCACAAGTTAATAGTTTTCTTGTTGTTTTCTTTTTATAATGGTAATAATAATAATAGTAAATAATTCCGAAAGGAAGAAAATGGGTGGTCGTGACCTACCGACTATACAAACTGATTGCGGAAGAAACGGAAAAGGAAAAAGAAAGAGAGAGAGAGAGAGAGAAGGAAGAAAAAATTAATTTTTATGTAAGAAAAACAAACTGACTAAATTGGAGAAGTTATTTTCGAAAACATCGTTTAAAACCTTTGTAATGGCTCCATTTTTCACGGCAACTCAATTATCTTTAATAATCTTATTTATTTATTTTTCTTTCTTTAATGACTTCTTCTTCTTCTTGTTGTGCTTTTTCTATAAACGCTCACATGATTTGCATCTAATTTTTCGTTAAAGTGTCTCGGAATTTTTTGTAAGGTTTCTTGTTCGTTTCTTGTGATCCGAAAATTTTTGGGTTTTTCGTTCTGGGGTGTTAGGGTATGCTTTTGTCTGCTAGGAAGGAGATTTTGATCAAGTATTTTGGTAGATTTGATAATCTTTTGGTTGGTTTGTTATTGGAGTTTTGGGTATGTCTGTCGAGTTTGGCGGGAGGTCTGTGGTGTAGTGGTTAAGTGCCAGACTAAGGAGTTGTAGTCGTGGGTTCAAATCCTCCTCTCGTGTCCTGTTATACCCAAAAAACGTGAAAAATGAGATTAAAACTCAACTATAACTATATCTGTCGGGTTACTGTTACTGCTTTGTGTAAAATTTGACATAGTGGAAGGTCTTGATTGTGTGTCAGCGTCCTTTGAGTGCATAAATAGACCATCAACTCCACATCTACGGTTACTGTATAGACGGCAAATTTATGAAATACAACCCGACAACATATACAAACTTTTGCTGCTTTCGTTCTTATTTGGCTTTCATCAAATTTCGACAAATTTTTGTCTTATTTAGACCTTCCATTTTGAACACTAGACTATTAGAAATTGAGGTTTTCAACTTGGAAAGATTTATCTGTTGGAGTTGTGTTAAGGAATTTTAAATTTTGGGAAAAGTGAGGCATTTTGAATCTAATTTTATTACAAATCAGTTTTTCAACTTTAATAGAGTTGTTAGGTTATGTTCCCAAGTGGAAGCCTCCGTTGGTCGCTTTTTATATATATAAATAAGAAAATGTTTTGATTTTAGACAGGGTAAACAAAATTATATTTATGTTAGTATGTAGCTTCTGGTTATTACGCCAGCCAGGCCAAATTTTGGAAAAGCTAATGGAATTATTAGCCTTATTAGCCCAGATCGTGGGAAGTTATAGTATTGATAGTTTACTTTTTTGAAAAATTCGTTTTGGTTTTTAAGTGTCTGGTAGTTCTTTAAGCATATTTATTTATTTATTTGTGCTTGTATACATTTTTTGGTGTTATGTATTGTCTCATTCACTTCTTTACTTTGTTTTTCTGTTGCTTGTTCTGCACTCTTTCCCATTGTACTGCCTCGATGTGCACACCCTTATCAACACTTTGATGCCTGATGGTAGAAATGGCCAACGCTAATGATGGATGATATATAAATCATGGAGAATATCTTCTGTCGTCGGGAAAATTATCAGCGTGTAATATTTTGGGCTATCTAAGTTCTAAATGTTGTTTCTAAAAATTCAAATAGGTCTCAAACTCACTTAACCAAAAAGCTTCTGACCCAAAAGTCAGGACCATTAATACAACTGGTCTATCAAAGTCAATTTTCGTCAAGCGGTTATATTTCGCCTAACCTTTCGCCAATAACTAGCTAATAGCCTAAAAAATGAAAACTACCGACAACGATTACCCCCCCGAATCCCTTTCGGTCGTGTGAAAGTCTCTAGACACGGCCGCCACACTAAGGTCACATTCAACGTTCGAGGTTAGCTTGCGTTGCGTCAGAGTCTAGAAAGTCGTCTTTTCCAGTTAGCACGTTACTTTTACGTCTACTGGAAAGATGATTAAAAACCCTAACTGTTCACCTTCGTCTTTTCGTTACGTTCATTTTTTTTAAAGGAGTTTCCAATTAGTAAACATAAGGTAGACAATAGATTTGGGCTTTTTAATGAGACTACCGATAAGACAAGACATTCTTAATAAGCCCGTAGCCGGTGTCTAAAAAGGGAAATAGGTTGTAACCTTAAATGGTAGCTAGGGTTTGTTGTATTCCTGTGTTCGATTAGGTTGTCTACTCTGTGACGGACCGACACAAAGGAAAGGAAATTAGCACAGTTTCGTCTGTTTAGATAAACAGTGGGATTTTTCTACTGTCGTTGTTTGGTTCGTGATAAATGATTTCTTAAATGTTTAAACATTATTTTCATCTTTTAAAAGATTGTTTTTGTGAATGGGAAATCTGCCACTGAAAGAGGTTGAGGCGGGGGAGGAGGATGTACTCAGACAAATGATTAATTATCTTCTCCTTTGATTAATTTTTCAAAAATAATTTTTTTTCGGAAGGAGAGAGGAAGTTTTCAAATTTTGCGAATGATGGATTGAGAGGTTGTTAATGATCTTAGATCAGAGTAAAGAATTATGTTATTTAATTCAGATTTAGGCTAATTGGATAGTGGTTGAGTTTATTTTTAATCAGACACAGCGGTATAATTGTCAAAGTCGAGAGGATACATACTAATAAGGTGACCAAGTCTTTCTCGCTTTGAAGCATTGTATAAAATTCTGTAAAATTTTCTTCAAAATTAACTTTAGTAAGCAATATCGCTTTTAGTGTGTCTATTTCAAGTCGAGTCTTGTCACTTGTCCAAAAGCTATTCGTTAAAGAAAATATTCTTTCCGTAGAAGCATTTGTGCCAGGCAAGCACAAAAAGAACTGGGCTAATATTCGTAAATTTGAAAATGGAAGGTGAAATGGAGAGACCATTTCGACTCACCCTTGGATTGATACAGTTCGGTTATTTTCCCATTCGGCCATTTTCTTTTCCGTAACGTATAGTTTCATATAAGCATATATATTGAAAATAAGAACCTTTTCACAAATTCCGGACAATCCGGGACAAATATTCCTTCTAAAAATCCGGGACGTACGGTCATCTTAATACTAACTTTTCCAAACCTTACATAAGTTGGTAATTTAAAAAAGTATACATAACACATTTTGGGCCATGGCCCAAGTCTTTCTAAATCCCGATGCCCCTCTCGTGGTATTTAAATTTTGTTATTCAAAATTGAACATAATTGCTGAGGTCAATTGATGTATAAATAAATAAATCATAATAATATTTTTTTATTTAGTTTCTCAAATTCACTCATCTTCGAATTAGCCCATAGTCTTTGGTGTAGTTGGCAAACCGTGCATGGCCTACAAAATATTGCCATATCCCACCTTGGGAATGATGTCATTATATTGACATATGTATATAAACGCGTAGAGATTATCATAATACATATTTGTAGCAAATATTGGTAAATATTTTACATAAATAACGTATACTGAACTTATAGATAAACTATTTACAATTACCTCAGTCAGCG
Organism: Columbicola columbae; assembly: GCA_016920875.1. NCBI lineage: Eukaryota > Metazoa > Arthropoda > Insecta > Psocodea > Philopteridae > Columbicola > Columbicola columbae. Next base: position 13,732,103 of record JADMLL010000006.1, on the reverse strand, counting down.
GGACTGACTTCAGCCAAATTTTTTAATTTTGGAAAAATTGGAGAAAAAATTTCCAAATTTTGGAGCCTTTTAGTGGGAAAATAATATTGAAGCTATGAGTTGTTGGTAATAATAATTCGACACCAAAACAGAACATGAACAGGCCAGATGTTGATTTTGACATAATCACAGTCGTGATCATTGTGCCCTAACCCATAAAAACTCCGACAGGTCGTGAATGTAACCTAACTTTCGCAGAAGTCAGAGCTAAGCATCATCATCCTCTCAAACCCTAAACCAAGAAAGAGATAATTAGTCCTTAAATTAGTTACCAACTACAATTACAAAAGAGTTTTCAGTAAAACAAACATTCCGACGAATCCTTGTACTGTACCTGGATATGTGTTTCCTGCTTACGGGACGTTTTTTATAGGCGCCCATCACTCATCAGTCTAAAAGAAAAAAATTCTCTGTTTAGAATGTTCCGAACCTGAACCTCTCAATCTGCGACTACCTGCGAATACCATGACCGACTCCTGGCGCCATTTGGTCAATTCCCTCAACCGAGCCGCCACTGAATGCCGCCTGTGAGTGCAAACCTAACAAATCATCTTTTAACGCCGTTTTTTCTCTTCTTCAACTTATTCGCATAAACCATCAACTATAATTTATTACCGGTATTGCCTTCTTCAACAATGTCCTGGGAGGCAGATGTCCTGCTGTCCATGACGTAAGTTTTTGTCTTTTCGTTGTCTTTGTTTTTCTCTCCTTTTATTTGACTGTCGTGCGAATTTTTTTTTGCATAATATCGAAATCAGGTCAAGTCAAAAAGGAAAAAAGGTTTTTTAACGAAAAAACTGTTAAAATTCGTTCCAGCAAATGTTTCAATTCGTTTCAGACCCATTTGCGTTGGGTCCTGTTGTCAGTTTTTGTGTGTGTGGTCGTAAAATAAACCGAGTTGACTTTTATCGCTTTTTTGATGGAACAACAGTTAAACATACCTTAAAGTGGTGTTAATCAGAAAACTTTATCTCTCGCGTACCTTTTTTTTTGGCTCGTCGTTTGATGTTTCACCTGGTTGCTGTTAGGCGTGTCTCCCTTTTCTTTTGTCAAAGGGGTATTTGATGGTTTGTTTGCGATTGTTTTGAGGTTTTTACGCATGTTTTTACCGATTATCGATTTTTTTACGTCGAAATCTGGATTTTTGTGTGAAGAATTTGTTAACTATCACCTATTTTCAAGTTTGAGATCATGGTTTGATAGTTCTCCAGGATGATTATCTTCATTTTTCTTCTTTTCCTTCTTTTTTTGTTTGGCTATTGCAGATCTTCTTCTTGTAGATAACGATTGATCATTAGCATCATCGCCATCTTCGTCGTGTTTGTAGTTTTGGAGATGAGAGTTCGTTACATTCGTTCATCTAGCTTTAAGGGGCTTTGTGTGTAGAGAACAAACCAGTGAATTGATGCCGTAATTAATTGTTTGAAGTTGTCCTTTGGGCTTCTGAACACTCTGGTAGCTGTGCCATAAAAATGGATAGCAGAAAGGTTGACGGTAATCAAGGCACGAAGAAGGAAAAGTAAAACGACTAAAGGCCATGAGATTAATATTAATGACGTCACAATCAGCTACAACCTAAAACCGAACTGAAATCTTAACCCAACATTCTTGTTGTTAGAAATAGGTTGCGAGGACGGAGGACAAGATCAAAAACATTCCTCCAAATGTAAGGGGAACAATTCTTGACATTTCCTCCAGACAAAGACAAAACAAAAGACAAGGACACTCAAAAGTAGATTAGAAAACGTCGGAACCAAAAGAAACAATGGAGTGCAAGACACATGGGGAAACACATGACGAAAGGTATAAGGGAAACAGTGACGGATCTCCAATTTAACAAAACCAAAAGACACCCGACACTCACCACTGCCTAACACCCCCGTCTTAACCCCATAAACCGGACACACTCTAACGCCATAAAACAGGTACACACACAAAAGGAAGTTAGGGTATCGTGGGAGGGCGAATGGCAACCCTGGTTGATAACACCGACAAAATGAAAACAATTTCGGTCAAAGAGAAATTAAGGAGAGAGGCTAGAGGAAAGAGGAGGTGGTGCAGGTGGAGGAAGGTAAAAGGAAAAGAACAAAAAAGGAAGGCGGGACCGGTTTTAAAGGAAGTGCAAATTTTAATTACAAATCCCAAACGCAATTTCCGATTCAATTTTGGCGCCGCTTTCAAAAGGAACCAACAAGGTGCTTTGGTCGCGGGACACGATTTTACTCAAACTATTATGTTAATACTAAATTTTTACGACCCCTGCACTATATCATTAAGGGACGGGTCGTCGCCTTAGATGAAACCCGAAGTTGGATCCTTGTTTCGCTTATGATCAGGTTTTTTGTTTGCACCTGAAAAAAAGAATCTTCTTTCTTTCTTTCTGCCCTTTTATTTTTTGAAATGATGTATCCACGCGGCGCTTCTCAAAAGGTGTTCGTAAGAAGATGCGTTATCGGAAGGTATTTACGACTTTTATGATGACTTCTTCTATAAAATCGTACCTGGAAGGCGTTAACGAGGCAATGACAGACGTCAGATGATACCGATTTCTTCTTTGTGCCTTCGAACTTTTTTCTTTTTCGAAATGTGAACAAATAATGTAAGTTTTTTTTTGTGTTGTCTCCTTTTGTCTGTCAATCGAGAGATTTGAGTTAGGTGATGTTGCTGTATAAGAATCTCACCCCCTTCCTCTCTGTCTTGCTCTTCATTGCTTTCGATTTTTTTGGGTGCTGTCCGTGGCAGTCATTGGAAAGCATGGTGAGTTGTGGTGTCTTTCTCTTTGTGATAGATCAGTATCAAAGCTTTCTTCTGCTTTTTTGGTTTTAAATCCTGTGCTTTTGAGCTTTTGGGTTATTGTTGAGAGTTTAGAGTTGAGAGGTCCATGTGGGTTGTTCTCGATTTGGAAACCTAGGTCATGGTTTGATCGTTTTTCGGATGATTGTCTTCTTTTATTTGGTTATCACAGATCTTCCTCTTCTTGTACCTGACAATACGATCATTACCATCATCATCGTTTTTATTCTTCTTCTACTTGGTTTGGAGATGAGAGTTGGTCGTGAAGTTGGCAGATAAAGACTGAACATTCACATCCTTTTGAAGACCTATGGGAATGACCCTAAGTGTGAAAAACCGGATCAAAACTCAACTCGTCGCTACTTCTCTAGTCAAGAAGCTTGTTGTCTAGAACTGAAAACCGTTAACATTCTCAATGTCATACCTTTAAAAACCTAAAAGTAGTCAGCTAAGAGCCTGAAAATAGGCAAACGAGGAAGTTGAAAGGAAGGAAGGAGGAGGAGAGGTTACTTAAAAAGTCGGGCACCGAGGAGGAACTCTTACTTCCGAGGGTTTTTTTTAATTGTTTTCGGTTTAATGAAAATGACATCACGATTAGCCGTCAAGAACAACATCAACAGGTGGGCGGGGAGAGTTGAAGGTGGGGGCAGAAAACTTTTTTGTTTTGTTTTGTTTGTAATGATTACAGTAATAAGACCAAAGTTCTGCACTAATGACTACCAAAAGACGAAGAATCCCCGCGTACGAGCGGAATAATTACAAGTTAGAACCGAAATCAACCTCGGAGCGGAATAAACGTAAAAATTAGCTCTTGCATAGGCTCGAACATTAGGAAAAAAAAATAGTCGAAGTCATAGAAAAACCTTTTGGAGGACGATTGAAAGAGGTGAAGAGAAGGAGAGGAGAGGAGAAGAAAAAGTACCGCTACCCCGCCCAGTGGCGCCGGTAAACCCTGAAGCGGTAAAATGAAGAAACATCAACCCTCGTCGGTTACCTAATGTGCCTAATGTACCTAATGTAGAATTATTTCCAAAAAAAAATTTTTTTTCGCCTAAACAAAATCTTACGGATCACTTTTAATTATAATTCCATATTTATCAAAATGTTTTCTTCGTATTTATCATAAGATGATGGTTTGAGTGTTAGAAATCGTATAGGCTTGGGGGGTTTTCTTAATACGTGAGTAATCGTACCTGAAGTTGAAAATCGTCTAGACTATACCTATATTTAGGGTGGCCATTTTGGTTTTTTTTCTGTTTCTGTAAATGCTCTGGTTTTTTGGGGGGAGGGGGGTTGGTTGGAGTTTCTGTTGGTTTCGAATTTGCGTTAGACCGTCAGAGTAGGTGGGAGGTGATGTCATGTTTTCACTGAGTTTAGATTTAATTTTTTGGTTTTGCTGTTGGGTTAATTTTAAGATTTTTGGGATTGTTAGTTGTGGTTGTTAAACTGGTCCGTCAAATTTTTTTGAAAGAATAATTTTCATTCGCTGGAGGTCTGTGGTGTAGTGGTTAAAGCGCTCGACTGTAGAAGTTATGGTCGTGAGTTCGAATCCTGTTTTACTCAGTGGTGGAAGACTGGATTAAATCTCAAGTAGATAAATAATTTTCTCTATCTCATCCAGACTAGGAGCTATACCTTCTTAAACTGCTGATGTCTAAAGCCGTCGACATGACGATACGTCTGGAAAAGGTTAAAAGTGAATTCTCTTATTGTTTCGAAAAAAATTTGGCTTGAACAACGTAGTAGCTGAAAGAATAATATTCTAAAATACTTACTAACATTTCCTGTTGGGGGTTTTGACATTCAGACAGCATTCCAGCAGCTTTCGTATACGCATACATAAGCTTTTTGGGCCTAGAGGCTCTTAGCGTGTCTGTGAAGGTCTTGACACATTTTTACTTGAGTAGTTTTAGATGAAAGCTATGGTGTAGGAAGTGGAAAATAAAATCATCTCAAAACCGGAAATGAAAGTGTCAGATTTTCCAGATTTTATCTAGTCAGAGTTCTGCTGAACATTGTTACAAACTATTCCGCTATTGATACTTTTCACACTTGAAGCTAAAATGTCAAAGTTTTGAGATGAAAAGAGAGAGTAACAAAAAAAATGTTTTGGTAACCCCTGATCATCGTTTATTTGGACCATACCCTTTGGGCAAAGAAATTTGTGGTTTTTTCTTTTTTTTTGAATGGCCCTTTCGGCGATATAATTAAACACGAAACTTTTATTTTTTGAGTAAAAATTGAACCTTTTTTTCTTTTTCTCCTTGCTCGATGATGACATTAATTACACAACCGCCTTTGGACTATTGGCCACGGCCTTGAGGGCTTTACCAAAAGAGAAAAACAAAAGTTTGAAAAGAAAAAAACGAAAAACAAAAGAAACGGGGGCTTAAGAATTGGTCGGAACTTTGGATGGTACGGAGGTTTGATTGGTATTGGTTCTTGCCATTGTGTCGTGAGCTATGGGTAGATGCTGATTTCTGGGCCGTCAGGTTGCTTAATGATTATTTGATAAGCAAATGTTTTGCTAACGTTTTGACTGCCTGATGGATTAGTGGAGTGATAGCCCATAAATCTAACGATTTGTGCCGTTGAAAGTCTAGTTTTATTTTAGGCGATAAGGAACCAAAGCTTCTAGTCTGTTAATCCCTGAAGGTGCAAGTTCTAATCTAGCGTCTCTGATGTACACATTATAAACTGGACTGTACTTCGGTTATATTGACGGTTAGCTGGCCTTCCGTCGTCTCTGCCCGCTGGAGGACACCTTTGAAAGATTCCAGAGCTGATGTGCACAGGGTAACATTGGAAGCTTCCAGCTTTCCTGTTGTTTCAGGTACTAACCTAATTTCTTGTCTTATCTGCCTCCTCTCTACATCTTTTCCTGTCTGTTCTTACTTCTAATTTCAGATCTATGTCTACCTTTCTCTCTCTCTTTGTGGTTCTCTCTTAGTTTCCTAGTCAGTGTCATTTTGTCGTTTTCACCCTTGTGATGTCACCAGGCGGTGAAGTTGACAAAACGTCGGTAGTTAGTTTACAATCTATACAGTGTTATAGCCTAGTTTTTTAGTATGTATTATATAATTTTAAGTATAACGATTGGTGAAGAAGTTTAAAATCATCGATATTTGAAGTCTCTGACGAAATCTATTTATTAGCCCAGAACTTGAGTTTGAGTTTCGACAATCCCTTTCGCCCTTGGGTGTAGCAGGATGTAAGCGAGAGCTCAAACTCACGACCATAACTAACACGCATTGACTAATACATCAAAAACCTCCCTAATAGTCCAGAAATTAAGACCAACCTTATTCGAATCAGTCCATCGCGGTAGCTTAAGAAGCATCAGAAGTGAGATGTATGCTGTAAATAAAATAGCAGTTTAAACGTTGAATCTCTGGGCTATCTGACCCTGTTTTAGTTATCGGGCTATTATTACTTTTATACAAATTTCCTAGTACTCTAGGTTGTAATTTTGGGCTAATTTCTTGGCAAATATTTGAGGTCTGTTTTCGGTCATGACAGCTGAGATATTTCTGATTATTTGATGGTGGTCATCAAGAGGAAGTAGCGTGGCGAAAGTTGCGGATAGAATGAGGTAGTCAGGAGGAGGTTAAGGAAGCAAGAATTATAGGAGAGGAGATAGGGAGGGAGAGGAAAACAGGTTTGTTGTTGATTATAGTGTCCTCACATGATTGTCCGCACACTTTTGAGACAAGGCGAAGAAAACGCAACCGGAAGTAAGTCGGTCAAATAGTACAAACGAACCTGAATCGCGGAATGGTCTCCATTCGTTTCCGCTTGTAACCAAGATGGGGACGACCTTCAAAGAAGTTATCTATTAAGAGAGCCACACTTCTTAAGATGTTATCTAAGCTCCGGCTCCTGTTTAATTACATGATATTGTGAGCCCCCAAATTCACTTTCGAAGCATAATTTATTCAATTTTGGGCGCCTTTGAATGGTTTTGTAGCGCATGCGTGGATTCCTATTTTTGCTGAGAGGAAAAAAATCCTTTTGTTGTTGTTTTGTGTTCGAAAAGTGCACTCGTCATTGTAAAGTTTGCATTTCTCAGTTGCATCTTGAGTCTGTTTAGTTCTTAACCTCCGTCCGTCATTCTTGAACAATCTTCTTTCTATTTTTAATTTGCTTCGCGGTTTTTTTTCTTTTCCTACTCTTTTGGTGTTTGCTTTTTTTGTGGTCCTTCAGGTTCTTCCCTGTTTAGAACCACACCCATTTTTGCTCTGTATGAGTGTGGTACATTTCATTTTGGTTTTTTGGGTTGTTGAAGTTACTGGGTAAACCGAGAATGGTTTTGGAAAGTGGTTTTCCTATTTTTTTTTAGTTTGGTTTCATTCGTTCGTCAGGGCGATTAGAGTTTTAAAGTCATTAAAGTAAAAGGTCTGGTTTACCACATTTATGTTGTTACTTAATGTTAGGTTTTTGATAATAATGAAATGTCCCCTTCGCCTAATTGACCCTATTGGTCGGTTCTTGGCTACCATCCGTTTTTTTGTTTTTATTTTGGTGTGTGTTGCGTTTTGAAGGTTTCTGGACTCTTGGCTTTGTTTATTGAGTATTAGTCGAGACAGACAGTGTTCTGTGGAGAGAAACATAATTCAGCGAACCTCAGAAAAAAATTTATCAGGCCTCCATCTGTAAAGACCCGTATTTACTCTTTAACACGCGAACGTAATAATTTTTTTTTTGCCTTTCTGGTGCTTTCTTTCTCCTCCCTTTCCTCCTCCACCCTGTTTTCCATTCCCGTAATTTTCGACAAATCATTCTCGAGCTTTGATTGATTGTTTCAGGGCGGGCGCCGTTTGGAAAATAAGCTTTTACGCGAAAGAAACGCCTTGTTAACCCGAACGCTGGTCTCGAGAATAATAATTTTTGTCGAACAAAATGACGAGTTTAGTCGGTAGTTAATCTTGGTTTTTGAGCTGTTATACTGCCTTGTTCAACACTTGGAGTGTTTTTTGACAAAGGTTGGCAACCTCTTATCATCTTATATGAATGAATTTGAATGTTGATAACCCAGGAGGTAACCACTAGATTTTTGGTGGGGTTGGATAAGCAATTTCAAAAAGTGAGGAACGATTGTGACGTCATCTTTTGCTTATTTTTGGTTAGATATGGTTTAATGACTTTTTTGCCAATAATTAGTTTATCTGAAGCTATATCAGCTGAAAGGAGACCTCAGATGACATTTGAGAATGGATGCTAGCGTTTTACGAATATTAGGAAACAACCGAATGGAAGACTTACAATCAAAGAAGCGTGGCCGAGCGAAATACAGAAAAACCTTGAAGAGACATGGCCGAGTGAGGAAACGTTTGTGAATGAAAAGACCGTGAAAAGATGACTCAAATCCTCCCAGGAGTTCCTAGAAAATCTCAAACTGGAAACAGTAGGAAGGTGAAAAAATTCTCACAGGAGAGAATGAAGAGTAAAAGATATCAGGAAAACTGTAAACGACAGCAAAAGTTGAAAGCAGCGTGATCTTATTCAGCCGAAATTGAAGAAGTTCCAAGTTCCTAAAGGTGCTAAAATGTAAAAGTTAAAAGAAGAACGAACGAATTTTATTGTACTCTTGAAGGTGTTGCCTTTTTAGACTAAACTTCTGGGCTACTAATCTAACTATGGTATTTGCTCTCATTTTAAAGATTTGGAACGATCAGCAATTCTTACTAGTACCGTTACCCAAATGTATCGGTTTCATTGCCAGATGTAAAAGTAAACTCATCGACACACCGGAAGTAATAGGCTAGATTTGTTTAAAAGGATTAGTCTTACACCTGAGGACCTAAATTTTTGGTGTTGTCATGATTTGAAATCTTTTTTCTTTTCAGGAACAAGATAGCACAACACACCGGAACCTGATCTAAGACTAGTTCCTCTTCATCAGCAACTATGTCCTGTCTGCATCTTCTACACTTCTGGGAGGAGGTAAGGATGCTGTTTGAAACCTGAGAATGTTCTTGCACCGGTTTTGGTGTTTGAGAGAATCAGTTTAGTTAAAAAACATTGACCTTCAATTATTCTTAGAACGATTCATCCAGACAGTCGTGAAACCTATTTTATGGTGTTGCTGTTGTTCGGATGGTTTTTATTGCAGATAAATTCGCATATCTCCAAAGTTCAAGGTTCTGGACAAAAGCGAGACCTAAAAAACGGTAAAAGGTCAGCAGATTGAGCGGTTCTTTAGTAAATGTTTTCTTTTGTTTCGATTTCAGTTGAACATGCCACAGGTTAAAACCTCCCAGAGAAGAGGAAGAAGAACAAAAAGAATGAAGACCGCGGGACACAAGGTGCGTGTCGCCAAAAATAAAATGCCAAAGATAGTTCGACCTTGTTTATAAAAATTGGCGTATTATTATTAAAGAGTCCATTCAAGTTAAGAAGAAATAATCGACAATTTACGTTATTGTTGAAACATGAATTCGAAACGCACGCATGCGTGAAAAGACACCATTACGACATTTCCTCATCTGTGAAAAAACCTTAAAAGACTAAGGATGTCTTCGTCGGGGACTGCGATTTGCCATTTCCTTCAGAAAGGTAAGAAGGTTAAAAGAAATCCGGATTTCCGGTCTGAAAGTCAAAAGAGGTTAAAGGAACAAGTCGCTTCGGGAAACCTTTTTATTTATGGTTTTTCCAATCCTTGGCACGCAAAATTCATTTTTGGATGTAGGAAAAGCGTGTAAATTCAGAATCGATAGGAAGAGCGAGAGAGAGAGGGTGTGAGGAGGAGGAGAGGATGAGGAGAGACTTTGATTTATTTCGGGATCAAAAGGCCAACGCTGGAGATTGCCAAGACCGGTGCTGCACATCCCGAGTCGAATTGACAGGGTCAGGCTCTAATTATTGTTATCAGTCTAATGAAGGGCTATTTAATTAATATAATCATTCATCGATAATTTATTGCATGTAATAATAACACCGTATTTACATAATTTTTCATTATTTACGACTTGGTTGAATGGTTGTTTTGTCACTACGTGAGAAGGGAATTCGACTTGGGTCCTTCCAATCTCTGGGCTATCTACCTCGCACGTCCGTATTCAAGGGAAAAGGGGTGTTGTAAATTTCACGGTTGGAAGAAGGCGGTGAAGGATGTTCAAAAACAACCAGATAACCAAAGAGGCTGAAAACCCCCAAAAAAGTTTCCTTTTTCTGTTTTTAACGAAAAATCGAATTTGATATGGAGAATCGCTTTTAATCTGACTTCTCGGTCGTAGGTTTCCGAAGTGACGAAGATCCACGATCCACGGAGAGCTGGGAAAGAGTTAGAAGAAAATGGAAAGGAAAGGAGAAACAAGGCGAAACAGATTTTGTAGACATTTTGTCTTGGAAAAGGTTTGGTTGAATTCACATCACCATTAGGCTAATGTCATTGGTCGAAAGTTGCATGCTTTCCCGTTCGACCAATACCAGCGAACGTATCAAACTCGAATCAACCAATGAGAAATGAGAAAAGACGCTGGATCAACTCATCTCTATAAGGTAAGCATCCTTTCTCTGTATGAATTCATGATTATCTATGGTTTTAACCTAAAAAGACTGTGATTTAAACTTGCTGTTGGTTAGCGTGATAAGGCTTTTGAGAATTTTACGTATTAAAAGGGTTTGCTTATAAGCTAAAGATAGAAGAAATAGTTTAGGGATGGATTTTATAACTTTCGGTATTGTAAGTTGAATGTTTCGCGTTAGATGGGGTAAATGTGTTTTAACGGTCTTCTCACTCTCTCGCGAGGCTTTATCAAATTCACTTCATCGAACTCTATATCAGATGATCGGTGTCGTAATCCAGTCGGATTATGCGACTCGGATCTTTTTAGAATTTTGAAACGAGTCAAATCCACGTAATTCCCGCCTACCTGTAAGAGTCGGTAACTAGCGGCGGGAAATGGAACTAAACGACCGGGGCGAACCTAGCGGTTACCTTGGGAATGAAAAAATTATAGACATTAAGTCCACTTAAGTTGTTATGTACCTCGCCATTAAGATACCAAGTTCGGCTTAGATAGGACATTGTATTAAACGGATAATCGGTTCATAATGATTTGTTGTTATTAGTTCACAAATAATAATAATAATAGCACCGTAACCAACAATAATAATAATAACAACAAACGAACACACAATTCGGAGTGTCTTTCGGTGTTTGTGTACGTGTGACGAAGAAATTATTAATTGATCATTTAACCAAAAATTTTAGTGATAAGTTAATAACCATCGTTAACAGTTTCGCGGGGAAAAAGTTAAAGAAGTTCGCGGTGAAATAAAGAAACCCAAAGAGAAAATCGCGCGCGGTGTTGGCTTTTCATTTCTTCGTGGAAAAATTAAAAAAAAAATCAAAATCGAAGTGTGTAAGTGCTAACCGCCAAAAATTCACGTATCCGCCCCCCCGAACAAATAATTAATAAAGCCGAGTGGATTAAACACTGATCACGTGTGTCCGTTATTAATCCGTGCGAGGGGAAAATGTGTCGTGGAAATTGGAAAAAAATTCGGGAATCGATGGATCCGATTGATTTAATCATGGCAACAGTTAATTATTAACAGGTTATTAATTACAAAATGTCGGGATCGAAGTGAATCCGTTTTTTTGTTTTTCTCTCAAAATTTATTTATTTATTTATTTAAAAATAAAATTAATTTTTTTTGGTCGGGTCGGTTGTTTCTCATATCGAATTTTTGGTTGTCGTTCGCGGGTGTTTTTCAAGTGTGCTCCGTTTCTATTTTTTTATTTTATTTATGTTTGATTCAAAATAAAGGGAAAAGTGTGTTATTAATAAATAAATAAATTGTTTAAACGAAATAATCACGTATTAAGTTGTGGAAAAGGATTATCTCAAAGGATTTGTCTTGATCTTCAAACCTTTTTCGCCTCGACGGTTTTTTGAGGTTATTGTTTATTATTTATTTATCTGATTCGGGTAAATATTTTAATTGTTTATTTATTTTATTTAATGCGTGTTGTTGGTACTTATTTATTTATTAAATACGTTTGCGGGTGAAGTTTATGTGTGTTGTTCCCTTGTTTTGCGTTTTTTTTTCATGTCGAACGGTCAGTGAACGTTTTAGTTTTCATTCATAGTCAAAACAATCCGCACTGAAGGTTTTATTTATTTATTTATTTATTTTTAATAAAGTTAATTTGTTTGAGTGAATTGTTAGTTAAGTGATTTAGGTTTTGTGGTAGGATTTGGAGGAAATTTTTTTCTTTGAGGTTTTCGGACAGGGTCGATTGTGTGTCGGATTTTGGGTTGGGTTTAGGTTGAGGCGTTCGGAGGTCGATAAATAAATAAATAAATAGGTTGTTTGGAAGCGGGGTTGATACTTATTAAAAGGAAGTTATGTTCATGTTGTTGAGGAGCTGAAATTTTGTTCCGGTTAGATGTACAGAGATTGTAAACAAATTTTTTATCAGTTAGAAAAGAACTGTCTTTGTATTCATTCAATAAATAAATAAATAAAGTATTATTAGTCGGTTAGTTGTTTTTAGGTTTCGTAGCTGAATTTAGTCGGAGTACGTTTTTGGGTTTTATTTTCCGCAATGAAAACGTGAGGTGGGTTTGGGTTGAACCGTTCGGAGGACTTAAATAAATAAATAAATAAATAACTTAATCATAAGTGAAGTTAATTATTAAAAAGGAAACACTGTTCTAGAAGATTTCCTCAAAGTATCGTAGATGAAAATTCCGTTCGGACAGAAATTTAGTGATTTAATTATTAACATTAACAACCAGATACAAAGTTTTTTGTTTGTTTATTTATTTATTTAAATGGTGTAAGCTCGAAGTGAATACGAAACAGTCGGTCAGTCGCTTAAGATCTCGTTGTCAAAATTTAAGCAAATCTTTTGGGGGTATTTGATGGGTTACTTCTATTGAAATCGAGGTTTCATGGAACCGTGCCGACATAATAAATAAATAAATAAGTCGTCGAAAATAGAAGTTAATAAATTGAAAAGGAAACAGGGGTTTCCCAAATTTCGTTTAGTCAAAAATTTTATGGTTTAAATAATAATAAGAACCAGATACAGTTCTTTAAGTATCTGTTTGTGTATTTATTTATTTATTGAAATGGTTCAAGTCCGAAGTCGGGCAGAAAATAGTTGTTAATTTGGTTCAAATTTCATTGTTAAAATTTGAGGGAATTCTTTTTGGGGGTTTTCAATGGGTTATATGTATTGACAAATTAGTCGAGCTTTGGCGGAAGCGTTCGGAGGTGGAACAATAAATAAATAAATAAATAAGTTGTTTGGAAGTGAAGTTAAAAATTATTTAAAAACAATGTTTCGTTCGGCGAAAGCTTTTCTCGAAATTTTGTCTTGGAATATTCAGAAATTTATTACCGGTTAACAAGGAACTAGATTCAAATCTTTTATTTATTTATTTATTTATTACCGGGAAGTGAATTTGAAGTATAACAGAAAATATTCGAAGACTTGTTTTAAGGTTTTTGACAGGGTTTTTGAAATTTTGTCGGTTGATTACCCGCTTTAGAGACAAATGGAGTTGGATGTAGGTGAGGTCTTAAGTATAAATAAATAAATAAGCTGCTTATAAGTGAAGCTTACATTTTTCAAAAAGGAAATTCGGTGTGAGATGTTAGTCTGAAATTCCAAACAGCACAAATTTAGTTTCGGTTTAATACTCAAATTCTAGTAAATTCGTCCTATTAATGTAAAAACTTAATAAATTGTATTTATTTATTTATTTTAGTGGAGCTAATTATAAGTGCATAAGCAAACAGCCGGTTAATTGTTTTAGGTCAGGTCTGATAGAAATTTGGTGTTTGAAGGATTCTTTATCTCAGAAATTTGAGTTAAGAGTCGTACCGAATCCCAAAGTATGTAAATAAATAAATAAAATTAATTATCAGAACATAAATTCTAGGAATAGGAGGAGATATTTTGCTTCGGTCAGATATTATAATAATAATTAAAAAGGAATCAGATAAAAGTTCTATTTGTTTATTTGTTTGTTTATTGATTTCATTTATTTATTAATTGAAGATACTAATCTATAGATTGGCGATGGTATAAATGAAAATTTGTTATTAATTAGCTGAGACCCCGATAAAGTTTTGATTTATTTATCTATTCAATTTATTCATGTGGTGTTCATAATTTTTGTGCACTTTAAAAACACCCAGATAAACTTTTTATTTATTTATCTATTAGATGAAGAGATTCATACAAGCGAGGTGACGGTTGAGCGATAGCTATACACAAATTCAAAATTTAGCTTCACGTGTGTGTTAATAAAATTTGGAAGTGTTATTATCATGAATTTTTAGAATCGGAAATTATCTGCCTGGAACAGTAAACAAATAGATAAATAGATAAAGCTGTAAGTAGTTTTGATTAATAATTTGAATTTGGCCGCTAGGGTGGAATTAAAATTTTTTTTCTGCCGGACTTGCGGAAGGGAGAAAATATCGATTTGAGGGATTTTTGCGGCTGTCGTAATTTTTATTAATTAATAAGTAAATAGGTTTTAATTTTTAATTAACCATCGATTTAAATTGTACTTTGACACGAGCACAAAATAAATTAATAAATAAATTTTTTTATGCGGTTATGTTGATGTAGAAAATTTTTTTTGGAGGGTGAGACGTGAAGTTATTTTTCGGAAATATAGTTTTTGCTGATACTATATATTATGAATGGTTTAATAAGTTTTGTTATGTATGTTTGACTATTTATAAAGGTATTTGGTTGGTGGTTTGACAGGTTGAGGTGTGAGAATTTGTCTCTAACATTTATTTTGAGACCGTTAGGGATGGTAGTACTGTTATGGTGGTAGTTCTTTTACTGCGACAGATTTGTTAGCTTGAGGAAATTGTTGTTTAGTATTTGGTCATGACAGCCAGTTGAGTTGTAACAGTAATGTGATAGCGACAAGAATCACAAAACTCATCTGTGTTAGCGTTTGCTGTAGTTTTTAAACAAATTTGAGTTCAAATTTTCACGGCAGCTTGAGTTACATTCTTGTTAGTGATAATACAGAAAGTCGGATCGGATTTGTCATTGATTAGGTTGTCGTATCATTTGTCTGTTGGGTTGAAATTTGTCTGTTGTCTGGGTTTGTCGAATATGGTTCCTTCCTTAAAAAGGTTTTCTGTATTAGGTGATAGGAAAGGTTTGGGGTTTCTGGCGAGAAATACTAACCGAATAAAAAGTTTAGTCGTCAGAGTTTAACGAACGCCTTACTTAATCAAAACCATTCTTCGGAGCGTGACATATGTGAAGCTCTCACTTTGCATGTTATGTTTGCATAAAAATAAAATAAATAAATAACTAAAATTACAAAATTAAGTTATTGTTTAAACAAAACAAACAAAAATTGTTTTTGGTGTCGGAAGGAAATTAAAAATTTTCTCGGCTTTTAAAAAGGAAAAATATTTTTGAGGTTGTTTCACAAATTTTAAATTTATTTGAAATACAGATCAATAAAATTTCTATTAATTTCTTTAAAATAATTAATTAGCCAAAAATAAACAAATCGCTGCATGTTAGTAATTAAAATAAACGAATTTTTGTGGTTCCGGGTCGGGGTTTTTCGGTCGTGATACGGTCCTGGCAAAAGGAAAAAAAAAACTCGTGTCCGGAGTTAATCTGAACAAAAACGTTTTAATTTAAAATTTTAATCTAATTTCCATTGAAATCACATAAGTTATTATTGTTTTACAATATGATAATTATGTGAGCGAGATAATTAATTATATCATTGCGCGGAAAATTAGTTTTTAATTTTTATTTATTCAAGAAATGTTTTGTTCGAATTTTTATTTTTATTTTGGTCATAACGGATTCTTAGATTTTGAGTTTTGGATTTGGATTTGTGTGTTAAAATTTTGGTTTCCTGGAGTTTGTGCGTTTCTGTATACTGTGGACCCATCTGTGGTCTTGTGCTGTATACAGCCGTCGGTGTTTTTTATAAGTGAAGGTCTCTGATATTGATTGGTGTTTAGGTGAGGGTGTTGTTTTCGGTTCTTGAGTTTGTTGTTTGAGATTTGATGTTTGTAGTGAAGTCAAAAATTCCTTCCGGTCGGGAGGTGGTGGTGATGGATTATCTGACACGATCAGAAGAGGAGTGTGTTAATCTTAAGAACAGTTTGGGGGAATCGGTATTGTTTTAACGGTGTTTCGGCCTTTATCTAGAATAAATTCCTCCTCTCTCTCTGGGTAGACTTTAGAACGAATCAAGATGAAAACACCCAGCATCTCATCTTCAAAATTACTCAAACAAAAAACAATTAAGACGAGAGGGATGAGTGAGGGATGGATTCGATAACCGTAACAGATGAATGAGTTAGTTGAAACGGGAGAAAATTTTTATGACAGTGTTAGCGAACATGAGCAAAATCGAGTTTGATTTTTGAACGATTTATCTATTCACCGGAAACAGTTTTATATTATATACGTTTGCACGAACTCACCCAATAAAAGCTGACACAACTTGAGATGATCTAATAGCTGAGGAACTAAGGAACTAACTATTACTTAAACGAGTTACCCGCTGTGACAGTGATAAAAGGAATTGATGACCGCCATCCTTGTTTTAATTAAATCAAAATTAAATAAATAAAAATGAATTCAGACGATGAAGCTATTTATTTATTTATTTTTAAATAATTTGAAGTTAAATTAGTAGTTATTATAGTAGAGTGACCGTTTGAATTTTATTAAAAATAAGTTTTATTACTATTTCTTAATTAATACTGTTTTTAATAATTGCTAATGTCTTGTTATTATTATTATTATTGTTACATATTTAGTTAGAAAGTGTTTTTGCTTTGTGAAACGCACTGTGAAATCCCTAAAATTGAATAAATTTGTGTAATGATAAATCAAACTCGTTTTCGTGAGTGTTTGTTAATTGTTCTGGGCTGTTGGGATTGTTCTCGACAGATTTTTGAATGTTAGTTTGATGTTATCCGATGTTCGGTGAATGGGTTTTGTGTTATCCGTTTATGGCCTTTACAGTTTCAACAATTTTATGGTTTTGTAAGTTGTAACTTTTTCGCGGTTGTTAGTGTTTTTGGATTTGGCTTTGTTTTTATAGAAAAATTGAGGTAACATAGCCGAAAAATTTTGGCAGTTACGTTTTTGGTATAGTTGACGTGTTAGGACATTTGACGTGAGGTTATGATATGTCTTTTGAAATTGAAGGAAGATTTAATATGTTGGTTGTTGTTTATGGGCTAGTTTCGTTTGATGTGGTCGTGTGTTCGGTGAATAAGTTTTGTGTTTACTGTTTGTGGCCTTTTCTGCAGTTTAACATTTTCGCGGTTGTTAGTTTTTTTGGGGTTTGGCTTTCTACTTACTAAAAACAATCGTGGTAACCTACCCAAGAAGTCCGATGTTTAAATAATATGAAATACCTTTTAGGTATATTTGACGACGTTTGGTTTCGCTAATTTGAAAATTAAAGTTCTGACCTCCTATCAAACAGAAGGTGACTGGTTTAGCAGTAGAGTGGTCTTGATCGTACAACAGACGTTCTGATACGTCTTGAAATTGAAGCTATATGAACGTTCACTGCTGAGTATCAGTTATAAGAGAACAATAATTTTTGGGATTTTTGTCAGCCTTGTCCAAAATGACGGGCCTTATAAATTGTATTAAATCCCTAACTGGCCAAAAAAAATTTTTTTAAATCCAACAGACAGCAAACCAAGCGAGAATCTTAAAGTAGCAACAGCAATAGACATAGATGTCATAAACGTTATATTATCTTTTAGTAAATAAATTTTATTCACTCCAATCCAACACCATCCGGTTTCTCACAAACTTTTAATACCTATACCCAATAGGTTAATAGCTAATCCTCGATAGATTATAAAATAACTTTGGCCGACAAACTCGATCAACACTTAATTGGATCGTTTAATAACCAAGAAACAATGAAATGTGACAATATTATAAGTGTAACGGGTTACCACCGTGAAGAATTTTAAGAAGCAAATATATAACAATCGCCATTCGGGCTGATTTAATTAAAAATAAATAATTTATTAAATAATAAATAAGCCGACAGGAAAATAAATGTCACCAGTTGGTGAATTGTGTTCGATCAGAGACCAATACTAAACAGAAATTTAAATGCTTATTTAAGGAAATGACTGGAGGCTTTCGGAAATTAAATAAAACCGGTGTTTAATTGTTTACAGAATTAATAAACACGTAAATAAACATTTGTAAATATTAGTAAATAACTAACGCGATGATTTGAGCTTTGAAATTGGTTTGTTAATGAATTCACCGAAGTCTTTGACGATTGGGAAAATGATTTTTGGCTCAACGAGGGTTGAAATAGACAAAATAATTTCTTTGGCAATAGCTATAAATTTGGTTAAATTTAAATTCAGTAAATCGATTTACGATTCGTTCATAAATCTTTGCTTAAAGTGAATTGTTAGACTAGAAATTGAGTCTGATTTTCAAGTAGTTGAAATAGTACAAATCGGAATGTTGTTAATCCGGATTTGAACAGCTTTCGGAGTTGTAAGGAGAAAGAAGGTTCTAGAAGTGGAAGAAGTTTTAAGGATGGTGAACAGGTTGTTAAGTCTTAAAAAATTAATTTATTGTGACAAGAGTGTTAGGTGTTTTGATTTCTGGGCTAGGCTATGATTAAGTCATATTTTAACCGTCAAAGATACCATAGTATTGTGACGATTTGGCGAAGGGCTTAAGTATGGGTATTGTTTGAAATTTTAGGCTAAAGTAGTGTGATAGCCTGAAAATAGGATCTGATGGTAGTTTTGGTATTTGAGTGGTTTTAGCAAATTTTCAGCAAAGCCAGGTGCCAAAATAAATTCTTACAGAAACCTTAGCGCCTTTGATGTCTAGACTAACACACCACAATGTTGATGTTGCTATTCCTTTGGCTGCTAGAGTCATATTCTTGAGAGAGTAAGGCAATTAACTCCTACTTCGTCCAGATATTTCGCCTTCAGTGAAAGATGATCTGATTTTCATTGATGAAGCTGTAGACGAAATGTCTATACGTACGAGATAAGAGTCAGTTCCCGTACTCTTCCAGGAATTTGACAACCAATAACCAAAGGATGACATTACTAACATTAATATCAGCCGCGAAAATGTCAAAACTCACAGTTTGGGTATTGGTATTTGTTAAACAGGTCTTTGTCAAAGTAACGATTGGCCTGGTGTCTTATATTACATATATATTATAGTACCAATTTATAGGTGTATAGTCTAAGTCTGGAAAACCGTATTGCTTTAAAAATTCTTCTTTTACTTTTGAACGAGTTTTATAACTAAGAGATGTTCCTGTAAACATTACAACAGAGAGAGGTTTCAGTAAACTCCATCTCCAGAATCTTCTTCAGAACTTTTTTTTGTAGCTCTAATGAATAACAATATTTTTATTCGTCTTATTGTAAACACTAAATTTTTAATTTACAATTGAAATTTCAGCCCAATAGCCCAGAAATGTGAGGTGTTATGACTTTTCAAATCGTAACGGGTTACTATACATACTTTTCTATACCACTAATTTCTTGTAACAGTAGCAAATCTTTTTACCTAACGAAAAGATAGATAAAAGAGTAGATGGCATTGTGCATTTAAATCAAATGTTATAACATTAATTTGATGGCATGAATATTAATTAGTCAGGAGCGAAATCAAAATTTTCAGATCCATGGCAGACTTGAATGATTATTTAAAAATCTTTGGTTTGGACGAGGGATGGTTAAGGTTTTGGTGGGGTGTGGGGGGTTGGATATGAAAAAAAAGTTTTTAAACGAGGATGTGGGGGTTGAACAACCAAAATAAAATGAACGCCTACATTTTAATTAAAAATTAAAGAGGCGATCCCTTTAAATAATTTAAAAACGAATTCGCGCCCACGACCTGGGTTAAAATGAAATAGAAAACCTGATTTTGGTCTCTCCAGACAAATTTTTAACCGCCGAAAAAAAATTCAAAATCAGGTCACTGTCTAAAGCTTCTTTCGTTGCCCCATCGACTTAAATAAAATTTGGGTTTATAATGAACCGCAAAACTATTCTAAATAAATTAATGAAACATTTGACAAGCGGTTAATAACTTAAAGTGTGTACAAAATTTGTAAAGAACTTACACCCCCTAGACTTTCAACCCCCTTTCCACCCTCTCCTCACCTGAACCAACGAAAATAAATAAAAACGTTGGGAAAAAAAATTTCAAAATGACTTCATTTACAAACTCTATTTAAAAATCCATAAAAATGCGATACTATTGTTTAACGATCAGGGCCGTAACCGTCTTAACAATTCGTTTATTTATTATTTTCCGCATTATACTAAATAAATAAAATAAAGAGGAACGTTTTGTACGAAACGTTTTGTAAAATAAAAAGTCTTTTCATTGTTAAAAAAGTTTGAAACCTGAGACACCGAACCTTTTTTTCTTTCATTTTTTCTCTCCAGTTCCTTTTTATTTTTTTATTTTCAAAATTCCAACCTTCAAGTTTCTATTTATGCCTGGAGTTGTTTGATCAAATTTCCTCCTTTTTTTTTATAATTTTGCAAAAAAGGATTTCTCAAGTTACAAGCGAAAGATGAACGGAAAAGAATTCGGCGGAAATTTCATTTTTGTTCGATTTTTATCTCTTGGCATTAACGCCTCACGTTATCTTCTCGTCGATTATTTATTTTATTTATTTATTTAATCGTCCGTGTGTTGTAATTTGTTTAAACTTTGGTTTCTTTTTAATGTTGATTGACGTTATTTGTTGCGGTGTAATTAATTATTTAAATGTCCCGTACCGCCAACACGAAATCCGCAAAAAATTTAAGTTAACATTTACGAGCGTATAAGGGTCAGGTGTGGTCAACACTATTTCTGCCCCCACGGGGGACACATTGTAAACAAATTTTTTTTTGTTTACGGACCGGATTAAGAAAAATTCCGGACTGATTCGCGTGAATGTAATTTATAAGGCTCACTGTTCTTGGTATTTGTTAGTTGTTACACTTTTCCTTTAAAAATTTTGATTTTGGACGGTTAGGCGGAAGGTCTGTGATGTAGTGGTTAAGGTCCCAACTAAGGAGTTATAGTCGCGTGTTCAAATCCTCCTCCCGTGTCCTGTTATACCCAAAAGGATGAAAAACGGGATTAAAACTCAGCTATAACTACAACCATAACTCACTATTATTTAGGCACAACTGATGACTAACAAGTTGTGATTTAACAGATTTTAGATTTTTGCGGCTGTCAATATAATTGTTAGTAGTGGGAGATGTGTGGTGTAGTGGCCAAAGCGTCTGACTGCAGAAGGTATCCTGTTATACCCAAGACTGAAATACGTAATTACTACTCACATAAATAAGTAGTAATGTTAGTAAAGTTATTCTTTGGCTGTTCTACCGTTCGTCGAATTTTCTGGAAAGTCTCCTAGACGTTTCGACACAGCTGGAGCCATCGTCTGCAGAAACCGGATCTTCTTTCTGTGGTGATGACTGCAGCTTTAAACGTAGGCGGAACGTCTGAGAACATCTAAATTATTAACGAAACCCAAAAATCCGTCTAAAATGGGTCACAGAACCACCGCGATACTGTAAAACTCATCAAAATTGATTTATAGCAGAACGATTGTTCTATAAATGTCTCAAAAACTACAACAATAGGCCTACCGAATTCCTCAACTCAACAAATACAAAAAGGATTATTGTTTGCTTACGTTTTTTCTTTCCATTTCCGGTTTTAATTTATTAAAAGTATATGAAATGAAAATAAAAACGATGAATGAATAGCGCGGGTGGTAAAATATAAAAAGATGTTATCAGTTCGCAGTGTACAAAATATAATAAAGAAAGTATAAAGTAGATTTACATTCCGATAATATCGCAAAAAAGGAAAATCCGTTCGCGTAATCAAATATTTAAAGAAATGGTTTTTGTCAGTTCTTCTTTGGAGAGACAATCGGGACGGGGGGTTTTTAAATATTTTTTTGAGTTTTAAATATTCCATTGGGAATTTAGCTGAAGGACATGAGGAATCGTTTTGAATTAATTTGTCAAATGATTTGGTTGGTGGGTGGTGGCGGAGGTATACAGGATTAATTATTGTTAATAATAAGTTGTGTAATTATGGTTGTTTATTTTTTGAAAATCTTGGCGGGGGTGATTTGGATGTTTTTTCTGCGTTTTGTAGATAAATAGTGTTGTGTCTAAATTAGGAATTGGTTTTGGACATTTTTGGTGTCTTTGGTACTGTTTAGTTTTTTTTGCAGGTCAAGAGTGGAAGAAGAAAGTTCAGTTTGTGCTTGAGATTTGGAATTTAAAGCTCAGCCTCAGAGGTTGTGTTCATTTTTTAAAAATTTTCGGCAGAGTTCTGGAGAGTAAGGAAAAATGAAAATGATTAGAAGGAAGGAAGTAGAACTGTTTAGGTTTTCTTGTTTTGGTTTTACCAGCTTTATTCTTCGTGATATTGTCACAAAGTTTAAAGGATATAAGAAAGAGGTAGTAGATAAATTAGTTGATAAACTGCAAAAGCTTTTCTGATTTTGTCGAAAATCTTGCTTACTTGAGAGTTCTAGAAGCGCTTGACTCCTTTACAGTCTAGCTGGCACACAGTTAAATGATTACAAACTTTTAAAAAGATGATTGATGTTATCTCGCCAAAATGATCTGGGCTAATCCAGGAATTTATTCTACTCGAGTCTCTTATTCTACTCTTTGAATACGTTCGCATAATAGACTGAAACAGAACATAGATAGCCAATCAACCTATTCACATTTCGGACAGTATCTCATTCAGGAGGCTGTAAAATGTGTCGAAACAACTTGACTAAAGATTCATTCAACTGATAGCCTCATAGAACAAATAAAAAATTCCCAAAACCGTTTCTGTTAACCTAAAACGAGTCATCGATTACGAATCTTTTGGTTTCTTTTATTTCTCAATTTTTCATATTTCCAAATTTTTCTTTTTTTTGGAAGTTTCATAATAAACGTTCCATGTTGCAAAATAAAAATTAATCGCGCCTTTAAAAATGTTAATAGAACCATAACACATGTTATAATATAATTTGTGTCATTAAAAATAGTAATAAAAATGAAATTTGAAGTGTTTAAAGTGGCCCAAAGAAGATGAAACGTTTCAAAATTTATTATTTTTTTAATTTATTAAACATTTATAATTATGATCACGTTGCCAAATGTTGTCATAGTCATATTGATTGTTAATAATTTATGGAAGAGTCTTTTATGTTTTTTATGTTTATGTTTTATGAAGATATAAAAATTTTTTAAAATTGGTTGGGAGTTACTCTAAACCAGGTTTTGATGCCTTGGAGGTAGTCTGTGACGTTGTGGATGTGTGTAGGGTAGAAATGATGGGTTTGGAAGTCCTAGGGGTTGGAATGTGAGGTTAGGAAGCCATGTGTGTTCATGGAAGAGAATCGGTGGGCCGTTCGGTGGAGAAACAATAACAAGAAAACCCGGGTGGCGGTAAATTGGCTCGCGTTTGCTTCTACAACAATCCGTTCGGGGGAATGGATTGGAGGTTGGGGGGTTGGGGGTTTTGAGTTTTCATTTCACCGAGAATCAATAAGGGCCGGGTTTTAACCCCTATTTTGGGGGGAACCCTGCAGGGGTAAATATTGCTGGCGTGTGTTTTATAGGCGGGAATAAAAATTTCATCGCAGTGGTAAGCCAGAGGTTAATATTTCTATTTATTTACTCCTCTCGAGAACACACAACGCAGACACCGAAATCGCGTACCGACAACAAAAAGGAGATAACAGATAGATGGATGGGTAGACGAGTTGGAGGAGAGAAAGATTAATCAAAATCAAATTTGACACAGTCGGGACTTCAATCAAAACGGAATAACACGAAAATTCGAGGCCGAGACGGTCAGAACGGTTTCGTTCAAAAGTCTAATCCGCGAGGTGGTTTCCACCTCCTCCTCCTCCTCCATCTCTTCATCTACCACTCTTCCAACAGATAGAGAAAAAAATAAATAAAAATAAAAAAAATTGGAGGGAAAAGGCAGATTTCGAAAGGAATTTTAACAATCACAATTAACGAGCCATTTAAAAAACCATTAAACTAATTTTTTATGATATAATTTGGTGGCGAAAGGCCAAATCATGTGGGCCAATCCATTCTGGTGAAAGATAGACTATTTTTTTTGTTTAAAGTGGCGACCAGATCGAGGTCTTAAGGCGGGGAAAGGAAGAGAGGTGGTGGAGGAGGAGAAAACTTCAATTTTTGTTTGGGAATTTGGATTAAATGCCTAAACTTTAGAGTAGAGACGTTATGGTCGTGTGTTCGAGTCCTCTTCCACATCCTGTCATGCCCAAAACAGGAGAGTTATAGGATAGGAAAAAGAAGGAAATAAAGGTGTTACCGACAAAGTTTGAAGTACGTCATCCTGTAGAGTGCCTAGGCGTTGTTGGAACCTTTTTTTTTGTTCTTGGTAAGGGATAGGGGATTGTATAAGCGAGACATAGGCTTGTATTGTAATCTTTAAAATGTGCAACTGTCTAGAATTGAGGAAACTATTTATACAATGCCTGGACAGTCTGTAAACTGCCGAATCTCAAATTTGGCTGGTGATATAAGTGTTTCAATTCAACTGGCTGGTTTTTCTTGTTTGGATTTGGTCAGCTTCTGTTTTCCGGACTTTATCTTAAAACTCAACAAAAGAAAGGGGTAGAGGGGTAGAAAGTTTCAACAACCCCTAGACACTCTACAGAATGCCGGATTTTAAACTTGACCGGTAACACCTTTCTTTCCCTCACTTCCTTCATTTCCTATAACTCTCCTGCTTGGGTATAACAGGATATGGAAGAAGGCTTGGACACACAACCATAACTTCTAGGAAGAGGAGGTGAAGAATCTGATTTTGATATACCATCGATGGGGTAGCATGAGACAAAATTTAAACGAAAACCGTTTGATCGTTTTTTTAAAGATTAAGAACCTGAAAAGTAGCCACGTCCGTCTTTCTCTTCCCCTTTCGTACCTGCGAACCGGATGGGTTTTGTGAAAGACATAAATGTCCGATCAGATGAGGAAAAATAAAAATTTTTCTTCGTTCATACAATAAGCTGCTTATTTATTTATTTATTTAAAGTTTAAACATTTTTTCGGTTTTTAAGAGGTCGTTGGAAGTTTTTTAGGGTTCTTGTAACGGGTTTTGGTTTTGTTCTCGGAACTTGTACCGACGAGGTTTTTTTTTGGTTGTGCCAAAGGTGTTTTTCTGGAAATTATTCATCTACTGTTTGGTTACTATTGTGGCTCTGTTGTTTTGTGTTTGCTAATTGCAATGCTTCTCTGATGTTATTTGAGATTTTCATTGAAGAAGAGTTTTTGAAGGCTAGGCCGATTTTGATTTGTTGACTCTGATTCTATGACATATTCTCTTCTTGGGTACCCCCCTCAATGGCTTCTTGATGTTGTCTTCTATCCTAGAGTCTGTTTGTAATTAAAATTATCTATTCCTCTTCACCTACGCGATAGATAATTTTTATCTAATTGATTGTTTGGTTTGACATTTGTTCGAAATGCATAATAATTTCTTCAGTTATTTAATTCTTTATCTTTTTGTCTCAGTTCTCATTTTCAAGTTGCCTCTAATCCTCTCTTTGTTCAATATTTATCTGTGGCTTTCAAATATCAGTTATTTGATTAATACTTGTGTAATTTACCATTAGAATATAGGTATTATATACTACACAAAGGAAATAAAAGCGGACTGACAATTATTAACGCAGACATTATATGACAGAATGTTACCACAAATTTTTAATAGCAGAAAGTGCGATCTTCCGTTAACTAAAAGATGATAGATAAAGTCGGGCATTCCCTAACTGTGTGCTTAAAACGGCGAACAAGAGAAATATAAGTTATGCGAAACTATTAATAATCTTATAATGAAATATAATACAGATAATTTTCAACCGTTGTCTACATGTTCATGTCGTAGGTGAATAGTATTTCACTACAACGGTGTTTATTCACATTCCACATCCTCTATAGTGAGTTTTTTGAAGTTTGTAGTATTTTTTTGTTTCTGTTCAAAAAGTTCGTATTAATAGGATATATTAATATAACCAAACTCTTCTCCATTTCTGTGTTGTAAGTCTTAATGCTAGTCGGACAAGAAGCATTTGAGGTGTTTAGTTACGTCCCCAAATTTTTTTTGTAATGAAAAATCAATTGAGAATTGATTTGGATAAACTTGCCAATAAAATGTCGTGTTACCAATAAAATAAAAATTAATTTATAAATTTAAAGAATTATTTAAAATAAGTTTTAAAATTAATAAGATTATGTGTGTAGATAAAAGCGAGAGGACTGTGAAGAAAGCTAAGATGTAATTTTTGTTTCAAAATCGGCAATACCCCCAAATTTTTAAAACCTATCAACAATACATATATTTATCTACTAATTTATCTATTAACCTATGTTTTTAACCTAGTAACCTAAGGAGTTTTAAAGCCATTTCAAACTTAAAAACCGAAAATGATTTTGGTGTAGAATCACAAACCGATTTTCATTCAAGTTTTATAAATACTCCAAACAGAAAATATATTTTCGCTTTTTTTAAAATTGAATTTCAGGTTCGAACCTTAAATAAAATTCTCATAATCCTCCCAATTCAGAGTTCAATAACTCCTGAGATTTAATACATTAAATAAGTTAATAATAATCAAACAGAAAACTTCATTAATCGAATTTTTAAAAATAAAATTTAATATCCTGGGTCTTGGGTCCGAGCCCACGTTAATACACGTCCCAGAATATGAAGCGATAAATATTTATAGTATCAATTCCATTTCCGGTTTGATTTCATTTAAATATTTAAATAAAAAATTGATTTGAAATGTGCTGTGAATTTGCCGTCGGATCGACGAAAGTGTTTTGCAGATCGTTTCAATGTAAAATACCACATTTGAGGGCAGTTTGTATAGTTTGGGTAGGGATTTTTTTATGATCGTGTTTTTTATTTATTAATTTCTTGTTGAATTTATTTAAATAAATTTTGAAGATGAGAAGAAATTTTTGGGGGGTTATAGGGGACCAGATAACAGATTATTAAGTAATGGAAAGAAAGGCATCAGCAGTTTTAACGGTTAGAACGGTTATTAATGAGGTTGTCAGTGTTAATTCCTTTAAGAATTTGTCAGGGTGGACTTGAGTCTTAAATACTTAACGGTGGTTGTAAGGGGTTAATTAAACCCTCAAAAAATGATCATTAATTTGGACTTTTATTTCATAAATATTGCACACACGTCGGCCAGGATTCTGTTTAAAAATTTGAAAAATTAAGCGTGTAGAGGAGTCATTTCACAAATATTTCACAGTTTTGTGAGGAACTCAGTTCATAAAATAATTCATAAGGGAGATCGTTTCATAAATATTGCACACTTTTATAAGGATTTCAATTTTATAAATACTGCACACTATACAGAATAATGCACGATCTTTTGGGGCTAAATATTATTTTTATAAGAGAAATACGACAGGAGCTTAATCCATCATGATTTTCTTCGGTGAGCCTAATAGTTATAATTTTATAATTTATATTTAAATGTTATAATCTAACGAACGCCGGTAACGAATTCATTGGAGCGATGCATATGGTCTATAGATGCTGGTTAGTTCTGATGAAAAAGGGTTTTGAGTCGAGGGTTACAACTTGCTGACCCTTTGGCCTAATTTTTAATTTTTTTTATGCTCTAATATATATTGAAAAATATTTACATGATAGATAATTCAAAGTTTAGAAAATGTTCGTTATAGTTTTCCCCGTTTTCGCCCTTTTTGGGGTATAACAGGATACTGGAGGAGGATTTGAACTCGCGACCACAACTTCTCAGGCTAACACTTAACCATCACACTACAGACCTCCCGCGGAAATGTCCATTATGCAACATGTTAAATAGGCAAATTTTCGCTTTTAAGGTTAGTTCGGAACAATATCGATCATTCGTGTATCAGCCCATAAACAATCAATTCCAGTAACGTTTTAACCTTAGAGCTAAACAACATCGTTTTGAAGGTTCGCCTAACTCATAATGTCTAAACTGTTAGACGGTAATTCTCATTAATAATGTAAACGTTGTTTCTTTCATCGGTGTAGGTTTTTTGTGTAGTATTAATATTATAAATATTAGTTATTTACGTTTGTGATTATAGTCGTGTTTTTTTTTATTTTGCGGAATTCAGGTTCGGAAGGTATTCTAAATCAATTTGTCGGTAATAAATTCGATGAGAGGGTGGAGAAGAGAGAGAGAGCATAGCTGGAGGTTCTGAATAACAAGCGACAGTAATTTTCTCCCCGGAGAGGGTGATAATAATAATAATAAAAATTTTCCAATATCAATTGAATAGTTTAACAATAATTAAAAATGAAGAAATAGGCGGGTCGGCTTCACTTCCAATCCCAAATCGATACTAATTAATAAATTATAATGAAGAAAAAAAAGGAGAGTCTGACGTTATCTGACCATAAAAACCCGAAAAGAAAACGGTCGAGAGAGAAGAAAAAAATTTTTTTTATCGTTTTACATCCAGACGAATGAAAAAAAATTTATATTTCATGTAAAGCAGACGCCCCCCTCCCTCCGCCACAGCCTGGCCCCTCCGGCGCCCGGAAAAACTACCCGATACTACTCGAATTGCAAATTCGAATCCACCCCCTTTTGATTTATTAACTCTCGAGATTCAGGGATTTATCTTTCACCTTTTGGCAGTGATTTGACTTGACGCGCATGCGCACTGTCCGCTTCTCCTTCAGAAACGAGAAAAATTTTTGGTTTTTTGGTTTGCTTCACCAATCAATACCCGAAAGGCTTTTTCTGATCTAATTAATTCAAAAATGATAATGATGATAACAACAAAAAATGTCTTAACAATATTTTATTATATTAATATTAAAATAAATTCCTTCCGTGGTTTCATCCTACCAGGAACCTTCTTATACCCCCCAACCTCTTCCTTATGTTATCTATCCCATCCTACTCTGGTTGTCTGCTGTTTTGTCTGACGTTTCTTGATTTTTTATTTATAGTTTCAACGCTGCAATGAATAAACTGACACTAGGCTGTGTGTGCAGGGGTGGGCAACTCAAATTATCTTGCGGGGTGCTTTGAATTGCATTACTTGGATATCTTGGAGAGTTGATTTCATAAATATTGCACACTGTCCTGGAGATTTAATTTCATAAATACTGCACACTTTCTTGGAGATCTTCACGTGAATTGCATTCGTTTTTAAATTTAAATGTATGGAGGACTGATTTAACAAATAATGTGCATTCTTGTAATAATCCACGTATTCATTTTTAAAATCGTTTCATAAATATTGCACACTTTTGTAAGAATTTTAATTTTAGAAATACTGCACACCACCATACATAATTCATTTTAAAAATGATGCACCATCTTTTGCGGTTAAATATTATTTTCATTAAAGAAATACAAAGACAATAGTGTCTTGGACATTTCATTTCATAAATAGTGCATACTGTCTGAGAATTCTTTTCATAAATATTGCACGCTGTCTTGGACTTATCATTTCATAACTATTACACCCTGTTATTGAGATCTCGTTTCATAGATATTGCACGATTGCTAGAGAAATTCATTTCATAAATACTGCACACTGTCTTGGAGTTTTCATTTCATAAATATTGCACATTTCTTAAAGATACCATTTTACAAATACTGCAGACAGTCTTTGAGATTTATTTTCATAAATATTGACTTATACATACACGACCGACATATAAAATTGTACATTATCATATTACAGTATATTTAGACCCACGATAGACATATTTATAACAATGTGTTGTTATTATCATAGTTTTAACTATTATTGTTACGTGTAGACATGGATAATATAATTATAATTACGATAGGAAACGCATACTTTAAAAAGTAAATATTAGCTGGGAAAAATGTTGAAGGTAGGTCGCAGGTTGGATACCCCTGACTTAGTGACTATTTATTTGTATGTTTCATAGATAAACAAACCCCTTTAGAGCTAGACTAACTGTTTAATAATTTATTAAAAACGATTTCGTTAAAAGCCTAAATTTCTGGACTATCACGCTTGTAAACTTGATTTAGAAAAAAGGTTTCGGAACTTTCTATCACTCATCCACTGTCACGACGAAAACCTGCCGGTAATTAGTTCTAATATCTGGGCTAATTTTATTTTTATTTTTTGAAAAATTACAAATCGTTAACATCGATCACATGATTGATTATGCTCAGTAGAAGAATTCGGTTTTCGTTTTTGTGTTTCAACTCATTAACAAAAATCAACGCGAGTATAAAGAGTCGGGAAGGTGGAGAGACGAAGAGTTGGGGGGTAGAGGGGGTAGTCTAAAAAGGCAAGGACATAAATCATAAACCGTTGGGACAACCCCGTCGATATCGTTTCAAATAAATCAGATTGAGAAAAATTTATTTTCACCTTATATATATTATACTAAAAAGTTCATTAATCAATTTTATTATTTATTGAATGATGGACATTGATACTGAAGCCCAGGAATGAAATTAATTTTTGGAACAAAAAAAAAACTTGACTCATAAAAATGTAAACATAATTATGTTTTTTTAAAATGTTCTCTGAGGACCTCGTCGTGTAGGCGTTGCTCAGATTTTTAAAAAAGAAAATTTTTTCGAGATGGATTTTGTAGTTGTAAAAATGAAAGAAAGGATTTGTCGAAGGATTAATTCAATAATCACTATTATGAATATTTTAGTACGCGTGCGTAGCCCGCTTTTGATAGATGAGAGAAGGCTGTATCAAAATCTGGGCTATTTGATGGTAAAAAGACAAATTTTGTGTTTGGTGACATAGTTGAGAGTCTTTTCAGTTTTTATGAAATTGTGAATTTGGATATTTGGTCATACCCCACGATAGCTGATAAAATTTAGGCTAATTGGCTTTGTGGAATGTTATTCTTGGATTTCAGGTTGTATTTGAATAAACAACATGTACGGATACTGAGTTTATAAAAACTTAAACATACCGAAAAGTAATGTCATATATATGTTATGGTAAAAGTGATAAATCGTACGAATGTATATAATTTCCGACGATTATTTATAATCACCAAATTGGTAAATGTGACAAATTATTGAGTATTTATCACATTTACCGGCTAGTTTAAAAATATTGAAGTTGAATTGGGAATTTAATAAGTTTGCTCAGATGCTTGACTTGTGTCACTTTTTCTTATGTACTCGAAACTTCTTTTTAAGAGATTTATTCATTAATACTGACAAGCACAGTTGCTTGGATTGCTTATTTTTTGTCAAAAATTGACAGAGACCAAGAATGTGAGCTTAACATTTACTAAATTCATCATTACGAGGGACATTTATAAACCAGTCGGTAAATGTGATAAATACTCTGTGATTTGTTACATTAACCTTAGTTGGTTGTATTTATGGAAATTATATTCGTCTGATTTATCACTTTTACCGTGACATATATATTAGGTGTAGCGCACAGAAACAACAGGAAGTCGTTTGATAGCTTTAATATCTGGGCTATTAAACTGCTTACTTGAAATCGTATCTTTCTAATAATAAATCTGGATTCAAATCTTTTATAAATTGTTTTGCTGTTTTGGAAAGTTGATAAAATTTAGGCTACTAGGCTTTGAGGGATGGTATTTTTCGGTTTCAGGATTTTTTAGGCAGCTAATTCATACTTAACATTGTTCTGCTTCAAATAATGATTTAAGGGATGCTGTGTGTAGGTTTATCATCTGGGCTTTGGGCTGCTCTGTTAAAATTGTGGAAGGAAGTGATTGATAGGATGGTGGAAGTGGGTTCAAAAGGTTTGACATCATTCTCAAATTTTTTTGGTGTTCAAAGTGGGATGACAGATAAAATAGCATAGGTATTAGAGTACGTCATACACAAAATTAAGAAAGGGTAGACCAGACTAGACTAGAAATTTGACCTTATTATGTTTGATTGTGCAGTATTGTCGTAATTAGCTGAAAATTTTTAGGGATGAGCAAAATTTGGTTTTTATGTGTTTGTAGTGTTTTTCTCGCCTCAGTATACAGATTTTTGGTCTGTCATGATGATAATACATTTTACCCTATCCTGATTCAAACATTGACACCAGTGGTTCATAAAATCGGGAGAGGGCTGTCAAAGATTAGGCGTTTTCATCTGTTAGTGGTTCATATTTCTCAACTATTGTGTTGGCTCATGGTATACCCGGTGTAGGATTGCACGGTTTATTCATAACTTAACCAAATGTTATACTAACTCTCCTGAATCGAGTAACTTCGAATCTTCTTGGAAATAGCTTTCCTGTCGTTCGGTAATTTCACGCCTTCAGAAACTTGAAACTAACCCTAAAGAACCAGAAACTAGAGGGCGGGGGCGTTCTAACAGGATGCGACTTTTTATCCAAACCGTCAAGAAAAATTTATTTCTCTTCTCCCTCCACCCCTCAAAAAATCCAAAAATGGCGGGTTCTCACGAATCGTATTACCTCATCTAGAGCTCATGTCGAAAAATTTTTTTTTCTGATTTTGATTTGAATATAAATGATTAAAATGAGGAAACATAATTTTCCTTGTCAAAAGAGTAAAAAAAAATGGGCTGGGCGTAAAACCTGAAATACTTAACCTCAGCCTAAGAAATTAAAAAAAGAAAAAAACTCATTTGCTGCCATATAGCATGAAAGTAAGGTTCAGGTACCTGTCAATAGTTTTGTAGCCACATCTTTGAAGAGATGTTACATATTCAATTTAACTCCATACACTACACTTGACGTAGTAGGAGAAGAATCGAAGAAAGAAAGAAAAAAATTTTTTTTGTCAGTTTCTCGCACTTTAAACCGGAGACAAAAAAACGGTTTCGAAACCTGGATACCTTAAAAAAAAATTAAACAGAATGACGAATCTAAAATGTCGAGATTTGAAATCACAAGAGAAAGAAGGTAATAATGTGTGGTGGAGGGAATTTTGGGATGTGTGGAGGTTGTGTCCTCCTTCCCCGTGTGGTGTGATTGAACGGAATGATTGGAATGATTTTGGGGGGTAGGGATGATACATAAGCAGTCGGATTTGGAACTCGCGCCTAAATTCAAATAAAAAGTAAAACGGGAGTGTAGCAATGGATGGATGGATGGGTGGTGCCTGTAGGGGTCTACCTTTCCCATCTGGCCTGGGTTCTTATTGTTGACGGGTTGCGATGGCCCAGAGCTGACCTAAAGAAAGGAAGACGGGTTCTTCGGACTCTCGGAATGGGTGTTTGGGTGTTTTTCATCTGGACAAGTTTGATTTTGATCCGAGATTAGAGCAGGATGAACGGACACAGAGTGGTTGGGTGTGTGAGATTGTGTGTCGGAGGGCGTTTGGCCATTTTTGGAAGGGATCCGGTTCGAAATTTTAGACTTTTTTTTGCAAGTTTGGGCTTGCTTTCTTTGTTAGGTTCTGCAGAATATTTCCTTTGGAGTTTTCCTTCTGGGAAAACTGGTCTTCCACAAACATCCGTTTCTTCCCTTATTCTAGACCCATTTGGTCACGATATCCCATTTTCTGCAAACAATTTCCCTTTTTGGTCTGTATCGTTTATAAACCTGGTTGTGTCGACAAGGCAAAAAGTTTCCAAAGGTTTCCTTCCAGTCTTTTCCTCGTTACCGTCTTCAAACATCCGTTCACTTCTCCTTTTGATTAATGATGCAATTAATTAAGATTCTAAAAACCGGAAGCTAACCCTACGATATGAATATTTAACCGGAAATAGAGAGATTTTGAATTATTATCAAATCCAAGTTGTGGGTCGTTGTCTTCTGGTCAATGATTTGGGAGGATGCTTAGTCATAGCTACACCCGAACCTTCTTATTTCTAAAGTATTAGATCATCAACTCCGTCTATTTTAGAAGATGGTGGAATAATCACAGACAAAAGCGATCAATCCAAAAGTCTGATTGAAACGATTGCGAAAGTTTAAGTGATAGCCTTAACCCGGTACTGATTGAAAATGTCACTCGGCTAAGGCGGCACTCACTTTTCCTTTTTCTTATTGTTTATTATAACAGATTTGGACACAGAATCGGCTCAGGTTCTTTTGATCTTGCGGAGGGAAAAAATTTTTTTTCTTTCTAATCGGCGAAAGAGCCTTTTTCTCAGGTTCCAGGTATAAAAATCCTTATTTTTCCAGTTCTTATTTATTTTTATTTTTTTAATAACCCATTATTTACTGTTTTTCTTGTCTGGGGTTCTTTTCTCTCTCTCGTCTTCTATTATTATTAGATGGGTATAAAAGAAAAGTTTTGGTTGACAATGCCAACAAGACAATGGGCGTCTCTCGAGAAGATGAAAGGATCAAAGGTGACGTGTGTCCGGGCTTCGAGGATGTTGAGGGGTTTCATCCTTTTTTTCGAGGATTCCTAATTGTCTTCTCTTTTCTATTTCTTCTTGTTCATCTTCGTTAGGTTTTACCCTCTTTTGGAATTTTTCCTTTTTTATTCCGCCCATGGAGGAAGAAACGTACCACAAAGTTTCCTCTCAAACTTTTCTTTCCCGTTTCCTTCCGGCTATTCTCGTAAATTCACGGCATTACATTTTGGGGCGTGTCGCCGCCCTTTTTTTTCCTCTCTTCTTACTCGATTCGACTTTCAGATTCTTCTTTTACACGTTTTTTATACGTCTGTCTCGTTCCTCCTGGCTAGTAGATTCATGTTTGCTAGACTCAAATCACGTGGCAGTTGATTTTCCGGTTGGTTTTTTTAAGGTTCTTTTTTGTTTTTGTTTGGGTGATTTTATTCAAAATATGTTCATAAATTTTTTTTCTCTTGAGTCTTCTAAAGCCACCGAGTTTGTGTGTGTGATGAATATTGTCAGGTCTTGTTTTATACGGTATTTGACAGAAAATAACATCACAAAAGTCCTCAGAGAAATCTTACTTTTGGTCGTTTTTATGTTGTATAAAACAAGTTATAAATTTAATGGGTTCTAACTGCCACAACAGTTGTCATACATGAAACCGTATATATATAAAACTGGGCTGTACTAATCTTGTTTTGATCCCTGACGATGTCAGCAAGTGTTTAATCTGACTAAACCTCAGTTTTTAGTCTGAAGCCGAATATATGTTATAACCCAGGTTTTAGTTTCTATTTATGAATTTTTAAGCATGTTACAGTTATTCTTATAATAATAATATAATGACATTTTAATTACATTTCAGAAATATACCAAGTATAACCTGTTATAGGTTGTTTTGACGTAATTAATTTAGTTTTTGATTTGTTTCCGATGGAATCATTACCATCTGAGAAATCCATTGTTATATATAGAATATCTTTAGTTGGAAGGTGTTGATAATATAAAACTGTCACCCAATTGGGTACAAATTATATATCTAACGCTTAACCTTAATATCCTACAAAGATCTGGTCGTCTTGTAACTACTTAGGAGGATACCAGCACACAATCGCACTTACAAAAATCAAACTTTACACTTTACTCACACCACTGTTGTCCGCACTGGATGAATTTGGAAATTCGACTCATCTATCTATCACTTATTTTATATTAATTCAAATTATCTATCACGTCTCCTTATCCATTAATTTATTGGCCAAAAAATTTTCTCCAAAGCTCAAAATCTTGGTAACAACATTCAGACAGCAGTTCCGGGAGGTCTCTGTAGTGGTTAAGTCCCTGACTAAGAAGTTATAGTCGAGAGTTCAAGTCCTCCTCCGTTATCCTGTTTTGCCCAAGAAAAGGGATTAAAACTACACTATAACTATATATTTAGTCAGCAGTTGGCATTAACATAAGGTAGCTGACCCATTATTACACCTATTTCAACTTACACAAACTCGGTCCTCCAAAAATGGAGTTGAGACAGTCTAGTTGGTATTTGGTTGAAAAGTACAATAACATAAATCGAAAAAATCGGGATGGCGAAGCTGAATGCCGGAAATAACTCATGGCAATATCAGGTGGCATCAGTGCGTGACAATTAACAACAGCTTAAAACACCCTCAGCAAATCGATAAATTTAAATTTTCGGATTTGAGATGCGTGGTACGAAAACAAATTCGCTACCACCGTCTTAGATTAAGTCCTCTAACCAGTTTCTAAGTGTTTATCAAGTATAATAATTCAAAACAAAAGGGTCTGATGGTATCTCAACAGGTTAAGAGTGGACATTATGACCAAATGTCACGTGACTTGAAATCTAAAATAATTAAAGAAAGACTCGAACTTGTCGTCTGAGTTTTTGGTTTGTAGCAGAACACAGATCACTGGAGGGAGGACCAGGTGTGGCAAGGGGGTGTCGGGTTGGGTGTCACTACGTAACTTTTGGAACAAGTGAAACGAAAATTTCTCAACGTGATCGCATGAGTGAGTTATTTCCCGGGACCGATGAAGGGCAACACCGTCATGGGTTTACTTTTGGACCAACGGAAAAACCCCGCGGGTTTTGAACCGTGGTTTCAGGGTCGTGGGTTAGTGTTCTCCTGTTTCATGTTGCAACAATCGCTTTGGATGAATGCATTCGAGCGGCGGTCGGCCCGCGTGGTCGGAGTTTTAATTTTATGCGAAAAATAGATAGAGAGAGAGAGAGAGAGAGAGAGAGTGATGTGTGTGCGTTGGAGTAAGACACCACGTTTTTAGTAAAAATTGTTTTTGTGTGTTTCAGGTTTTGACCAAAATTAGAAGAAAATCGAGGAGGGAAGCATCCAAGAAGAAAGTGAATTTTTGTTGCGGAAGAAACAGGAATGAGAAAAATTTTCAGATAAAATGGTGAAAGAAAGTTCTAGATAATAATCAAAGTGAAAAAAAATTAATTAATGAATGAAATTAATTAATTGTTGGGATAAAAATCTTATAGAAAAATGAATTTCACCGATTTAGGATCTCCGTTCGGGTCGGGGACCGGAAATAATAATGGCGGTTCGAATACGCCAACCCCCACGCCGATACCCCTAAATTCAAATGACAATCTCGACCACCATCACACGACCCACGGTCACCACCTCAATCCTCCTCCGACTCCTCACAACAACGAGAGTCTGTCGAATCCGAATACTCCGGTACCTTCCAGTAACTCAAGTGGCGGTTTGAACAGTTTAAACAAAAGTGCTTTCATAGAACTACAGCAGCAATATAACCCCGCGATAAGAGCGGCCTACGGACATTTTAACCACCATCAGACGTCACCGGGCTCTGGTGGTTACCCCTTTCCGCCCATGCACCAAAATAGTTACAGCTCATATCACCTCGGAGGATATGGACCTCAAAGTCCGCCTAAGGAATCGGATTTAGGTGAGTTTTGTTTCTTTTAGTTCTTTTGGGAGAGGGGGCGGTGGGGACTAGTTGGAAACGTGGCCTTGTTGCAGTAGAGTAGCCAGCTAGATAACTTGGTTCTTGGGATCTGATTAGAGTAATAATTAGAAGTTAATTTGGTTGGACTCGCGACTGGTTTTTTTTGCGTTTCCTGGGCCACAAATCACCTATTCGAGAGGTGGGCAGTGGTCCGTTTTGTGTGTGAATGGAACACGTGAAAGGGCGGATTTGGGTTTTAGTCTAAACCGAATTTCGATGGCCTAGTTTTAAGGTTTTCGATTTTTGGACCGAAGAAGATTATCGAGTTTGATCAAACTGTCGTACCATGTGTGTCGGGATGTGGGTTTATATTATTGCTAATTCTAATTCCTGCGCTATCTGGTCTATCATTCTACTTTTGTCTTCATTTTGGAGGAATATAGCTTCTCAACATTTTCCAAATCTTTTGCCAACTTTACAAAATCACTGTCATGTTTAGTAGCTGCTGACAAAGTGTTAGCCCAGATGTATTAATAGAACTTCTCACTCCGAACCTCATATTTATGTTTTGAAATACAAACATTTTTTAATAATCTCACTTTTAGGCTATCAGACTGCAAATATGTTCTATATGTCTTTATTATATTTTCACTCTTAGAATGTCATATTAGTTTTTTCGCAAGATTTGTTTCCTAGTTTATAAAGAACTAATTTCGACTCTGGTTGGGACTTTTTAAAATTGTCTCTGGGCTAACTTCGTTATTTTATTTAAAGTTTTTAGACTGTCAGTAAATTTAAAACTTTATTTGACTGACACACTAAAGGGCAAGTGTTTTCAAAAAGCCCGCCAAAATTTAGAATCAGCCAAATTAATGCCTCAAAAAGTTTTAGTATTTGATTACGTTTACAAGTCTTACAAAAAATTCGTTTAGTATTTGAGTATTTAGGAGTGTTACTGGACTATGACTACTTTTTGCTACGGTTTTCTATACCTAACCTTAGGCTATTATTTAGCTCTTTCAGGATTTAGGTTTTGTTTGAGTCTGATAGCCCAGAAATTAGGAGTTTTGTCTTTACTAATAATTTTTACAATGTCTCCTTTGATTTTTATTCTGGGGTTTGGTTAGGGATTTAAATCTGGACTAATATACTGCAGATATGTGGGCTAATATGAGGTATGTAAATTCGGGATGACATTTGGAAAGGATAAGCAGCATGATAGCCACGAGATGACATCACACACAATTTAAACAACGAAACCTGGATTAGAACCAGGAGGCGAAAAACTCTAAGATTAGCCTGAACAATAATTTTTCTGGCTTTTAGACTATTAGTAAATGTAATGATAGACATATACTTTCAAAAAGCCCGCCAAAAAATTCAAACAGAGCAAAGGGAAAGGAAACAGAAGTCGTGTAATAGCGACCTGGTGTCCGATTGTTTTCTCTTTTGTTGAAGACTTTCAAGTGAAAAAATTCAACGCATTCTTCTTTCCTCCGTCCGTCCGTGAGTCCGTCAGTTTGAAAAGGTGTCAGCCCTGCATAATACCGGATGTTGCATATTTTTCCTTGTCGTTTTTTATTTACTTTTTCGTGAGTTACTTTTGTTTCTAATTGTTGGAATTGTTTAGTCGTTTCTTCCATTTTGTTATTTTCCAGCGAATTGTGTGTGATTCACTCGTAGAATTCCATTTCAAGTTTTGTCTTCTACTCTGCCAACTTGTTTTTTCTTCTTTTGTCTGTGTGATATCGACTAAGTTTGAAATCCGTTTGTCTATAGAAAGCTGTTCCTAGTCTTTGGATGGTTGCTTACATTTTTTGGTTTATTAGACACAACTATGCCTATACTACACCCTCTCGTCGTCTTGCATTCAATTTCTTATATAGTTTCCTCTTCCATATACCTACCAAAATCAAAGAAACGTTTTAGCAATGTTTAGGCATTCTGTAGAATGTCGGATTTCAAACTTTGCCAGTAACATATGCAAAACGTCGATATCCCAGGTCGAGAACCTTCTCAACGAGATCAACGGATTTTTAAGGGGACAGGAAAAGTGATATGAAAATGACATGATTCAATAGACTCCAAACTTTATCTTAAAATGGCGCTCTGAACCAAATGAAAATTAGAATTTACAACAGCAAACGAGCGCCAGGGGAGCTGTGACGGAGGACTACTGCAGTGAACCAAACTATCTGGTTTGGTTGTTGAGAATCAATTTCGACATCTTTGTAGAGGATGGGTTGGTGAGGAGACAAAGTAAAGTGTAATTGTTGTACAGTCTAGTTAGTCTATTTCCGGTTTTACAGTGATTGTCAAGTTTTTTGGGTGGCATTTTGTGGTAGGTTTGCTGCGTGCTGTCTATGTTGTAGCCTTGATGATGTTTTCAAACGTAGTCGTAAACTTTTCAGATAAATTAGGCGTCGAGGATGGTGCACTTCGGGTAAACGGAAAAGGGAAGAAAATGCGGAAACCTCGTACCATATATTCAAGCCTTCAGTTGCAGCAGCTGAACAGGAGATTTCAGAGGACGCAATACTTGGCTTTGCCCGAAAGGGCGGAATTAGCCGCCAGTTTAGGATTAACACAGACACAGGTAAGCGATTTCTGGTGATTTTTGTCTTTTTTCCTCCTCCCTCTCCACCATCACGAAGATAATGATTAACGGTTGCCACACCGCGGACGCGCGAACTTTGTAAATTAACACTGAAGAAGAGAATTCTGGACCAATAAATAACCATTATCCGGTGTGATGTCGACATGATGACCTCCAATTACACTCCCGAGGGTTTCGTATTGCCCATTAAACAACCCCTGACGACGGTCAGAAGAAAGGAAGGAGGAAAAAAAAGTTGCAACCCTTGGGATCGGGTTCTTGGGTTCTTCGTTCCTCTCGTCGCTCTCTTCCCCTTGACCCAACATCGTAAATTTCCGTTGGCCGGTTTTAGTTAGCGCGAGAGGATAGTTGTTTTGACCCAGAATCAAGAACACAGACGCGGATAAAGGTTTTTTGTTGTTTCGCATTGCTCGGAGGGTTTTTGAAAGTCAGATCGACGGCGCCTCCCTTCGCCGCTCCGAGTTTTTCCAAAGAAATCGAATGATAGTGACCGGAGGAATTTTTTCTCGCCGGAAGTTTAGAGACAAGAACCTAGGTGGGATGGTTGGCTGGCTTGTTGTTTGGTTGTCTTCTGGGAATGATGGCAGATCTTTTGCGGTACGTGGTGAGTCAGAATAAAATTTCCCTCCCCTCTCGAATTGTGCGGTTTTTGTAGGTTTCTCTGAAAATGGTGATGGTGTCATCCGATTTGGCATTTGGTTGTACTTACGATCAACCAAGTCAAAAACAGCAAATCAAGACCGAAAATCCCAGACGTCGAAAACTCCACTACGGGTCACACAGACACACTTTGAGCTCATCTCATTCACGGTAATTAAATATAAATTCAAAAATGGCGGTTTGTAGGCTCCATTTTGATTCCCAATAACTAAAATCAGATTCTGGTTCAAAGTCTTCTTACTCTCCCTCATTAGGTCACATAATTAGCCATGACTGATCCTTAATAAGGTGTTGAAAATTCTCCTTTGTACCGACCTTTCCTCAATCCCATCACCGCCGTCTTTGATTGCCTCCCCGATTCATTATTTGCGCTTGAATTTCCTTTTGATTGCCTTTTCCCTTCATATTTCTCTACTCGTCCGAATCATTTCTGCCCAATTTTCCATCTTCTCCTCTTCTTTTTTTGATTCTTTTTCTCTCAAACTCCATCCGATCTTTTGTACGAGAAAGCAATTACCCAATCAATTTTCAACGGTAGGATATCCAACGAGCCTAAAGACAATGGATAGATGAAAGAAAGAAGCCGGCGATTGGTACAAAAGATGGCAACTAGGTGTGAAAAATGAGCGCCATTTTGATGGTAGATACAATATGTTTGAAGGTTTTGTCACACGGTAGGTGTTGAGATGTTTTATTGGGCCACGTGGGAACCTGGTTTTAATTTCCAGGTACTCGAAATAATGAGTTTCACAAAAATTAAGAACAATAAAACATTTTTTTTGTTATCTTGTCTTCTTTCATTGTCGGCTTATCTATTTCTCTTCTTCTTTTCCTTTCTGTTGTTCTGCTGGATGGTATTTTGTGAACACAATTCCATTTTCGGGGTAGATGATGTAGAAGTCGATGGTAGGATTTACCCAACGGAAACTTAAGTTCGGTTTTGAGTACAAAAGCTCTTCAGGATTTGGGTTGGGTCGTATGACACCAACTCAAGTAAGAGGAACCGAGTCTAGGCCATGAAAAAAAAATGGCGGTCGCGTAATTCTCGTCAATGTCATTTTCTTTTCTTTCTTTTTTGTTTTGTTTTGTTCTTTGACTTGTCTTTGTTGCTTTGTTCAGACCTGTTTTCATTATTTTCTTGACTCGAAGTAGGAGGAGATGGGAGACTGGGAGGAAAGGAGGAAACCGTCCAAATCAGGAATTTTTTTCGAGATGAAAAGCCTGGCGGTCATCAGTAACTGTTGGTAGCTTCTTTAATTTTGAGTTGGTTGGAGCCGGGGGAAACCTTCAGGCTGTTTCAGAGCCAGGTTTGCTATTAAATGGCTTTCTTTTGACCGATTATTTCGAAAACCGGTTTCCGCGGTTTAAAATCACACACATAAGTGACTAACAATTATGGTTTTGTAATTTTCTTTCCTTAGCCAAATGATACATTATTAACGGGTGAAAGAGTATGTGAGTGTGGGTATAAGAGAGAGAAAGAAAATATTGAATTATCGGTCTAGAGTGCCCTGGTGGGTGATACCTGAAGCCAAAACGCTACCGAAAGGATCGCGAGTTTTCAATTTTACTCTCTCTATCCTCTTCTTCTTACCCTCCAGCCCCCCGTTTAGGTCTTTTTCTAATCACACCCATGATAGACGTGGTTTCTGAACTACATTGTGGGATTCCCTTTGGAATTTTGTTGCACCACCTTCTGTCTTTAAATTGAGACACCAAGTAGCTTTTAGAAGGTATTACAGTGATTTTATGTGAGGTAGAGACCATTGTCATAACCCCAAGAGGGAAAAGTTAAGATAGTCAACCAGTCTGGTGTGGTGTTTAAAAGAGAATCTGCCGATGATATAGTTGTGGATAAACCAGAGGCCATTGATCATGATTGAGATTATAAATATCCTCCCTCCTCCGAAAGAAGGAGGTAGAAAGCTCTAATAGAAACAAATTTCAAGGAAACAATTATACAGTAGCTGTAGGAAAAATTTGAATTCGTCAAACGGACGTACAGAAGGATAGATAGATCCAAAGTCTCAAACCTCGTGACGAAGTTTCATTGAAAAATTTTCTCGAGGAGTTCCCTCGTTGAAATATTATTGGTTAACCTTTGGTGTTAATAACTCGGTTATTATAACTGTTATTATCGTGTTAATAATTACTCCCCCTACTTTTTATTTATTTATTGTATTGTTATTAATTTATTATATTAATGTATTATTATTTGTTTTTTTTTCTATTCTGCGGGATGCCGCGAAACCGAACCACCGTTAAGTCGAAGAGAAAGAAAAATGTGAAAGAGGAGAGGAGTAGTGAAGGCGAGAGAAGGAGAGGAAACGATTCTTTTTATCTTGCTTTTGGTTATGGATTCTCGTTAATAAATAATAATAAAAAAATGTAATTTATCGAACCTGAAATGCCTGA
This sequence comes from Columbicola columbae, assembly GCA_016920875.1. Lineage (NCBI taxonomy): Eukaryota > Metazoa > Arthropoda > Insecta > Psocodea > Philopteridae > Columbicola > Columbicola columbae. The sequence goes on along the minus strand of JADMLL010000006.1, from coordinate 13,689,272 downwards.
TGGTGGTATTCCGGGTATCATGTTCGGTATTTATCAGAGTTTTTATCACTTCATTAAAATGACGGCGGGGACAACCGCGGAGCATTTCCAGTTCTCGGAAGCCTCTCGTCCTAAGAAACGATTTACGAATGACGACAACGATGGCGGTGGTGGTGGTGACGACGCGTGGGGACAGTTTCGCCTTGGCCTTCGTGTTAGGTTGTCCAACCTGGTTTCTTGGTTGATTTGGTTGGAATTGCTTTCGAAGGTTGAGAGCGGGGAAGGGGGGGCTGAGATCTTGAAACTAATTGTTTTGGATCGTTGTCATGACTTCTTTGACTCGAGGGGTATGTTTCTTGAGGTGTCTGTTTTGTTTGTTTGGAGACAACCTTTCTGCAGCAAACCTTGACCTTAGAATATGTTTTTACTTAGAAAATTGGATTCTCAATAAAAATTTTCCTGTCGGAAATGGACAGAGCATTTTCTTCAGGAAATGCTATATATGCCAGACATTCCGTTCTGGATTTTATAATTGTAGCAGTGAAATCGCTTCCTCAAAACATGTTAACTGCAGCCAAAATTTCAGCAGTCAAAGCGGAAAATCATTCTGAGACGAATTTTTTACACATCCTTCCGGTTAACGACAGTAAAATTTTTTTTAAATACAGGAACAAGACGTTAAAATTTCCGACACCATCAGTAAACCGCAGCAAAATACGTTTAACAAATTATATCAACCGCAGAAGTAAAAACATTTCCTAAAAATCTCTGACCTACAGCCGACAATCAACCTGAACAAGTTACAAATAGAACGATCAGTCGGATTTAGTAATCTCTTAAGACATCATGACAGTCAACGACAGCAGAGTGTAAACTATAGAAGGTCACCGAAAGTGCTTTAGAGCTCCTCACACGTTTATATCCAGTCTTAATGTCCTCAAACCATTCGACTATATCACTTAAACAGCGTTAGAATGAGTCACATCGATCTTCGCGTAAAAAAAGTTCTATATAACAAAAAACTAGAGCGGAAGGGGGCGGGAAGGAGGAACTTGAAAAATTTATATATCGTTTACTTCTCACTTGATGATAAATATGCTCGCATCCTCTCTCTCTCTCCCAACTTCCTCCTCTTCCGTCTTCTTCCTCCTCTCCTCCCAAATTATACGTTGAAAACGTTTATTAAACGGGAGTATTCAAAATCAATTATTTTTCATAGTGCTCAACCGTTAAAGAAGGAAAGAGAAATGCCTAAAAGAAAAAAAGAATCCTGAACCTGAGCGAGGCACCAAACTCGAACGAAACAATACCTTAGATTTCAATCAAGGTATCTTTGGATATACCTTAAAACAAAAACTAATTCTTACGTAATATTTCATGTTGGGATAACCGCCCAAAGACTTCAAAAACTTCGGTCTCACACTTTTCGGTTTTTTTTAAGGTCGTCTTTCTGAATTTTTTTTTTTGGTGGACCTGATACCCCAGGTTTGGGTGGGAGGACATACAGGTCGCGGTTTGGGTTGTTTTGGGTTTTTTTTGGCACTTGGCTCGAATGAAAGCGAGGCCGTTTCGGTTGGAGTTGTGATATGTGTGTTTTCTGGGTGTATACACTCGGGGTTAGAATGTGTTTCCAAGATGGTGTTGGAAGGTAGCTGAGGGAATGCATGGGGGTTGTTGTTTTGGTTTTTCTTCTTGAATGTTTTGGAGTAGGTTTAGTCTGTTTAGTTGTCTTTTGAACCATTTCACCCCGGTTATGACTACCGATCAGTTGGAGTTGAGTTATGTCTTATTATACAATGAAGGTAGTAATTAATACTACTAAAATATAGTTTCCTTGATGTTATACAAATGTTAACTCCTCACTTTCCACATACATGCTTTTTACACTTCAGACAGTTTCTCTGTATTGTCTTTACAGTAACTCATCTGACATGTTATTCATTGGTTTGTGTGACTACTTTCCTATTTGTTTGTCGTTCTAAATATCGGACCTAATGGCAGATCTCACTTTTGTCACAAAAATTTTTCTTGGTCACTTTTTTTACTCCTGGTATTTGGGGTTAGACTTGAATGAGGACAGCCAAATTAAACTCGAAATTCTAGTCGAATCTAGAAGAAGCTTTAGAAGTAGTGGGATGAGGGCTAACCTAAATAATTTTTTATGCGATGGGTTAACAAAGTCTGACATTGAAGGGTGTCTTCCGGTATTAGTGTTAGTGGTAGTTCTGGGGGTTCTGTTTTAGTTCTCTTCTGAGTTGTGTTTGATTATTTTTTTTGGGGGGGATTGAGATCAACTTTCATAAGTGTTAGATCTGAGACAGATTCTGGTATCTTTCTATCAAAACTCAAAACCTCTTTTGGAGTGCACAACCCCTCAAAGCACAGAAATCCTTCTCAAAGAAAGAAAAACCTTTCGAAACTCTTCCAGTCCCTCCTACAGTCGTTAATATTCATCGAGCTTTTCTCTTTTTGTTTAACAACCCACCACCACCCCCCGCTCTCAAACCACGACGTACACATATATATACACAGTCCAAACACAGAAGAAAAAATTGTCGTGTGGCTTCAAAAGGATTTCGTGCACTTTCAAATCCTCATTAATGTTTAATAATTCCTTTCTGTTCCCTTTCTCTTCGCCTGTTTTTACTTATTTAAGTCTGTTTTGTTGGCTATCCGAGAGGTTAAGGATAGAAAGTGGTGAGGGGGTGCCTTTCATTTTTCTACTTACCGTCTTCGTCTGCTTTGAACCTTTTTTTTTCTCTTTGTTTCTTTATCCAAAATAAAAGCTGAATTTTTCAATGAACATTTAATTATGAACACTTTTGTTGTTTCTGGTTTTCCTCGGGCTTTATTTCTCAGGATTTTCTGTTTGCTTTTGAGTGGGGAGGAGGTGGGTGGGGAGTCGGTACAGGAAAAATCGTTTGTTTGATTTTTTTTCTTTTGTACAGTCGTCCTAAGAGAAAAGTCGGCAAAGAGAAAATTATATAAACCTAATTTTGTAATTTTTGTTGTTGTTGTTTTGTTTTGTTTTTTTTGACAAAGGATAACAATGCTTAGGCCTACCTGACTTCCTTTTTTAGATGGAACCGCGTAATTACTTTATGCCGTATTGTTTTGTAAGTTGGAAACTGAGAATTTCGATTATTCTAATTTTTTTTTTTCATATGTGTTGTGAACGTGTTTCGAACGCGTGTTTAACTTATGGGAACGCGGAGAGAGAGGTGTTTTTAATTTGAGAAATTCTTTCGGGCGAAGGAGAACGCGGATTGTTTTTATATCTTCGTCTTGTTTTTGTTTTTAAGGCTCGATTGATGACTGGTGAAGAAAGTTGTTGAAAGGTATAGATGACGAGAGTGGTGACTGGCTCATATTGCTTCCTGTGATTCCGGACTATTGTAATTATCACCCTTAGGGGTCGTGTGAATGATAAATTATTGCGATGGATTTGATCACGTGACCTGGAGATATATGATGGTGATGCGAAGAGCGAAAGGAAGTTCAAGGGTCGGTTAATAGAGATAATTTTGCTATGGTTAAGATTATCTAAGACGAAGTGTTATTTTGATTTGAAACGTATTTGATGCTGTAATCTCTACTGTCTTCTAAAGCCATAAGGTTAGTCTCATTACAGTCTCTCACTGCAGTAAAATCTGACTCAATAATTCTTCAGTATGTCAAAATTCCTTCCTTGAGCTCTAAGAGAATGTTTAGTAGAAGCGAAATGATGTAGTGACCTTAGCAAATAAATTTTTATTTATAGAGATAGGAGAGATTAAGAGAGAACTATGTACTAGCAGAACTAGAGGATACTTCCCAGCCCTCCGTGTCCTGTAGTAGTGCTGGTATATAGTGTCCTCACAATCTCTTTCTATCTCTCCGGTAGTACAGGTATAGGTTAGGGCCTAGATAGACATTTCCTGCTTGATTTCTTTTATAGTTTGAAGAGAATAGATAAAAGTTTGCTTGAGAGCAAAGCCCAAATACTTTTTGTTCATACAACAATTCTTAAGGACAGCAAAACCTCTTCTAAACTCCTTTGTGTACATCCTCCAAAGGTCGCCAAGCCTTCTAAAAAGAAGAAGAGAAGAGTAAACCCAAAAATGTGATTGAGTAGGTTGTGATTCGGGTTCACACTGGCTGGACATTTGTGTTAGTGAATTTGGTGAGAGATTAACCATAGGAACAAAAATTTTGACTGGTCAGCAGGTTAGCAAACTTTGTTTTCCAAAACCAGTTACATTTCTTTAGAATCAGAAGAAACAAAAAAATTGTTCACTGTAGCATGAGAGGTGCCAAGACAGATAAAGTCGATACTGTCAGAGTTTAGAAAGAATTTTGATGCACTATGGAATTTTCGAGTGAAGCAATGTTTGGTCAGTGTATTTGCTACAACCAAAGATAATTTATCTAAGCTCAGGATTGTTATAATTGGTTCAGGTTTGGTTTGTCATTTGACCATGTGTCATGAATGGGGATGAAATTCAAAAAAGGTAAAAAACTCCCATAGTCACTGACTAGCTAAACTGTATCTGATACCTTTAGTAGACTTTTCGTGGGATTGGTTATGAAAAATTTCGACGAAAACGATTTTTGTTGTGAAAACACAATCGGCCTTGACTTGGACCGAATCGGCCTAAAGGTTCAAACGGTTTTTGTCGGAACGTCTTAATTAGGTCTCTTCAAAAAATTATTATAAAAAAAATCGACAAGTTTCAAGGTGTTAATAATTAACTAGGTGCACCGCCCGCTTCGAATACAATTCTCTCTCTCGCGATGTGGGCCTATAATTTGGCAATCGGCTTTTTCACAATTTTTTTTGTCTTGTCTGATCAGTCATTCATCATCGTCTTCTTCTATCCGTCATCGAGTCTCGTTTAATCATGGGTGATACCTGACACCTGGGGACGCTGCGACCCAATTTTTTGGTTTTTTGTTGGTTTGAAATTTGGGGTCGTTAAGGTTTTGCTTCTTCAGTTGGGTTGTCAGTTTGATTGGTGAGGATACTGGATAGTGTGGTTTTAGCAACTGTTTGATTGAAGGTATTTCTTTGCTGCAGCTAATATTTTTGTAAGATTCCGTCAGGTGTTTTTATTTTAGGGCTTGTGGGAGCCTAGGAAAAAATTTTTTAGATTTGGAACATCACTTACTGCCAGTTTGTCCGGGGGTCATACTTTAGTTGTGATGATGGATAAAACTTTGCTGCAAAAATACCTAGACGACATTGAGCGGAAATAGAAACTTTTAGCATGTCTTGCTGCGGTTAAGATTATAGTTTTACCTTTTTGCTATAATAATGATTTTTTATAGCCAAAACAAAATTTCGTTGAGATTGAGGTCTATGAAAATGACTTTTTACTATTGTCAAATTTTTCTGCCATGATTTGTAAATTTTTGTAAGACATTTTCCTGTTTTCAAGATTTTTAAAAACCTGACAACAGTTTTTTTGGCAATGGCGGTAGTCAATTCCGATTCGAAATGATGTGGTTCGGTTCCATTGCGGTTTTCTTAGTTCCTCGGGGGTTTCTACATTTGCTACGAAAACACAAATTTTAGCTAAAACAGCGACTTTTTAGACGTGTTTATGCCTTAGGTAAGGTTACGGAGATACTTTTGCTACAATTATGATATTCGTATAAACAAAGTAACTTGGAAACTACTTTGATTCATTTTGATATTCTCAAATTCCCTCCGATAATTTTTTCCTCTTATAAGATTTGTTTCTAAATAGCAAATTTAAAACGATATCAGTCACTATTGGTAGAGAAATAAAAAATAATAATTTATTAATTTATCTAGACAAAAAAAGGCGTTATTTAAAGACAAATTACATTTTAAGTACACCGTGATTTAAATCAGCTTCCCGCCGTTTTGTTAATGGCCTCCTAATTTGTAAGATAGCAACTCATTTCGCCATTTTATTTCCGTTTGTTTTTTGTTATTTATAAATAAATAAATTAAAAAGTTGTTTTTTGCGGATATCGCGATAAAAATTCTGAAAACTAAGTCATTTTCATAAATCTTTTCCTACTTTTATGGGGAGGAGGAGGGAGAAAACCTAATTTCATTTCCATAAAATGCTTAAATCCATCCGAATGAGTTGATAATAGAGGTAGATGTGTGGAGTAGATGAGGAAGTATGAAGAAAAGGAAATAGAAAGACGTGGGTGAGGAGTAATGTGTTTGTTGCTGGTGTAGATATTGTTGGTAGTGTCTCACTGGGCTAGCGGAGCTGGTTCGTGTTAGTGTCCGTAGTGTCTCCGCCGGTTTGATCTGTTTTAGCCAGTTAGGGAAGTTTTGGATGGGTATGCCAGACTAGGGGAGTTTTAGTTGAGAGAGACATCACAAAACTGTACTTATACTCATTTTGGGTAGTTAGCAAGTCAGGAAGTTACAGAGTTGACGAAAGGATACCTTACAACGAAAACGGTTTGAAATTTTTGATAAATTTACACAATAACCCATAATAGTCCTCAAGTTAGGTCAACTGATCTAAGAGGTGATGAGATTAGACTCAAAATTCAAAGACACTTGCAACAGTTTTGAAACAAAATCGTGTTCTAATAGATAGACCACGCGATTCAGGTACCAAAAACCTAAAATCCTTCCGAGAACTATTCATGCCACACTAACAGAGCCAAGATAAGAGGATTTCTTCGAAGGATTACGCTCATCTTCACACACACCCTCTCCTTCCAGCTGGACGTTTGATGCAAACTGACTTCCGGTCATCTAGTTACCACTACCAACCTTCTTTCTTACCAGTCAGTTTGTTATTTTAGGCACGACAGTCCTGTTAATTTGTCTTTCCCTTCCTCTCACTCTTTCTCTTGAAAAGTAAAAAAAGAACAACAATACCCACCCACCCATCTACCTCTCCTCCCCTTCTTCTGGAAGTGTTAAAAGAGTCATCAAGATGAAAGAAAGGACTCCGTTTTTTTATGAATGATGACATTAACAGGTTTTCAAAGTTGCCAACTGGTCGCTCTCATTCAAAACCCCGGAGGATGGGAAAGGGAAGGAGGAGGAGAAGGGGTGGTGGTCGTGGTAGTGGTAAAAAAGATGAAGAAGAAGAAGAAGGAAAAGATGAAAGAAGGAGATGATGGGAGAAGATGAAATAAAACTTGAAATATTTCAAGTTTAAGTCAAAATTTTTAGAGTGTATTAGTATTTGAGATCAAGATGACCTTGGCAGATTTTTACAGTACTTGTTGTGACTGAACCTGAGTCTGAGCCTGAACACAAAAATTCTTCATTGTTTTAACAGCATTTGGAGATTTCGTGGATATCTTTTTTGGATTTTTTTGTTCTTCTATTGTTTTAAAGATTTTTATTAAAAACCAAAAGATTCTCTCTTCTGCTCAATAGCGCATGAATCTTTTTGTTTTTGTCTTCTTCGTCTTTCTTATTCAGTCGGAGAAGATGGTTCAGTTGTCACTCTCCTCTTGGCTTTGGTAGCTCTTGACTCTGGTTCATTCAGATTTTTTTCTTTTTTACTAGAAGGGTTTTTGTGGTGATGTGTCCTTCCTCGTTGTAATTAGGTATTGGTATGGGGTGAGTGATTGGTTTGTAGATTGGATGAGTGTTTTCTAAGAGTTATGGAATTGTTTAGCTCCTTGGTTTGTCATTCAGTCACATTTCTTAGTTTGAAGAAGTGCTATGGGGTGTTCTGATTTTGTTGGTTGTAAGCAAATGGGTCGTGCTAGCCACGTGGTTGTCCTCTTCGTTAGGGAGTAATGGAATCGTCTGTTGATCAGTATCCTGGGGTCTGTTCTGGTCAGGTGTCCTAAAGGCTGTACTTTTTGGATGAACCCAAGAATTTTTCATTTCTTTGATTTCTTGGTGCTTATAGTACTTCCCTGCTTTTGATGTTCATTCAATAGTGTCTTCCTTCTCTCTCTTTATCACTTTCTACGTCTTTTAGTTCTTAATATTATGACGTCATCTCTTTCCATCTTCTGCAATTCTTTGTTTAGCTTTCCCATTTCCACAGAATCTATTTGTTGGAATGAACAGAAATTTGAAACAACAATAAGACAAATTCGGTGGTTCAGACAGAGATACTTAATATGGTCGTATGTAGAGGAGTTCGAAGTGTTTTGTAATATTCGGAAGTCTCACCGGCGTTCAACCTCGTTTTCAATGAGACTGCCATGTTGGATGGCGCAATTTCCGCTTTTTTGCTAGAACGTGAACTGGTTAGAAGTTGTCATTGCCAGATTCCATTTCACCAAAGGCACTGAGAGAAGTAGGTCATCATCATTCTAAAATCCCGTAAAGTTGTTCTTCTAGCCGTTCGGTCTTAGCCTTAAATCAATCCTGTGGCTCCTTCGTGAGAAATTTGGAGAAAAAAAAATTTTTTTTTGTTGGTTTAGGTTTAATTTATTTATAAATTTCTTTCGGAAACTTTGTAACATTAGTTCCGTTCGCTGTATTTAATAAAGAATTTTCCGGGCTCTTTCCCCCAAGTTTTCCCATTCCGAAAGAAGGCGGGAGAGTTTTCTTCGTTGTATACAAAATATTTAAAACGTTTTTCGCCGAAATCAAAATTAAAAAAAAGGAACCGGGAAGAGGAAGGAGAGAGGAGGAGACAGCAATTTGTTTTCTCCTAGTTTTTGTTAATTTATTTATTAATATTACATCAGACAAGACGGAGGGAATTTCTTTTTTGTTGTTGTTGTTAAAAATTCATGAGAATCCTTCATGTTTCCAAGCGCACGAAATCGACTTCCTTGAACGGCGACTTTTGTTCTGGAAGCCCCCTCGGACCTCCTTCCTTTTCCGTTTTCTGGTCCGTGATGCTAAAGATGCGAACCCGTGATTAACGATTCAGGCTTTTATTGTCGTCGGGTTGTAGTATAATATACAATAAAATAAATAGATACATAAATATTATAAATAAGGAACAAAATGCGTAGGGAAGTTGTGAGTGTGTTGTGGTGTATGTGTCACGGATGGGTGAGCTGGTCGAGAACGAGCATGCGCAAATGGGGAAAGTCGTCGTAGCGTACCTACCGGGTAAAGAAACCGTTTTTTTAAGGAAAAAAGAAGTTTAAATGTGTTTTAGGAACGAATGGGAGTGGAAATAAATCAAAAAAGGCTGTGAAGATGACGGTTGAAGGAGACGTTCGAGTTCAACGGTCAAATATCTGAACCGCTTTCCGTTGCCTTTCCTCTTCCTTCCCTGCCTAGATAAACATTGATCTTAATTTATCTGACGTGGAAAAGTAATTTTAATTACAGTGTTGGCTTGCGGAGTGGTTGGAACTCAGGTTGTGTCCGAGGATGCGATTTGTTTCATTGAGTATTTGCCAGGCGGCTGTGATTCAAGGACGAGAAACCTGAATGGAGTGATATTGTTGCGTTACTCCAAGTAATTATCGTTGTAACGTTGAAGGTCGAACCTTTCGCGGTTTTTTTTTTTGCGCGTTTTTGTTTTTTTCGCTGAGTGTCATGGGGTTGGTCTTGTTATGGGTCCAGTTTCCCCATTTTTGAGAGGTTTTTACCTTTCTGGAGTCCTTTCTGAGTTTTTCTCTTGCTCATTATATATACTTCTCAAGTTTCTTGTGAAAGTGTGCGAGACAGTTCCAGGTTATGTACTGTCCTTAACCATTTCCTCTTATCGCACGCGTTTTCGTTATCTTTCCCCTTATGTTTACCTTAGCGCGAGTCCTCGTCTTGTTTGACTTGTTTTGTTTCGTCTTGGATTAAACTTCTCAAGTTTCTTGGGTTACTTTATCCAGCACTTTCTCTTGTCGACGATTATTTTGTTTTCTGAATCAGCTTTCCTGAGTTCATAGTCTTCTAAATTTATCTGTTTGTTGGTTTTGTTTAAATTATACTATCCTGAGGATCGGGGAATTTTTAAATGCAAAACAAAAGACCAGGATCATGCCTAGAAGAATAAAACACATTAACACTTCAAGAGGTCTACACTCAAGAACAGAAAAATCAAATCTGGAATTGGAAGAACCAAACAACCTCAAAATAGAACCTCAAAGTTGAAGAAAAGGAAACGGAAGTGAAGAACAAAAGATGATATCTGAAAATGACAAACCGGAAGCAGAGAAAAAAAGACAAAAAGGTTGTTCGACCCACGGAAGCTTACGAAAAAGCAATTTCTGTTTCACGGGTCAAGACAACACATATTCAGGAGTCGACCGCCCCCACGAAGCCCCCACAAAAGGTTTTTTTTGTTTTCTTCATGTCTTCCACTTTGCCTTAACCGAATGAAAGACGCCACACACACATGAAAAAAGTCGTAGGAGATGAAACCAGTTTTTAAAGAGTCTCGGACGCAAAAGATGAAAAGAGATACCGCAGCAGTGAAAACGTTTTAAAGTAACCCCTGAAGACATCGGGGGCCTAGGAGGATGGATGGCCAAGACAGAGATAGATCTCATATCTCCATCAGCTGAAAGTGTATGAGGCAGTTCCAGGTCATGTGCCGTCCTCTGCCATTTCCCTATCATCTTTCGCGTTTTCGATGTCTTTCCCCCTATGTTTACCTTGTCGGGGTTCTTGGTCTTGTTTGGTTTGATTTTGTTTCGTCTTGGATTTCTCTCTCTCCTTCGCGCTCAACCAGATGAAAATCGTGAAAAGAGGATGTTTCATTATTCATTTTCTGGAATTTGTGTTTTGGGTTTCTTTTTCCTTTTACTAAGGTTTCCAGAGAAATTTAGATAGATAAATACAATCTAAACTTGTTTTACGCGATGGATAGAACTCACAGTGAATCGGATAAAAACAGAATCTCTGGACAAACTATTGTGTGACCAGCCAGTTCCTCTAACCTTAGAAACCTACTGTCTCCTTGTAGATATCTATCGCCTCTCTTCAAATTGTCTAATAAATTATCTATAAAATTTATGTCTTAATAGAAAAGCTCACACAAACCAAATCATTGATGTATGAATGAAGACTTAAGGTTGTCTGTTAACTGACCTTTGCATGTCAGTGGAACGAATGAAGTGAGCTTTGAGCTTTGAACGTCCCTGAATTTCCTCAAGACTTGAACATGTGCGAGTTGTATTGTATATAAGCCTCATCGTGTTAATTATAAAATGCGTAATTGCAAAATTGAATTGTGTTTAAAAAGATTTATACAAATTTAGGAGAACATCGAAAAGATGGTGATTTTCTTCATGCAAATGTAGTGAAATAACGCGTCTTCTTACTTTTCGTAAACCGCCAAAAATTTAATTTTTAATATTATCGTAATGAATTTCATTCATGCGCTAATTTTATTTATATTATACTATAATCTTTTATGGGTTTATTTTTGGTTCATTCATGGGTTAATCATAAACCGCGTAAAAAAAGGTGACAGAATTATTTTTCACTGAGAGAGAACTATCAAACACCCTGAAGAACGGACCAAATTACAGCTGGTAAATCTAAACAGTTCGAAGAAAAATTTGTAATCGTTCTGAGATCTTTTTTTACGCGGTTTATGATGAACCCATAAATTATATGACGTGTTCTTCAAATTATATCGCATTGTTTCTCTTAGACTTGCTTAAAAGTTTTTTGGGGAGATTTAAATGTCACAAAATAAATCGCATAAAACGAGACCTGAGATAAATATTAATAATAAAAAAAGATTCCGGGAGTATGAATAATGATAATAATTTTTTTTATTGAAATAATTTTCCAATCTATTGAACAAAAATCGCGAGAAAAATTTCCAAGCTTTTCGTTTCCAAGGATTCGCATTATTATTAATAAAATAAAATAAAATAAATAATTAATCTCCGGCGAAGAAAAAATTGTTTATAAAATTTTTTTCGCGGTAATTAAAACTTAAAGCAATAATTAATATTCATCCCGGTGTGTCAGCGAGGTTCAAATCAAAAATTGAAAACACGCAACACACGGACGACGAGTCGCGCGTCGGCGAGTTTTTTCTTTTTCAAAAGTCAAGACTTGGCCATAAAAATAAATCGTCAGCGATTTGAGATTAATTTCCGGTTTTCCGTAGTCTTAGAGGGCTGTGGAAGGGTTATGTAGTCTCGGGTGGTTGACTTAATTAAATTGTTAATGGAAAATTGTTTTTTTTTCTGCTGTGTTGATTCCCTCTGCTGTAGCATAGCCGGGTTTGTTGTGTCTGGAATAAGTTCTCATTTCTCCTTGGCGGAATTTGCTGACTTGAGTTACCCAGGGATTGGTTGGTTTGGGTCTGATGACCTAATTCTCTTTTGATTTAAACGTTAGCAGTGGTGTGTTTCTCTTGATGGTTTTAAATATTCCGCGTCTGTGCAAACGTTTCCAGAGTGTTTGATGTACCTTTCAGGTACATAGTCAGCAAGAGAAGGAGAAAAATCTCAGAATAAAAAAATTAATACCGCGTCGAAAAATGAGATTTTTTTCGTTCAACCCATGACACGAGATCAAGTGGTTTACCTAGACACTGCGCAAGCGTCAGTGGTGATCAAGGTTGATGAATAACCCGAGGAACTTGGCTTTAAACACTTTCAAGCCCTACTTAACCTAACTGATTTTCTCTCTCTCTTTTATAGTTGTTTCTGACTTCTGGGCTATCTCGTTCTTGTCTAAGATCTGAAAGCACACAGAATGGTTTGCTCAGACGCAATGCCCACTGCCTTCCTGGCGTTGTTTTATTACTTGTTTTAAACGCGATGTATATTTTTAGACAAAACGGAAGTAAAATTTGAATGGACTCCAGTAATTTTGTATGATTAGGCGATTTATTAGCCCGTTGAACAAAATAATGAAATTTGAATTACTGAATCTTGGGTGAATTGGAACAAATCTTTTAACTCAACAGCTGGTCCAAATTTTCATTTTGCTTTGTCGTCCTGTTAACTGCCAACGATCTCTGTGAGGGAAGGCTTAAAGGTAAGGGAGCCTGTAGAAAGGTAGAACGACAGAAGTGATAAAGTGGTTAGGTGGAGGTGGAGAAGGGTGAGAATATTATAGATTCTAGGGGTTTGGGTTTTCTGGAAAGTCGGTGGTGCAGTCGTTTATGGAGGACAGATGTTGCTGAAGATCTGAAATTCATGGCCAGTCGAGAAGAGTACCCAAAGTTAGTGCGAAAATCATAAGGCAAAAAAAATTGGGAAACAAAAGTCAAAGAACAGTCAACATTGTCATAAATATCTAAGCCTGTGGTTGAGTGGCCAAAGCACCTGTAGAGAAGTAATGGTGTGAAACCCCTCCACATCTTCCACGTCCTGTTTTTACCCAATATCTGGGCTATCGGGGTAGGGATGTCTCAAATCAACTTCCTCAAATTTGGCAACACTGTACATCCTTCGAATCCTTGACGTGAATGACGTAATAGCCTAAAAGTCGTAAATGAATTTTTATCTGTCAAACAAAACAGGAAACAGTGGGAAAAATCATTTTCAATAATCCGTCAAGAGGATGAGGATTAGAGGAGGCAAGGGGGTGAGTTCTGTCGTCACGCATGACCTCATTTAAGTACAGGATATCGTTTTATGCTCGTCCTTCCGATACCTGAAATCCTCACCTGTTTCACATTGTAAAACCGGAGGGCGGAATGACATCAAATAAAACATTTGGTCGACGGATTTTTGGTTGTAACCGTCATTAGAGAGAGAGAGAGAAATGGAACGGGGAGACAGACAGACAGTAGACGCGTATGTGGTTTAATTGAAATTTTTTTGGGGTTTTGAAAAGGAACTGGAGTGAATTATTTCGGACTGGAAAGGCTTTTGTGTTTGGGCCACTTTCAAGTATTTTTCAACTGTCAGGTACAAAAATGACAATGACCACTTCTTTTGTCTTCTTTTTTTTAAATACCTGTGAATTTGAGCGAGGAAGAAAGAATTTTTGTGTTGACTTGAAGTGGAAGAAGGAGAAGAAGAGTCGGAGAGAAAATTATGTCGATGATGAGGATGATAACAACAACGACGTGAAAGTGTACGCAAGCGTAACGAGTGGAGGGAATGCTTGTGTCGGTTCAGGTGCTCCTCTTCGTGGGTGCTGTCACAGTAGGAGGAGGCTTGTGTTGGGGTGATCTTAGGCTTTGAGGGTGTCTGTTGTCTTAGTTTGGCCATATTCTGTAGGTTTAGGGATGTCTGTTGTGGTTTTCTGGAGTTTGCATCATCTAACGCCTGTTTTTATTACTTCTGAGGTGTTTGATTTTGTCTGTTGCCTTGTTTTCCTTTATGGATTTCCTTTTTGGACTTTGGATGTCTTCTAATCTATCTTTCGCCAGATGACTTTTTATTATTTCGAGGGAAGTCTGTGGTGTAGTGGTCTAAACACCTTGCTAGAAGAGCTGTAATATTCAGTTTGAGTTCTTTTTCACATCCTGCTTTAAATGTTAGTAGCAGAATGATCGTTCGTGTTATAATTTAGGCACAGCCTACAGCAGTTAGCAGAACCGTTGGTACTACTACGTAATATTATTTGTTGGTAAATCGATTTTATTCACCTCAATCCAATAACTTGTAGTTTGTTAGATAACCAAGGACGCCTGCTCCTGTTGATGGTTTCTGCTGGCCTGCTGTCTTTCTATTTCTCTTACACGCTTTCTGGAGGTTAAAAGCTATCTATTCCCTCTGTGTAATTGTCTTTGTGTTTAAATTTGTTAGAGTAGATGGGTTTCTTTCGCATTGAAATTTTTTTTTGTTTTATAATTTGTCGGCTGCGATCGGGGTAGAAGTGTTTCGGTCGGTTGGAAGATGGGAAAAAATGAGTAAGATTGAGAAGAAAGAAAAAAAGGACTGGAGTTCTCAAAAAGTCGAAGGTACATACGACCAGAACGGAACGCCCAACGGCTTTGTTTAACATAGACCCATGTGAAAAAAAACCCGAAGAAAATAATAACCGTTACGCCCCCATTATGTACACTATTGGATATCGAAAAGACGAGCAGAAGACTCTCGGAAGAAGTTGGACCGGCGCATGAAGAGATTTGTATGCAAAATGCGCCTTAATTTCGATACGCAATCCCACCTCCTCCTCCTCCTCCGTCTTCTACTTCGTGCCCGTCTTCTCTTCCATACAACTTAGGCTAATTTATATTAATAAAGTTTCTGCCGTGATTTTAATTAGTTATTGTCCCACAAAATAATTTTTAAATTTAATTCGTTCTCGTTTTTAATTTTTCACGATTTTGTTTGATTATTGGTCTATCTGGTCTATTGATTGTCTGGTTTTGATGCCGATCCGGTGACAATTTGGAGTGTGACTCTGTTTTATAATGATTGGTTCTATCTGTGGTGTTTTTATATTTGTGTAAGATAGCCCAGATGTGGTTTAAGACGTAAATCATGTTAGATTGTAAAATTGCGGTTTCTGCATGTCTCAGGTGCAGGTGGTTGTACTATCTGGACTATCGTGGAAGGCCTGTGGGTGAGTGTTCAAAATGTGAACAGTCGAGAGTTTGAGTTTCATATTCCAGGGTTGAAAACGAGACTTAAAGTCAAATCGATTTTGAACTATTAGTCTAATACATCAAAAACAAGTTAGTCTTGATAGTTCTATTAGCAGATTATTCTTTCGGTATCTCTTCTGTCGTGTGTTATTCCTCAGAGAGGAGTAAGGATGATAGGGTAGAAACACGACTCATTGGGGATGATAGATAAAACAAGAAAAGATAAAAACTAGTCTTGTTCAAGGCTATGAGAAGAAAACTATCTTTTCGGAAGGAAAATAGAATAAGCCTAGGTCCTGACGTCCAAGGCTGTTTTCTCATCTCTTCGAGCCTATCCAACCTGAATTCCCCTGACCTTTATTAATGATAAAGGATATTCTCCGGGTCCGTCCGTCTTTCCGTTTGTCTATCTTTTCAATGGCTGATGGCATCTTCTTCTTACTTTTTTTTTATCTTCTACGCGCCGTTGGACAAGGAAAAAAATTACCATCATCATTTCCGAGTTTGAGAACTCTCCGAACGCGCAGGCGTGAAGGTGAAGCAACAAGAATAACGTCTTCTCGGATGTTTTTTTTTTTGTTGCATTATCTTTGTTACGGTCCTGCTTCTGTTTTCACGACTAATGGGCTTGACATATAAATATTAAAAATTAAATTTTTTTTGCGTGTCACATATCTCCCTCTCCTCTCCTCTCTCTCTCTTAGTGTTTGTTTGTCTTTTGTTTCGGGAAGTCATTCTGGTAATTTCCAAAAGACTGCGAATCGAGAGGAAGGGTGGGAGGAGGGAGAAAGAAAGAAGAGAGATGTCTCAGATTCCAATTATCTTGTCATTTTGTCCAATATCGCATTTGTTAAGTTTAGGAAACGAAGAGAAGCCTTTTGGGGGGAGGGGGCAATAAATCGGGACTTTTTAGGAGATTGTCAGCCAAATTACGAGAAGCATGTGTGATCATTATCGCGATGCCTCAATGATGAGGTTTTCGATTGTGTGTGTTATGAGTGCGTGTGTGCGGAATTTTTCGGTTCTCTTTGGGGTCGCGGTTGCTACATCATCATCGCGGAACCGTCTGGAGGATGGTGCGCGCAAAAGAAATCTTTAATTGCAAAATGTTATTTTAATGATGTTGGCCCGATGGTCTATGTCCGCTGTAAGGAAACCAAATGGAGGTGGTTTTGGCATTTTCGTTTCCGGTTTTATCGACTTCGTCATCATGACAGTCGTGATAGGTTTCTCTGTTTGGTGTCTGTACTATTAGGTGGGAGACCTGGGGTTAAGTACTCAAAGCGATTGACTAACGAATCAATAATTGAAAGCTCGGTGTGAAAAACGGGATTAAAACTTAACTACAGTACCTGTGCTATTAGTCTACTCATAGTTTTGGAATACGTCCTTGCATACATACTCCACCAAACGAAGGACTTAAAATTTCACGAAGAAAGAAAAATCTTCATCCGGGTAGTTTTTAAGAACAAGCAATAGCTCAAAAATTTGGGCTAATAATTCGATAGACCCATAGTTTAATCCACTACACCATGCATTTTTAAATATATAGGATCCAGTATATTAGCAGTGCGATTAAAGTGTAAAAGCAGTAACGAAGTGGACTTCTTGACCCAGAAGTTAGCCCAGAATCGTATTTCATTTCTTCATTGAACTTAAATTATTGCTTAAAATTGAATTTTAGTTTATGATTAAAACAAAACCTAATTTACGAGAAATTGGTCTATTAGCCCAGATCACTAAGTAAAATATTGGCGCATATTGTAATTTAGTATAGTGCGGTGAGTTAGACGACTTCCGTGAAGCAAGTAATATGACAGCAGTAGAGAAGATATACTCGTGGTAGTATTAGCAGTTACTTTAAGCCACAAACGTATAGGTAATAGATCATCAAGTGACAAATTTGAGGTGTCATATAAATAACTATTCACAAGCTTCCGGTATCAGGCTAGTTAGCCCAGACACGAGTATTGTTGACGATTTTGACGTTTCAAACTCTTCTCTCCCTCTCCTCCAACTCGTCTGAAGTTCAAATATTATTATCTCGAGTTGGAGAGTATAATCCTGACATCCTGGTAGATCACAATCTTCGGGGAAGTGACCACCCGAGAGCTCGGAAACCACACCGCAAAATAAAAAATTAATTAAAAAAAGTTAGCTCAATTAACTCCATCAATTAAAACGAAAAGAAGAAGAAGATGAAGGAGAAGAAGGAAAACAAGATGGTGTGTTCATTGAGTTAGTCTTTTAAAACATGATCTAGAATCTAAAGAGAAAGGCAGTTCGATAAATCATACTTTTACAGCCACACTTGACGAAAGAATAAAAAGTTTCTCATGAATAGAGAAGATAGACGAATAGAGAAAAGAGAGAGAGAGAGAGTAGATGAAAGGAATGCTTATTAATCTATTGTTTCTCTCAGGTAGAATATAAAAGAAAAAAAAACTCGGTTACTGCCATACAAAGGTAATTAAGGCATCTTCAAACAAATTGGTCATGCTCAATTTTTTTAACGCTTTTTTGAACACATCAGCTCGTAAAGCCATAAATGTTTAAACGGAACGGCGTTTAAGGCCAAAAACGAAAATCGTTGCCTCAACCCCCGTCCCACACACCCCCTCGCCCCCAAACAAAATAGTGGAAAAACTCTGTCGATGCCCATCTGAGCATGCGCACTAACGACTTTCCATGTTTGGCTCCGATTTTTTATCGATGTCCCGTTGAACACGGAGGAGGATAATTTGGTCGGTTGTTATCCACCTGTAAATCCACGTGTTTGTTTACTGCGCAGACTCGGCGGATTTTCTTTTTCTTAATTAAAAATTATTGGTGTTAATTATTTCATTTGTTTTTTAAGGACTTTTATTGTTTAATGATTGTTAGTTGTAATCAATCAATCATTCGCTAATTTCTTCTTTAGCAACTGGTTTTTGCATCGTAGTCGTCGCGGTTGTCTATCGGTAGACTGTGTTGGCTTTGGATGGTTTTGGCTGTTGAGTGAATCGCAACATGAGATGGTTACTGTGGGAGTTTTGTTGAGCTGATTGGGTTTATCTGTCTTTAGTTTCGATGATCTACCGATGTGTACCTTCCAGGTCTTTTAGAGCCTTTTGTTTGATTGGTTATAGTTACGAGAGACGTTGGGAGAGATATTAAATCAGGCGACCTACTCTCTCTTTCATCTACCAAACCAACAGTATCGAAAGAGCTGACGCAATTATGTATAAAACAGATAGTATATAAGATAAAGACCAAACAGAAGCTGTAAAAGAAAATAGAAATAGAAATAACAGCCGAAAGTAGATTGTAAAAAATAGATATTAAGTAAAAGATAGAAATGAGGAAGCGTGATAGACAACAAAGGGTAGATATTAAGCATCAGATAATCAGAAGGTAGAACAAATTGGCGGAAGATGTTTATACTCCAACACAACAGCAACAGAACGATTCTCTTGTATATCTCACCCACCTACTCCATGTTCTTCCCCGGGTTTATCGGTTTTGCTTTTAGTTATGAAACTCCGACAGGGGAGAAAAAAATCATTTTCATAATCCGTACCTGAACCTCAAAGGTATCATGAGTAACGGGGCATATGAGTTCAGCCTCTTCATACGATCAGGTTGGCCACCACACCCTTCAGTGTCTGGACGTTGGTCTGCAACTATTTTGATTTTCAATTTTTTAATTTAAATAAAAAAAAATTTTTTTTCTTTTTCAAAAACCTTTTTCGCCATTTAGGTTTTCTCTTATTTTTAATTAAATCCCAAAAGGGCCCCCATTTTGAAACCTGACAGTTAATTAAAGTTACGGGGAGGATCAAAACCTTTCAAAAACGAATTCATTCTCAGGTTTTGTGTTAACAGATTCTTCCCATCCATCCGAGGTTGGGTTGGGTTATGTTGTTGCGTTGCGTCGGGAGAGGAGGAGGAGGAAGGAAAACTGGGAAGAGGGAATCGGGAGGAGGAGGAGGAGGGGAGAGGAGCGGCTGTATGTCCAGTGGTGCGTGAACCTGGGCGTCGAAATTAGTTTTTGGTCAGTGTGAACACAAAGTGGGCGTTTTTTCAAGAGAAGAAAATAAGAAAAAAATTTTTTATTTTATTTTGATTGAGTTTAAGATTTCTTCAGAGGGTGAGGAGGAAGGGAGGAGTAGAGGGAACACAGAGGGCGGAAGAAAAAACTTCTTAGAATTCTTCTGTTGTTGTTGGGAAGTTTAGAAAAGGAGGTGGTAATGGAAGATGGAAAAGTGATGACGGATGTTGATATAGAAATGGAGCAAGTGAATGGGCTGGCAGACAGGATGGTGATGGTGATGTTGATGGTTGTAGAAAAGAATCGAAGGCGAGGTTAGTCGAGGAAAGAAGGAGATGATAAAAAAAAAAAAAGTTGTTTTATGAATTGCGGAAGAACCTTGTCAAATGTTGAAGTTTTTGTTGTTGTTGTTGTAACGGTGCCGGAAGGGTGGACATGGAAACAAGACTTTGAATGTGTGTGTGAGTACGTGGGAATGGAGTGGAAACGAGTAGTCAGAACTGGGGAAGACACAAATTCGGTGAATTTTTGGACTGATAAGAAGTGATTAGACTAAGTTTCGTCTGTAGGACTCCCAATCTCAAACTAATTCCTGAAGGGAGACCTTAAAGGTGTTGACAAAACTTTGGGACCAACCTACTGACAGATAAAGACCTAAACGTCATAAGTCTCTTCTAGCAGTGTACAATACAACAACCAATTTAGGAGTTAGTGAAGTCAAAAGATTCATCAGAGTTACTAAAACTAGAACTAAACACCTAATTGTAATTGGGTTAATTGTCACACTGACTAAAGAAAAACCGGAAATGGTAAACCAAGCTTCTTCGTCTGTAGGACTCTCAAACGACTACAAAACGGATGCCTGTAGAGGAGACGACATAACCAAACTACCAACAGAAGTAGCGGAAAATGTCAAGTCATGATTATATTATACATATAACTATTAATATTAAATATATACAGTAGGCCGATCAAATTTAAAAAAAAATAAAAAACAACAAAATGATGTATATAGCCTATAGTATAACTAAACAGTATCATATTTACATTGTCATTCGTTTTACTAAATCTCACACAAACACTGTATTTCACAACAGGACAGTATTAATATTAATACTTATACTTAAGATTCATAACTCTTGAAACAAAAACTGAAAACTTTTTCAGGGACAAATTGTAAAAATTTTTGTCTAGTATAGCACACAGCAGTTGCTGCAGGCAAATAGCGTATAGCATTAACTATTATTTATAATAATATATTTCTAATTTTTGTCACCCTTTAATGGTGTTATAATAATCTTTTCATGCAAACTAAACTAATTATACAACGGTTAGTGAATTATAGCATTGAGAGTAAACCAATAAACGAACCATCTCATCTAATAGATAAATAAATAAATAAACGATAAACCACAAAATGGCTAATATAATAATAATATTTATATTTATATATATTTTTGGGTTTTACTAAAAACTGACAGTGCTTTTGTCGAGCATATTACAATAATAACAGTCAAAATGGCTAATATAAGAATAAACATACTAGCGGGAAAGTAACAGACAAATGTATACATAGGCCGATAAATAAATAATATACAAATAAATACAATATAAGCAAAAAATTTACGATAAATAAATAAACAATAAAAATGAATTAACCAATAAATAAATAAATAATAAGCAAACAAATAAATTATTTAGTCACCGTTGTATGATAAGTTTAGTTTGTATAAAATAGGTTACTGTAACACCCGTAAAGGGTACGCATTTGCAAATATATTATATATATACAGAATAGTTTCTAATGAAAACTGGAAACTGGCTCTTCAAATTAGGGTAACATCTTCCAGGAGTTAATCTTCGAGTAACTTTCTTCAGCGAGTCCTTTGACCCAAATAGATTTTCCTTTCCGTCAGAATCAGAGGAAAGAAGATGACAGAAAGTCTAATCCTTCACGTGTGTGCGGGTATGTGTGTGGTGTGTAGTGTGTGTGTGTGTTTTTCATTTGCGCATTCGCATTAACATACAAAAAATAAATAAAACAATAAAAAAAGAAGAAAAAAACAGAGGAAGTCACATTTCTGACTGTCTAATCTTCCGGTTTACATCTAACGATTTATGTTAATAATCTTTTTCCACGGAGATAAGGTAAACATAAGAGAAGATTGGGAACGAAGAATTAAAATTTGCCCTTAGGTCCGGTTAAGATTAATGGGTCTTTAACAAAGGCTGTGAGTTTTTTCGTTTTCTTAATTTTTTTTCTCTTCGTCGTTCTTTTCTCCTTCTTCTACTTCTCCCTTTTGGTTGGCGTCTTCGTCTCTTCTTCAAAAAACCCCCGCGTGATAAATATGTTTGAACTTTTCAAAACTTATTTAAATAGAAGTTATATTATGTCTCTTTCAATTTATGTGTCGATAAATTTGGTCAGGGATTTGGGAAGTTGTTTTCCTTTTGGTCGCCGGTTTCACTTTTGAAGTTTGACGTTTTGGACGTGGTTGGAGGTTTGTTTGATGGAGAATACTGCTGTGGGTTTCGTTTTGGACACGTGTGTGGGTTGACTTGGATGATGGACACCAAAAGGGTGAGATTAGAGAGATTTAGCCGTTGTGTGATGTTACTGTTTTGGTTTTTAAAATATTATGTCGTGTACTCTTGTCTCATTATATTTTGTTAGTTGTCACTGAGTTTGGTTTGTGAGAATCGATAGCCAAAATATTGGAGGCATGGGTCACGTGACTTGGACTGATGTGGTACACATACTGTTACACTTAACTGATTGATAGAGACAGTAAATATTCCCGAACAGTGGAAGTAGTATAATAAAAACAAATAAATGGGTCACCCAGTGGAGTAGTCGAGGAAGGTAGATAGTCAGAAAGGACGAGAGAGACTTATAGAAAGACCTGACCAAGACATGGACAACGACCCGGTTCGAACTTCCCAAGTGTCTAAATTTTTTAAAACTCTAATCTGCGGCTCTGGAAACGGTCGCGGTCTCCCCTTCCACCGACCAACTTCTGTTTTTTATGTACTCCCATGATTGACAGAAGCAGGTGTACCTGAATTATACCTTCTCGGAAATGTTTTGAGAGAGAGAGCAGAAAGAAGGAAACCGTAGTCGTCACTCGAACGTGGAAGTGTTAAAACAAATTTTCATCCCCTCTCCCTGCTTTTCCTCTACCCTTCTTCTGGTACACCACCTTCACCATTCCCCCCGGGTTTGTTTCCATTTTATGTAAAACTCGTCCTTCCTTCCGCTGAGACGATGAAAGACCACCAAAATTGAAAAATTCCGGTACCCGAACCAAAATCCACGTCCTAAGGTCAGGTCTTTCGATTGGGTACGCGAGAATTAATTAAAAAGAAAAGCCACATTAACGAGGATGGGAGGAGGAGGTGGTGGTGGTGGTGATGATAGAGGAGAAGGAAAGGAGGTAGGAGGAGGAGAGGGCTACACGAGGGGCCACTCATTCATCGCCCGAGCGCAGTTTCGTAATCGTGATGTGCCTTATTTCTATCATTACATCTGAACAAACCCACGTGCGTGGTGCCCAGGAGGAATCCTACTAAAAATGGCCTCTCGAAATCTTCATTTTCACTTCTTGTGAACCACGCGAACCTGAAGGAAACGAATCTTGTTTTACCGGTTAGTTTGTCCTCGAAGGGTTTGTTTCTTTTTATTGAGTCGGTCTGTCGCCTGGGTGGAGGGTAACGCGACGATCTTTCTCACTATCCTCGCGGCTACTATACGAGATTTTGATGAAACTAAGTCACTGGAGGGCCATTTTCGTCTTCCGGTATTCAGTTTATACGGTTGATACTATCGAACTTCCTCCTAATGCTTAAGACATAACGACAAACTTTGTGTGTGTGTCTCTCTCCTTTCCTTTCCACCTGCCTGATTGCCTTCATTCGTCGACTTGTTACCTTCGGGCTGTGTTGTAAAAATTTTTCAAACGATCCAGAGTTTTGGTTTTTTCTTTTTTTGGTAAAAAGAAAATTCCAGAATGATGACGGACTTTGACGTTTGGGAACTGGAGGAAAGTTCCAGTCATGTGAAAACCCCAAACATTGGGGGCAACAGGTGTTTGATTGAGGGAAAGGAAACTTGACAGGTCGCATGAAGAAGTTGCGGTCTTTTGTGTTTCCCTTTGTCCCTCTACTGTACATATCAACTTTGATAATTTCGTAAGTTAATAAATAACAAAGGTTAATAGATCGGTGGTTTCCGGTCAGTCGACAGTCCGTTCTATATGTCTTCATCTACCTATGCCTCCCTTTTGAATGTTTTTACCTCCGTTCCTGCGTTTGGCTATCACGATTACACTACCCGAGAGCTTGGGAATGAAGGAAGTCAAAACAAACAAACCACCCAAGTCAAGATTGACCCAAGACCCGGGTCAGACATCCCAGGAACTTGAAAAATTTTGTTTTTTTAAATTTTAAAACAAAACGGCGAATCGGCCCCGCGAATTTATCTCTCGAAAAAATCTAGAATTAAATTTACTAGCGCGACGAGCAAAACGCGACGTCCTAAAACAGGTTGGTGTGTAAAGCCTGTAGGTATCTCTCTCTCTCTCTGAGAGAAACAAGGTATGTTGCTAAAAACGGTAGCACGGGGCACTTGACCCCGAACTAAATTATATTTTTTGAATTTTTCCCTTTGGTCTTTCTTCCATCTTCTAGATTTGCCATGTTTGTATTTTCTTTTTTCCTACTTCCGGTACTCTTATTTGGTGCTATTTCCGCTTTTGTGGCGGATTTTTTTATCATTTTTGTTCCGTACCTGATTTAGATTCAGTCACTAAAATTATCGTGTGAGGTGTCCATCATTCGCAGTTAGGTGACAGTTCGTGCGTTTGATCGGGTTTTGATAGTGGCACTCAAACTCATTTCTAGACCCTTCAGGTTCAGGTTCACTCTCGCAAATTAGTTTCGTTAACGATTGTATTATCTTTGACATGGTTTTAACAACATTAACAAAACCCTTTTTGTCTTCCTTTGTTCACGTGGTAACCGCGACACACCAAACAATTCGAAAAGGGAAGGCGGGAGAGTGGATGGGTGGGAGAGGTGAGACGTAGCCAAGTTGTACCAACGAGGAAAACAAGAAGAAAGACAAGTCCGATGAAACTCTCACAAAAGACGAGGATGATTGTAAAAGAAAACATGGATTCAGAAACACGGGATCACCTCTTGAAGACGAGATAGATGACACATTTCGACATGACGATCATGCTCGTAACGACCTTGGCTAGTTGGCTTCCGAACGAGAAACCTTTTATTTTCGAATTTGTCTGTCCGTTCGGAGATGGAATCCAGTCGGAGCCTTGAGGACAACGTGTTTTGACAACAGAATGATCCATGTGTTGGAATCCGTATAATTGATTTCCTCGTGACTCGGTGCTGTCTTGAAGTTGGGGGTGTTCTTAGATGATGATGGATTCACACAAACAAACCTTCGAGAAACGGCGGTGGGACGGATTCGAGTACCTGGATGGGTGATTACCGGATGCGTCGATGTGAAAATATTTACTCGGGTCATTAACTCGCGGGCGGATGGATACTTCAAAAGTGCTTTTTCACAAATTCTCAGTCTGGGCTAGTGGGGTGGGTATGTGGACCCAGCAGACTCCTCATAAATCGGTGATGATGTATTTATAATCATTCTCAGGAAACGGAGTGGGTCAGTCGAAGGAATCGTGTCTAATGACTCGGTGCTTGATGATAGTCTCAAGGAAGCTACCGCCGGTATTAGACATAAGTTCGACTCCTACCTAGAGAACTCAGGTCCTCAATTTCCCCACGCTTTTCCAGGTAGACAGACAGATATTATTTCTGTCTTTACTTCGGCGGGTACTAAGGACGTTAACCCTTTCCTTTGCCGAAGACAATGAAAAGAAGAAAAAGGAGAGGAGAGAAAAAACTCGATTTAATAATCATTCTGCCGGTTGCAGAAGACATAAATCAAGCCTCCTCCCTCCCTCCCTCACTACTGTCCTCCTCTCCGAATAGCCTGGCATTACGTAAAAAATTGTCTGAGACTTGGAACAATAGGCGAAAGACCTTGGACAATACGGACCGAATACTTTTTGATAGGTAGCTGCCCAAAGATGTGTTGTCATCTCGGTACAGGTTCATTTATCTTTTCCGATGACAGTCGAGTAATAAGAAAAGGCTCCCGGTGTTGGGACTTTAAATAACACGGCTTATTAATTACTATACATTAATTAACGGTCTGACTAATGGATTGACTTCGATGTGTGTCGAGGTTCCGACGAAGAGGAGGAGGAGGGAAGACACTCATTTCACCATCTACCGAAAACCTCTTTTGTCGTTAGTCGAAATTCTTCGGATAAAGGTAGCACTTAAATTTGCGCATGTATGTTTCGCTTATCTGTAGCTAATCGAACTGTTTTTGTTTTGTTTGCAGGTATGGTTCCGCTTTTCGTCTTTTTCTCTGGGGGAAGATAACCGAAGAACTGTTGGAGCTGAGCTGGGTTTTACTTTAAGAAGGTAATCGCGCCTAATATTGTGGAAACCTCGCGTGGTTTCATGTTTACACAAAGGTCGAAGCGGAAACGCGCGCCTTATTTGCGTACATTTTGCATTAATTATTTTGCCGCGGCGGTGGCGGTGACTGAGCCGGCGCAGCCTCTCGTTGTAAATTGGTGTTATCTATGTCAAGATGGGTTTCGTGCTTTGCCTCTTTTGCTTTATTGACTTCATTCTGCTCGGATCTTTCGTCTTTGTTTTCTCTTTTCGGAGAAATGGTTTTTGCCAGATCTTGCCCTCTCGTACCTAGAATGTGTTCGTAATACCCGATTGTGATTTCCTTCTTCCGCTTTTGAAAACCTTCTTGCTCAATCCTAGATCAGGTCAATTTTCTTCATCCCTTAGATACTTGTTTTAGGTTATCTATCATAAGTTACATCCGTTTTTTTCGATTATCTACTCATTAACCATAAGTGGGAGATTATTTTTCAACTTTTATAAAAATAAAAGTTGTGTTATAATATGATCGAACCTGGAACTTGTGTTATTGTAGATAAATATCCCTTTGGTTAGATCAAAATTATCTACCCCTTCATATTTCGTTTCTTTTTAGTCAATGTTGTGTTTGTTTTGAGTTTGTTCTTTCTCGACCCTTTCGTAGATGATGAACTTGGTTGTGTTAAGAAATTATCTATTGGTTGGAATAGTTGTGGAAGCTTTAGCTCTGGTCACACTTTTGACTTTTTTATTTTATCTATTTATTATTAAGAGTGTCAAGAAGGTTGTAAATAAAATCGTAGGAAGTAAAATGACGTCTGAGGAAGAAGAAAAAAAGCGTGGAACTTCCACACGTCAGCATAAACAAACAAAACTCGACACCTCATCATGGAAGTAAGCCAAAGCGGCCGGCAAAGAGGAGAGGAAGTGAGTGAGAGAGAGAGAGAAGCGGATGACGAAATCAGAGATACAAAAAAAATTCCAACGTCGAAGGAGGTGAGAGGGAAATCATTTCGGAAGGAAGCAAAAGATGAAGAAGAAGAGGAAAAAATCTGATCGTTATTGATCTTAATGACTTATAAAAAGGAAAAGATGAAGATGGCGCCAGGGGCGATTCCCTGCCGAGTATGCAAATGGACGAGAATCGAAGGAGCATTCGCGCACAAGTCGGCTCTCCAGTCCAGCATCCCTCCTCTCTCTCTCACTCTCTTCATTCACACACACACCCCCTCTCCCTCTCCTCCTCCGTTTCGATTAATCGAAACTCGAAAGCCTGTTTTGAGAGATGAATTAATTATTTCCGAATGGTTTGACGGAACGTAAATCAAAACTTAGGTTCGCAGGTGCGAAGAAAATGAAACGAGAAAAGTTGTCTTGAAACCTGGCCGAACCTGAAACCTGTTTACCAAGTTTCGTTCATAACGTTTCCCCTCGAACTTTGTCAACCTTTCGCCGTTTATCTAGTCGTTTAAATCCCAGGCTGTTACGAAATTATCTCCACCCTCGGAAATATTCGTCCTGGATTATTATCTACGGTCGAACGCCCCCCCGGTTCAGGTCCTTGTTTGGCTGTATCTGAACTTATCTAAGTTCATTTTACAACACCTACTCGCGTTTTTATTTATCTTTAATTTTATTATCCATAAAAATGCCGAGTTTCTGTTGGTACGTTTCGGACGACTTCCGGAATTTAACTATTATCTACTTGTCTGGGAGTTTTTTTATTATCTGAGTAAATATCTTGGGTTGGGGTTTTGTCATTACTAACGGTAATTTAAATGTCGTGATTTATCTATATCTTTTGTTCCCTCAATTCAGACTCTTATTTTGATGAAATTATATGTTTATAAATAATTTATCTAACCAAATAGTATCGAGGTAAAAATTTTTTAAGTAAAAATATCTCTTATACAAAATTCTGTTCTGCGAAAAATTTATTTTATCTAGTGAACACATAATCCACTTAAAAGTCGTTAAAATTTCTTAGATATATTATTTCTTAAGAAATCTTATCTACTCATTATATTTTCTCTTTCAAATAATTAATCTCTTCATTGCTTTATCTCTTCCTCATTAAAATTGAAGCTGGATAATTTAAATGTACAAGATAATTTCATTATTCTTATCATATCTGCATTGAAACGATATTTGTTAACACTCGTACGTTTTGCTTTAGTTGTCAATTATCTGTTCAATGAAATGAAAAAGCGTTAATGATGGGATAGATAATTTTCTCGACCTCTTGTCTTGTAGAACTGTCTTATTTTTTATAGTTTATTTATTTGTTTTGTGTTTTATCTATTTGAAGCTGGTTACTCGCGGGTTTTTCTCATTTTGTGAGCCTGTCTATTAATTATCTACTCGCGTTTGGGTTTTTGGCTAGGTTAAGTTAGGACGGGATTTGACTGGTTAGGCACTCGTTTTTTGCTTTTATCTATCGCCTTTTGGTTGGTTTTGTCAGTTCCCCTTTCTCATTACCACGGATTGTTTGAGGATTTTGCCTTGCGGGTTTGGATAGCTGGAACCCGACCTTGACACTTCCCACCCGGTAGCATCTCTCTCTCTCTCGAAGGTGATCTGATTTTCAAAACACGTAGTACTCACATCCGCGCGCGTACAAAAAGTCATTTTTTTGTTGTTGTTTTGTTCCAAAGTCCGCTCGAATCTGGAAAAGACGATACGTTTATACGCGAACCGACCAAACGAACCATCAACAAGAACCAGAACAAAAAAGAGAAGTGACGTAATCATACCGGAAGGCCACACTCTGGAGTTATGAAACCTGGAGAAGAGAATCGTAAATATGGTTGAGTGCTGCCGATGGGTGGGAATTCAGTGTCGTCGTTTGAGGATGAAGAGAGAGAGGAGGAGGTGGAGGTGGGGAGAAAGTTTATCCGAAAGTCTAGGAGGAGAAGAGAATTTGGAAGAGATTTAGAGAAACCCGGCGAAAGAACCAGGGGCGGAGATAACGAAGCATTAACTCGTTTTTATCGGGTCGTTAAAATAACTTTGTTATTTTATGTTTTAATTTTTACCTGGAAAGATAGATAGATAAATAAAAAGAGATGAATAAGGAGAGATAGATGGAAAGAGAAGAGGAAGATGAAAGAAGGAAAATGACGTCACCTTCTTTTTGGTATTTTGCTGAGGAGATTTGGTGTCCTAGTATCACCTGAATTCAGGTTATCTTCCCTCTTGTTTGGTTTTGTTTATCTACTTCTGTTCTGTTTGTCTAAGAAGAGGGAATAGCGTGGGGGTGGATGGTAAAAGGATCCCAAAAGAAATGGTTAAAGAAAGAAATTTGTTGTTGTCTTGCGGTCGGGGTCACTACACCAACAAAAGACTTAGGTACGCCCCCTCCTGCTCTCTCCTCCTCCCTTGAAGAAGGTGAAAATGTCGGGGTTAAGGTTACTTCAGGTTTTTATGTAGGTGGCAAGTTCAGATAAAAATCTGTTTTCTGGTTGAAGTGAATGCCTGAAAAGTTTTTCCTTGGGCAGAGGTACCTTGGAGGAAGGTGATAGGCTCACTTCCCCAGCCTCCATCTCCAAAGCCAATATTCTATCCAAGAAATTTCTTAATAGATAATTTATCTTGTAAGCTTAGTAATAAATTAATTAAAAATGGCAGTGAATAAGAGAAAGTAACCGAATTAGATAAAAATATTGTCTACAATAAGCTTAATAATTTATCTACCAACTCCACAAATGGTGTAGTTTGGATTAAAGGACAAAACTATCTGACGATGATTTTTCCTTCTTAAATTTAGGATTGTCTATGTATATTATAGATAATCATAGGAATCTCTTTATAGGTACATGAATTTATCTATGTTTTCAATACTAATAAATAATTTACGTCTGCCAGCAACAAAACGAAGAAAAGTGCAGATAAGAATAATGAAAATAAAATCGCTTAATTAAATTTTCAAATCTTTATCTGCCTCAGATATTTAACCTATTTATCTATCTAATTTATAATGTTAGCTCGAATTTGTACTAAATAATACACAGAGGCACATAGATGGATGAAAATATTTTTGTTAACTCAAAATGGAAAAATTAGATAAATTTATAGATCATCTATAGATGGCTTGATCTCTGCTTGGATATGAATAGATAACAGATGACTGCAACAAACAGTTCAAAGAAAGGGTAGATAATAATTGTGAATAAGTGAATCGCCTATTTCATTTCATGATTGTCTATTATAACCATTAAATTAACTGATTCAGGTTTTAAATTAGAATGAGAAGTGATAGATAATTTAAAAAATAAACTGTGGGTTGAGGTTTTAAAGCTTTTAATTGTTTGGAGAATAGTTAATTGTTTAGTGAGAGATAATATAGAAACAAATGATGACGTAGAAGTTGAGGATGAATAGATTGATCGATTAGGTCGTAAATCAAGTGAAGGGACCCGAGCTCAAGGATGTGTCTAGAAAGACAATAGATAAACCAAAAGCAGGTGGAAAAAATTTGGAGAACACGTTGAGGAGGCAAAAATGAGAATCCGAGTAAAACGAATTCGTCCAAGGTCAAAGTCCATCGGAAAGTGAAGATGGATTAGCTAAAGGGGAGAGAGATACAGATAAAAGAGCCAGTAGGTAGATAAAGAGGGAAATCGTATTTCACGGGAATAATCGCTCATCGAGTTGATAATGAAAGGCAATCGGCGAGGATGGAAGGTCGAGTGAAACCTTAGAGGAGATTAATCGTCAGAGTGACAAATTGATTAATTGATGTACCTCAGGTAGGATACCTGAATGAATCACCGGAGTTCCGGGAAGGGGGGGTAGAGAGAAAAGGAGGCCGATAATTGAATTAATTAACACCGAAACGCATTAACGAATAAAACATATGAATCCAGTAGATATTCGTGAAAATATTCAAGCACACGTGTGAGTTTCACGTGTGGCGAGGTTGTTGTTGTTGTTTTTCGGTGAATAGATAATTTATCGATTGAGAACGAGAATGGTTTGGAGTCACACGGTTTAGTTTGAGGTGGTCGAGAACTTCAGGTTCAATTCAGCAGTGAGATCTTCAGCCTGAGTTCCTTGTGACGTAAGCAGGGGAATTAAATCGGCGATGATTTTTTTTATCTATCAGATAACTCCAGGCGATATTTTTTTTTTCTGTGAAACGATTATTTTGTTTATCTTTTGTGCTCAACTTGTTTTTGTTAGAGGGAAATATGAATTAAGTAATTAATAGATATTTTTTCTCTTTCAAAATGATCCAGTTAAAAGTGTAGATAATATTCAAAATCTAAAATCATTCATTTCCTTCTTGTTTTAGTTTGTTTTATGTCCTAGTTAACTGTCACCTGTCTCCAAGTTTAAGACTATTGATAGTCGGTCTAGCTTTAAGCCGGTTTTTATCCATGAAACTTACCGTAAACCCCATTCATCGGATAATCGATGAATCTGAGAGACAGGTTAGAAGTATAATGCAGAGGATTTACACAGATAATCGTTAAATAAATGAAACGATGATTGAAATCGAGATATTATGTTTCAAGATTGATACAAAATAATTTAAATTTATCTAGTTTAGCTTCATTACCGATAAATGATAAGATGAGTTAATTAGATAAAAATATATCTGCTTATTTCAACACCTCAAAAATATAAACAATCACTCTTTGTCTGATTGCTTTGTTAAATGTCCAAAAAGAAAATTGCTCAGATAGATAAATAACTTTCTCCATATTGTAATTTGTCTGTAGTCAAAGTTTCGACTATAGATAAGAAGTTTTCGTATTGATACTCAGAGTTGTTGCATTATCTTTTTATCAATAAATATTTATCCACTTCATCCAATCACTTCTAGTTTCTTGCAATATTAAAACCCAGTCTTGCTTTTTAGGAGCTTCTTATAATTTGTCTACTTCTCTGTTTTGCTTATATATTTAACAAATTAAATAAAAAGATTAAGTCAGTTTATCTGAAAAACTAGGTTTTGTTGGATAACTAAATATTTCATACAGTTTGGGTGGAGAAATAAATTATATATCTGTTTAATTTATCTAGTTAACTTGAACCACTAAAATGAAAATAAGAAAGTAAAA
This sequence comes from Columbicola columbae, assembly GCA_016920875.1. Classification (NCBI taxonomy): domain Eukaryota; kingdom Metazoa; phylum Arthropoda; class Insecta; order Psocodea; family Philopteridae; genus Columbicola; species Columbicola columbae. The sequence continues at coordinate 13,657,341 of JADMLL010000006.1, read as the reverse complement.
GTCGAAAATGAATGTGAATAAATTTAATAGTTATTTTCAATTGGCGTTAGCTTTTGTTTGTTGGGTGAATAGATAATTAGTCAAATTTGGTTGTTGAGCGATGAAGTTACTTTAGTTAATTTATCTTCGTAACGGTTTTTGTTGTGTGAGTAAAAACTGAAATGGTATTGATAAGATTGATGGAATGGTTTTTTTGGCATTATTGAATAGATAATTTTTTTATTTCGTAGATAACTGCCACCTGTTTTAAGGTTTAAGGAGGTTTATCTAGGAAAGAGATTAGTATTTTCGCCTGAGGAGTGGTTGTGGGTATATTTATTCGTTTTCTAGTTAATTTTGGTGTTGTTGGGAGAGAAAATAGATGTATAGATAAATGGACAAAGTTACTGTTTGCTGTTGATGGGGTGCCAGAACTCAAAAATGGGGAATAGGATGAGTGTTCTAGTTCTAGTGACGCCAACACTAGTCAGATAATCATTTCCCAGTTCTCCCAGACTATGACTCATGCCGACACCCATCAAGAGAAGACAATGAAGGAAACCCATACAAAGGGGGTGCGAAACCATTTAGAAGGTACGACGTAATCACGTCTGATCGAACCTGAGATTATTTATCTAACTCATCAAAGCGATGATGAAGATTTGGGTCAGAAATCGGGTGGAGGTGACCACGCCCCCTCCGATTCCAAACCTTCGGCCCCGACATCCTCCGATTTATTTAATCTGCCATTTATTTTGATCCGAAACTTCAGCCAGACAAAACGATAACGAAGAAGAAGGAGAGAAACAGGAACGGGTCGGTCAGGTTTTTTTTAAGGTACGAACTGACGTGAACACAACCGCACATAAACAAAAAGAAGGATGTCTCGAAAGGATGTCTTATGATATGATTATCTAGAGCTATCAAAGAGGCAGGCGGAAGGGAAGGAGAGGGAGGAAGGGAAGATGAGATTTTCAGGATTAATTAAAATAATAAATTATTAATAAATATTTTTTTCCTTAATTTTTTGGGGGCGAACATAAATAGGAGGCCTATAGATAAATTTAATGTTGCCTTCTTTATTAGAAAACATTCAATGAAATTTATTGCAGTTAATTATTTTATAATAATTAATACGAAAGGAGAGAGAGAGAAATGTTTTTCTATAAAAAAAAAATGGACGAAATTAATTATTTTGGTACGGAGAAGAGGCGTCGGGGGAAGGGGGGGCATAGAGAGGAAGAGGACTTAATGGATTTCACACCGAATTTTGTTCTCTCTCTCAAAGGTTTTCTATTTGAACGTGATCTTGAATTAAAATTAATCGAAATCGATCGTTTTGAGATCTGGTGGCGTTTGGAGTCTTGTCTGGTGCCTGGACCTGTTTATGTCGGCTTTGTCGATGTGTCGGGTAGAGGTAAAAGATCTTAATGAGGTCTTGTGAGTAGAATGGAATGTTACGTGAAAGAACCGAAAATAAATTTTTTATAGTAAAGTCGGTGGAATGACGTTCAGAAATGATACAGAAAAGCGAAATGGGTGAAAGAAAAGACCAAAGAGAGAAAAATTGTGAAGGAAGAAACACAAATAACGGGATTGGGTATGCGTCAGTTAAAAACTCTGTTGACAGGAGTAAGAAGACAGAAAAACGGATGAGAGTAGAATTGAAAGAACTCAAAAACGGACGAAAGAGATTATGAAGGAATGAATTCGGGAACAGGTGACAGAGAAGAAGAAAACATGAATGACGTCAGAAAAAGGGAGGAAAATTGGCAAAACATGCCAAAACAAGACAGAGTGGGAAAGAAGGTATCACATAGAGAAAGAGAGAGAGAGAAAGGAAAGGAAGAAGGAGGTAAGAGAACAAATTGATAACAACACAAAAGAAAACTCGAAAGATGGCACCTAGAAAACAGAAAAGCGGAAATGCCGAACAAGACAAGATTAGCTAGAGGTCAGACCGAACAAGACAAACACCATGAATATTCAAGAGAGAACTTGTAAGCTGTCAGCTCAACACGTGATTTTCAGTTGTGAGCTACCTTCAGCTAAAACACCCATGATGACGTCATTTCACAATTGAGTTCAGATCCAAAGGGTGATCATGTAGAGGTCGTGGATCCAACACACCAACAAAATGGGTCATCCAAACCCCCTCCAGGTACGAAACCAGCCCGAAGACAGCCTGTTACGTCTTCCACAATTTTTTTTTGCTCAGCTTGACTTTGAGCGAACGCTTTTAAGGTGAGCAAGTTATCTATCCATCCATGTTCCTGGACGTCTGCACTTGGGATGTCACTTTCAATCACCTCACGGAAAGCCATAAAACAGGAAAAAAGTGTAAAAACGTCAAAATGGAAGGGAACCCATGAGTAAGGTACTTACATAACAATACCAACAAAAAAGAAAAATGGAAGGTTGAGGTTGGAAGGTACGTCGAGTTTTCAAGGTCGAGTTTCCCCGAAAACTTGTTCCACCCAAAAGATTTTTGGAGGTCGCGCCCCCTTTGGGGCAAACCTCCGATTTCGTTTTTAAAATATGAGGGACCCCAAAATGCATCTCCACCCCTCACGCTGTAAGGTATACCACACCGCACGCACGGGAAGACCTATGATACCTAATCAATCTAGGTTTAAGTCGATTCATTTTCGTTTTTTCTTCTGGTTCTGGTTCGTAAGATCCAGGATTGAGGACGAAGTCTACGGGAAAATTTAATATTAATCACTTTTATGGATTTTCCAGGTATTATGAGAACTTCCATCTTTGTTTTCATGAATTAGGCTAATTCACCTACCTACAGAAAAAACCAAAATGGGAACGTCAAATCCGGATATCGAGCCAACTTTATGTTAAAGATTCGAGAGACTGGGACTTTAATAATTCAACCGGAAATGGGTTTTGCAGTTTCCGCTATTTTCAGAACCTTTAAGGTTCAGGCGAATTGATAAACTGATTTCGAACTTGATGGATTATGATTATGACGACTGTTAGCCCTGAGGTCACAGGTACTGTTCCGCGGTTCGTGTTTCTTCGTTTGTGTTCTCGGACTCATCCAGGCGTTGAATTGTGTACCTGAGTCTCATGGCCATTTGACGAGTCTTTCTATTTTTGAAGGTTTTCCGATGATGGTCATTGTTAGCCGTTTTTGATTTTTGGTCTAATTGTGAGGTTTAGCTAATTAACTTATAATACTGTTAGATGATGGTAGATTTTTGAAGTAATTTAACAGAAGTTATCTGCAGTCAAAATTTAATCTCTTTGCTTTTGTTCTATCTGGGCTAGATATAAATATATTAAATAGTTACTGTGAGTCATTCAATAAAAATAAATAGAAGTTGGCGAAGTTATCTACAGTCAAGATCTAAGCTGTTGGCTTTTGTTGGCTAGATAAAAAGAAGAAAATAGTTTGCGTGAATAATGACATAAATAAATAAACAAAATTAGCCAATAAAAATAAATAAATAAATGAGTAAAGAAATACATAAATAAACACATCAAGAGAGGTAACAGTTAATAAATAAATGTCTAGACGTATCACTACATACATGAATATGCAAATAGATAAATAAATAATTAGTTTAGTTGAACAAGTGAAGGTTATAAGTCAAAAGATCGAACGAACATCAGCGAATAGTGGCTCCAGGCTACCCCAGAGAGTACAGAAGTAATGTTAAGTGACAGTAGCCTAGCAGTTAGCTGAAAAAGTCTTAGCGGTCATATGAAATCAACACCAATAATTGTTGCCTCTTTAATTTTTCCGCTTGATTTCGCCTGTTTTCGAAACCGGAAGTAAACTAAATTTTTTTTATGACCCATAGATGGAGATTTTCAAGTTTTGGTCGTTGAAGAAAGATGATCGGGATGTTAGTTTGCTGACGGTTTTTGATTTTGGCGCTAAAATGTTTGAAATTTTTAATTTTTATTTGAAATCAACTGTTTCGTGTTGTTCCGCTTTTAAAAAATTTTTTTCGCGCCTCTGTCAACCGGAAATGCATTTTTGTAATTAATTATGATTCAGTGCTCGGTTGATGAAGAAGAGATTTGTCGAATTTTAATTTTCATTTGGCAAATTTTTTTTTCTGTCAATCCTTTTACACTGTTTGGTTTCCTGTAGTGATTCTTTAGCTTGCCTATTTCCGGTTTATTATAAGTAAGTTTTGGAATCGCTTCCGGTTGTTTTGGGAAAAAATGTTTGGATCCTTTCCAGAGAAATTTTAAACGCAAAAGGTTCGATCTTTTTCCTTGATTTCGCCTGTTTTCGAAACCGGAAAAGGTTGAAAATCGGAAGTAAATTATAATTTAAAATGACCCATAGATGGAGGGTTTTTGAGTTTTGTTGTTTTGTGTTAGTTGATTGTGTTGATTTCTGCTGGTTTATATTTCTTTGCTATTGTTTCATACAGTAACAGTTACAGTTTTGGGGTTGGTGACTGTGGAGTTTGACTCAGTTGTTGACCTATTTCTGACGTTCGGTTTACTGTTTTAGGGTGTCATGTTGGTAGTTCTTATTTAAGTTTAAAACAGAAAGTTTGTGAGAAGAGTAAACGGCGGGAAGTTGTTATTGACCAAATGACGCGTGTTAGCCCAGAAACAAAGCAAACAAACAACAAACTCATCTTCTCGCAGACATAAACGCCGATTAATAATTACACTATTCATTTCACGATCGAGCAAATCACTCACTCACTCGCAGAACACAACACAGCACAACACACGAAAAATCCAAGTTGGGAAACGAAAACAAAAAAAGAAAGAAAACAAAAGCAGAGAAAAAAAAAGTTTTCAGGGCCGAAGGATAAAGTTCAAGGATGATTTAGCCTCATGTGGCAAAACCAGGCACAAGGCAGACAACTCGGCAAAAGCCATTCAGGGACGATAAAACAAACTGAGGAAAGAAAAAAAAGGAGATTAGGATCTGCTAGCAAGGCCAAACCTGCATAATGAGCTCTAGTTTCTTTTGCGGAAATGGGTCTCGAGGGCCCGCTATGTCCTGGTGTGTGTATATATATACATACGCGCGCGTTTTATGGGATTCCCTCGATTCCGCAGACGGATGAGGATCTCATTAGGTGTTAGATGATGATGGGAGGATTATCATAATCCAGGTTTTCGGGGAAAGTACCTGAGGAATTGTTTCAAAAGGCGAACGATCGGAGTTTGAACGACGCATGCGTAGCAAACTTGTTTTTATTTTATTCTTTTATCGACTGCAACTTTTTATTTATTAAAAATTTTTAATAAGATCTGGTTCATAATTTATTTAAAAATAAAAAGGAAATTGGTGAGATGATATCTCTCAGGAGAGAGAGAGAATTCTTGTGGTGGTTACGCATGCGTTATAAAAAGTTTTTGCTCGGGATTAAGGCCAAAAGGTTAAAAACAAACAGTAACAACTTTGTAAAATGAATGGAGGGACGAGGAGGAGGTACGGGGAGGCAGGGAGGGAGATTAATCATTCATTTAAGGTACGTTAAACGGTTTTTCGATGACTCGAGCGTACCTGATATGAACCTTACATACCTCCAAATTTATTATGGCCAAATGATTACGCCCTCTCCCTTGCACCGGCTTTCAATGAAAATTTTGTTTCCTCCACGGTTTACGTTTCGGTTTGGTCGGTTTGAAAATTTTCTTTTCCCGCCTTTTCCAACCGGAAGTGGATACTTGTGTATTAATTATGAGTCAGTGATTGGTCAATGAAGAAGATTTGTTGAAAGTTTTGATTTTTGTTTTTATTATTTTTGTGTGTTGATTCTAGTAAACTGTTTCCGGTTTCCTGCTGTAGTTCTTTAGCTTGTTTATTTCCGGTATATGCAGGAGAGTCGAATCGTTTCCGGTTGTTTGGAATCGACTGTTTGGATCCTCTTGGAAAATTTTAGTGCCAATAGCTTTTATCTCTGATTTTTATCTAGTTGATTTCGCCTTTTATTTTTGAAACCGGAAATAGGATAGCTTCCAAACCGGAAGTAAGCAATAATTTATTGTGAGTCGAAAATTGGGTTTTGGTGGATGAAGAAAGATGATCTGAATGTTAGTTTTGCTGGGTTTTAGGTTTTGGCACCAATTTTTCAAATTTTGATTTGTAATCAACTGTTTCCGGTTTATTTTGTTTTTGGCGTTTGAATCTTCGTTTCTTTTGATTTCTGCTGTTGTATTTGTTTGCTATGATATTTATTAATATAATAGAACACGATCTGGTGTTTTCTGGAAAGCTTCGACGGTAATAAGTTTAAATTTCCCACGTTTTTTGATCGTTTTTGCTTATTTTCGAAACCGGAAGTAGGTTACATTAATTAATTGTGATGGGTTTTTTAGTTTTCGAGAGATAAAGTTTGTTTAAGGACGAAGACTTTGGCGCCAAAATGTTTAGGTTGTTTGCTTTGATGTTACTGATTTTTGGAAAAGAGGTGTTGAGTGCTTGGAGCTTTATGCTGATTTTTGGATGGAGTTGTCAGTCGTTCGTGAGTTTCCGGTTGTTTCCGGTTATTAGGGATCAGTTTCGGTTTTCTTTTGGAATAGTTTGATGCACAACTCTCTTGAGATTCTCATGATTCTTAGGTTGTTTTTGCTTATTTGGCCGCTTAATTATTGTTGCGAGTTTTTCTTTGGTTACTTTGACTGTGTTTCTGATTTGTGGTTTACATGTATTTGGCAGTTTCCTGTTGTTTCTTTTTATTATTTTACATGAATCTCTTGTTGTTTCCGGTGCCCGGTAATTAGTTTCATACTTGTTTTTTGACACTTTGGCGCCAAGTTGTTTTTTTCATTGTGTTGCCTGGTGTTTCCGGTTGCTTTTGTTTTGATTCTGATCTTTTCTTTAGGTTTATTTGTTCCTGTGGAAGCTCTGATTTTTTGAGGGGAGAGGAGGGACATTTTCTTGAAGTTTGTGATTGGTTTCTAGTGCTTATATGAGAGATCGGAGATTCTCCCGCCTTGAACATCATCTGTATTGGTTTATCGGATCGATTTTAACTTTTATAGCAGAACCAAAACCGCACATAGAAGTATTGGGCCCTTCGTAAATTTATGTAATGATAACCTGAATGTGATATAGTTTAAACTGAGTCTATAAAGTGTAATAAAAATGAAGAAATCCTGATCCAGTCGCCAGGCGACTTCCGTAGATTTTTTTTGTTGTCGCAAGGCCCACACTAAACGCCTCCCACTTGCAACTCACCAACCTGGAACCAGCATACACTCACACACACACACGGTAATTTGCTTATTTTGTCATTTCTTGGCTATTTATCAATAAAACTAGTCGACATATCTGAACAAGAACTACACACAAAAAACGCCATTCACGCAACCACTTCGCAGACAACACACAACACAACACTCACTCACACACATGAAGATGAGAAAAGACCTTTGGATTTGGAATAAAAGACAGTAGATGATCGAAGTTGGCATTTTGTCAGCGTGAAAAGACTTTTTTTCCTTTGTGAGGGAAAGAGTTGGAGGGCAGGCGGCGGGGCGGTGCAAATTACCCTGGACAAACAAACACAAGACACCAACAATGGACAAAATTTGTTTTTTCTTTTATTTCTTCTCTTTGAGAACGTGAATGACCAAACATGGACGTGCGAAGCAATTGTCCAGCTTGAAATTTCGAACGTGACTCCCTGATAGAATATCTTTATATTGCCATCATCAATATTGTTCAGGGACCCCCCCTCCCGCCAACTGTCTTCACACGAGAAGAGAGTGAGGTACAGCCACCCGTCTGTCTCTCCTTTCTCCTGTGGACAAAAACGGATTTTCTTTTTAAGGTATTGGCAGAACTGTCTTCTGCTAGTTGGCAAAAATGTCTTTTTGGGAGACAGAGGGAAGGTGAGGAGGAGCTTGGCTCGGGTGTTCCGTTAGAACGCCATTTTTGAATTTGTGGACAGAATAGATTGCTATCGTGTTCCTCTCTCTCTTTGATGTCTTGTTTTATTCTTCATAACTATTGTATCTATTTATCTATTTCTTTTTATCTTTTTGGCTTTTCGCAAGAATTCTTTCCTTTCTTTTTGGTGCCTATGTTGTTCTTTATCATCTTAACTACCACCTCAGCGTTTTTCTATGATTCCAAATGTTTCTATCAACCCAGAAGGTGTTAATGGAGATAGAGAACATAACGAAGCGGTAGAACAGGTGTTGAGAGAAAGACCACATCAGATAGATAAACGAACCCTCAAACCTTCACTCGGAACCTAAAACGTGGGTCTCATTGACCTGATTACGAAGGAGCGAAACTCTGTTAAAAGTCCTTTTCGTTTTGAAATCTCCCTTCCTCCTCCAATGAAAAGAAAAACGGGTAGCAAAAATCAAAAGTAACATAAAACCAGTCGACAAAAACCTGGAATCAAATTCCAAAGCCTTCAGGCATCGTGTTCACTCAGATCGGCACCCAACAAGAAAACAAGAAAAATTTTTGCATAATATTGACCGCCTCGAGCATCAACTTCTTATTTTATTTAACTTATTAACATAAACGGTAACACGAATTGAATTTTGTGGGAATGGGTATTTGGGGGTAGGAGAGGAGAGGTTACAGATCGTGATTCGAATTCTTGTCTCAGATATAATCCCCCCGAAATGCAAACAGTCGTCCTTCCCCGTGTTCCAGACTGTTGATTGTGTGTTGTGTGTCCATCACAGTTCCAAGGGTCCTTCTTCTTTTGCTGCTTCCTCTTCGTGTTCTTCTTCAAGAGCCGTGAAGGAGGAAACGCAATCCTCGGTTTTGTTTTGGTTTTGTTAAGCTGGCTGGGAGTGATTGTGAAGACGCGATAACAAAGGTCACCCATGTGAATGAAGTATGTTCTTTGTTTTGGTTTGGAAGGTAAACAAAAAGACCGAAATGAGTCCTCGGATGGCGAGAGATGAAAGGGAAATAAGTCACTGGAACGTCGGTTGAGGGGATGAGGTCGGTGGATGGGAGGGGTAGGTTATGAGTTTTTGACTTTGAACTCTCGCGTTTTGGGGTTTTCATCAATTCCAGAAGGATGGTCACGGGTTGTGGGTAAGGATGTTTGTGGTAAGAAGACATTGAGGAATCATGCCGAGGTGAAGGTCCTTTCTCTCTTTCTCTTCGTGACATTATAGAAAGGAAGTTCATAATGAGAAAGGAAGGATGATTGTTGTTGAGGTACTCATCTACACAGCAGAAACCACAGATCCTCCTCCATTTATTAACATTATACTGTGACCCCCCAGACTGTATGGGCTCTTATAACCGGGTTCTGGAATGTCTTCCTTGAAACAGTTACTGCTCATAAGTTCAGCCTCATAGCCTTTTCTCTCAGCTTTTCGACTCTTCTTCCACCGAAATCAAGTCCTTGACTTATCTTCTCATCTCAACCCGCCCCCTGGGTTGCACACGCATGACCCTTCTTTGTCGGAAAATTGATTTTTTATTCATCACTCCCAATTGCAATTTTTTAAAAGAAATAAAAAATTCATTTCATAATTTTTATATTTTTTTTATAATCAACAAGCAGGTGTTTATTGCTTCGATAGAATCTTCACACTTAACAAAGAGAGTGGAAGGTAGAGCAGGAGATGGGACGGGACGGGGAAACATTTTATAGTTGAATGCAGTGCCAGGTGAACTAAACAAAACCCATGTCTTCGTATACGAGAAACGAGACATATGTTAAATAATTACAATAAAAAATTCTCCGTGAAAACGTGGAAACGGTTTCCGACAATAAAATCCGCGATTACTGGGACGGAACAAGACAGGGGCGGAGCAGGAGCATGGTGAGGAGGAGGTGGTGGAGGACTCATTATTCATTTTTTGAAGTGCATCCCAGAAGACCCAGAATTCCTTTTGGTTTTTTTGGCTTTTCCAAGTTGAAAAAGAAAAGGTGACGACGCCATCTTGAATCGGTCTTGGGTGTATGATGAGTCGAAGAATGTTCGTTTTAACATAATAGTGAAGGTGTCTTTTCGACAATGAAGTCGAGTTTCCGGTGGCATTCGAGATGTTTCCCTCCTCACCCGCCTCTTGTCTCTTCTTTCTCCTCACTCCGTTCAGGTTGGCTGACAGGTTCGTGCGTCCTTCTCAAATTATGACGGCAGATTTCCAACCAAGATTACCTTTGGCCTCTGTATCTTAACTTAGACTATAGCACAAAGACAAGAAAAAAAATTTTTTTGCGTGTTTTTCTGATAAAACGTCATAGCCTAGAAAAAATGTTGACATACTCATGTGTGTGTGGTACTGAGTACGAATCCTCTGATTCTAATCCACCCACTAATCGTCCCAGTGTTCTGTTTTGAAGACAGTTGGATGGTAGCTAACCACTATAACAAGTCTAAACTTACAACCAAACCCAAAATTCGCTCCGGCACAACAAGGTACTCGCTTCTTTTCCGTCTCATTGTAGTTAGATGACTGCAGAGTTCTATGTATGTAAATCCGATCACCTGATTGCTACCAACGTATAACTTTTGTCCTCAAAATAGGACAATAAAACGAAACAGGTTATCGTAACCCATTTTTCGTGACCCAACAACTTGACCGGAGGATTGGAACAGTTTCGCTCACAAACTTTGCCACTTTCAAAAGGTTGCAAGATTTTGTTTCTGAATTTTTCAGGTATGGGTACCTGATTTTAGCGTTCACTTATGTACATAGAAAAGACTTCACATTTTTGTGCAGCGATGCGATAAAATATTAAATGGTTTCCGAGCTCATGTTAAAATTTCGTTTCCTTTTGAATAAATTAAAATGTTATTTTCGTTGTCACTTCTGCGCCAGGATGCGCCAAAATTCCGCTTTTTTGGTGGGGGTTTCGCTGTCTCCCAGTTTTCTCCCCGGAGTCGTTTCCGCCGACAACTACATTGGCCTCGTAAACCTGAAGGAACTGGATTCCTGAGCCTCACAAGAGAATAAAAAAGGGAAAACACGATTTTGTGTTTAATATGATACATAAAAAATTAAAATTTATTACACTTTTAATACTAATTAACTTTTTAACTAATTTTAGATTCATCAGATACCTGAAAAAATTAGGTACCTGACACATATGTGAGGTGGATAGGAGACGACGTTTTTTTCTTTCTTCTTCTCTCTCTTTCTGTGTGGTTTTGAAGAGGGAAGTAAGTTGAGCACTCGTATAAAAACCCATTTTTTGTGTTGTGACCATGGGTCTTGGGCCTTACGTCTTGGGTTTTGCTACTTTCACATTGGGATAGGTTGGGTTTAGTAGTTTCTTAGTTTCTTTAAAAGCTGGGCTTGTGGACTGGTGTTGCCTAGTCAAGGTCTGGGTAGGGAAGTGTTTGATTAAGGCTCAATAACTTGACCTCAAATTGATGGGATTGAGCTGTTGTCTGATCGAAAGTGAAGCAAAATGGTCTTAAAACGACAGGAAAGGATATGTTAGAGCCACAAAAATGGTAGGACGATTGGTGAAACCAAAACCAAAGCCAAGAAAGATTTACAAAGACGAGGAAACCTAAAAAACAGAGAAACCACAAAAGACAAATAAACGAGGGGATGAGGAGTAGATAACAACCAATCGTCACCAAAAGACGAACACAACAAAACAGTCAAAACTATGGTGTAACCCAGGTCATCCTCAGACAGATAATAGAGAGAAAGATGTTCATAGATAATCCAGGAATCAGTCTCACGATTCACAAAAACTCCCGTCCGTCCGTCCGTCCGTCCGTCCGGTCGACACTCAAAAGTTGCATAATTTTTCCAAAGGGAGTCAGTGATCCGTTACGCGTTACATGCTACACGTTCAGAGAGGGCTATGGGACCGGATGAATCGCTAAGACCCAATAGACAAAAAAAACACGAAACTTTTGTTTTTTCAAAAGAACAAAAATAAATAAAAAAAATTGAAATGAAATAAAAAAGAATTTTTCATTCCCAACTGGAACTACGGAAACACACACGAATAACTCCAGAATTGTTTTTATTTCGAATACCGTCAGTCGGGGCTGTTGGGCGCTCAAGGTTTCTTAAGTTTTCGGGTTTGGAGACCCGGTTTTTGTATGAACGGTTGCATTTGTTGTTTGTACTCCTGATGTTATATTTGTCTATCCATTTGTCTTTTATCTGATATTTTATCTGTCTGAGAAGAGTTTGATAAATTTTCTTCTGGAATAGTTAAAATATCATATGGACCCGAGAGTAATATCGTGAATATGTCTCGGTAAAAGTGGTAATCGGAAGAATATGTATATAATTCCCAGAGACAATCCGTATATGGGTCAGATAACCCATAGTCACCAACCGAGCTTAGCGAATGCGACAAATTATCGAGCATTTATCACATTTACCGGTTAGTTTATGAAATATTCAATTTGCTCAGGTGCTTGTCTTCTGTGTTCTGAGAAAAGATAAGCAATATTAGCAGCTGTGCTTGCCGTGAACAGTGAACGAACCTTCCAACAGAAAGCTTCGATTACATAAGAAGACACAGGAGCAAGCTTTTATTGAAATCGCCATTACGAGTCAGAGATTTTACAAACTAGCCGGTAAATTTGATAATTTTTCAGTAATATATCACATTAACCAAGCTCAGTCGGTGATTATGAATAATTGCCGGAAATTATACATATATTCGCCTGATTTATCACTTTTACCGTAACATCTATATTAAGTGTAGCGCCTGAAACCCACGTTATTTTTCGATGCACCAAATTTCTGCAGTGGTGTCATCAGTGAAAGATGAGACAGCAGGCAAGGAAAGAGAGAAATTCTGAAAAAATTAAGACAAGGAAAGAAAGAAAAACAAAAAGTTAAGGAAGAGAAAGACAGAATAAGGACTAAAACAGAGATGTAAAGAAAACATGAAAATACAAAAATTAGGACAAAGAGAGAAAAATAAAGACAGAAAAACAGAGAGAGAGAGAGAGAAAGTGATTGATATACAGACATACAGAAGGAGAATTTATAAAAGAAATCTCAGATTCAGTGGACAAAGTGGAAGTAACCTTCATTCCTGTGGTGACAGTTGTGAGATTTACAGTTTGGCGCCAATTTTTCAACTTTTCCATCAACTGTTTCCGGTTTGACTGTCTAAAATAAATTTTTTCTTTATTTTTAGTGATTATTTTTAATATTTATAGTTTTTCATTGTTGTTTTATACTTTTCATACTTGTTTTTGAGTCTGTATGTGCTGTTTGTCTTCCTGTTTTTGTGATAAGCTCGGGCCTGACATTTTGAGTTAGTACCTTGACTTGTTCGAGTGATAAATATTACTTTTGATGGTTTGTCTGGTTCTGGTTTTGTTATGTCCTGTCTGTTTAGTGTTCTTTTGTTCTTTTCTTAGGTTTGAATCATTTTTGGGTTGTTTTGCATAACTGTAAAGTCATTTCCTGTTGGTATGGACTAATTTTTTGCTCATTTTGGCGCCGGGAGATTTTGATTTCCTCAACTATGTCTGATAGTTATCTTGGTATAATTGTGTTACTCATCGTTTCCGGTTGTTTTACTCAAGATAACTTTGCTATTTGGATGATGATTTTGACGAATCAAAAGGTTTTGAGGAATAAGGGATGGTAAGAAGAACGAGGGAATGGAAACGGATGCTAATTGACTGGATTTGTTGAAAAGAAAGTGACTGAGTGAGTGCACACCTGACATAAAGCGTTGAAACTATTATACAACAAACAGACACACTCGCACAAACACACAACGGCAGACAGACAGACACAAAGACTCATAATTGTTTAATTAATTAATTACGATTTAAATCTAATGACTATTGTAAAGATGATGGTGATGATGATTATTACGAGATGGTTCGTAAGCCAGAAGGAGGTTTATGGATCGTGAGCCGTAAAACATTCCTCATCCAACCGCCTGAGAGGTAACCGGAAAAAAAATCTCCCATGAACAGGATCGTGCACAGGGGAGCGGACAAAGACCTCCTGGATCCTTTCCTGAAGAGAGACATTTGTAAAACCTGATTTCCGGTTCCGGTCGGTTTTCATCTCGGATTTGTTTAAGGTTGTTAGGTTGGATGGCGGAATAGTGTGTTGGCTGTTGAAGTCGTTGGAAGTTTATCGTGAAGAATTCATTTCATAAATATTGCACAGTTTAACTTAAAAACTCGTCTAAAATATTGAAAACAATTAAAAGCTTTCTATTTCATAAGTAATACTCACCGAAGTGTAGAATTCGTTTCAAAAATACTGCACACAATTATGAGAAAACCATTTCATGGGTGATGGGCACTTTTAGAATGAATTCATTCCATAAATATTGCACAGTTCAGTGGAATAACTTGTCTCGAAAATCCGAAATTCGTTTATAGACTTTCCGTTTCATAAATACTGCACACTGTAGTCTAAAACTCATTTCAAAAATACTGCACATATTTTAGGTTTCAGCCTGGAAAATTTTTGATGTCATTTCTCGTCGTACCTTAATTCAGAACCTGTCAGAAGGTGATGTTTTTGATGTAAATTGGTCAAGTGTCCTGTAGCGATTGTTTTTCATGAATAAATCTCGTGAAAATGATTTATGGTTTCCAAGAGCGTACCTGAAATTGTTCTCAAAGTGCGGAAGAAAAAAGCGAAAGGATGAGTCTTGATAACGTTGAACCTGAAACGGGGAGGAAACCATCCGGAAGAAATAAATGAAGAAACTCAGCGAACCAGGGATCGAGATAAAGTCAAACCGGAAACGGGATTCTCTCTGAGAAACTTTAGAATAAGAAGGCGTCGCCGGCATTTCAGGCACGAAACCTGATCCTCTAACAGCCGAAGGAGAGGACGACCACGGTCTCTCCTTTATCCTTTTGGAAAATTCCAAGAATTTGTTTTTTTGTTTTTGTTTTAGTCATTCGCGAATTCCATTAGGATGTTGTAAGAATCACCAGGTTCAGGTTTAGGTACGCTTTCGATTCTCCTCCTTATCATCCTCCTCAGGCTTTGGCTCGGGGGAAAAGAACGGACGAGTGATCAGTCGCGATAAAGAAGACGAGAAGAAGTGGCGAGCGAGCGAGTGAGAGAGAAGGTTTTTCGCATAACGGTTTTAATTCCCTCTCGTCGTACCTGAAAGCATCGCCAGGTCCACTCTTAGGCCCACTTTCCGGTCCACTCACCGGTGTTATTAATCTGGAGTTAATTAATCGCTAACAACTTTTTTACGGTTTCGTTTCAAATCCGACCGAATGGCAGAATTAATCCAGTTTTTTCTTAACATAAATTATAGGAATCGAAAAAAAATTTTTTTTGCTTTTACATGTAATTTTCTCACGAAGGTTAAGTCGCTGGCGGCCATTTTGTTTTTTACTTTCGTTAGCTTGCAGTTGTTATGTTGGTAGTAGTGGTGTTGCTGTCAGAGGGTAGGTTGGGGAGGAGGGTTAGGAATAGGTGAGGAAGAATTTTCCTGAAAGATCATCATATTACTATGGTTAGGTATCGTTGTGATTGGTTGGCTTATCATCTGTGCTATTAGGCTAATCTGAGAAAACCAGCTTATCTCTCCAAAGTTTCATTTTATAAAGTCTCCCTTAAATTAGTCTCTGGTAGTTGTTTTGCTCTGTAGAGATCTTAGCCAGCAGATTCTTTAGATGTTTGCCGATTCTTATTTTATGTGTTAAATATTTCAAATAATTAAGGCTTGAACTTAATAAAAGCTAGAACTAGTTACTAAAATTTCTAAAAATCTAGGCTATCAGTCAAGACAGTCAACAGTTTGTTTTTGTTTTCATTTGTACAGCATCAAGTTGACAGTTTCCTGTGCAGGGAACTTTATCCAGCGATTAATTGTTAATAACTCGAGTTCACTCCCATGTCCTGTTTTTTCTAAGCCTGAAGAAGAAGACAGAAACCCAGCCTACAAATTTCTAGTCTAACAAGAGCTTTATCCCAACTTTGATACAGTGAAGCTGAGTATTCCAGGCCTTTAAAACAGTTTCGCCAACTGGTGTGACTACCAATACCACCGTCATTTGCTGCACCTCAGAAAAAAATTTTTCTGTTTGTTTAGGTTGGTTAGAACTAAGACAATTAGCCCAGATCTCAGGATGAGCTTAATGTTTCAGAGTTTTCAACCCATTTCTGTTGAGTTTTAGTCTTTTTCAATAAGATGTCTTTCCAAAAGACTGTGAACTTCCTCAAAATCGGTCAAAAGTTTTACAATTAGCCCAGGTTTGGTGATATTTGTCCTTACTCTCTCATTATTGATTAATTATTTTTCATAAAATCAAAAATTTTGGTTCAGTCTGTTGAACAATACAACAACGAGTTTGGTTCGAATCTGGAGTTGATGATAGCCCAGAAAAAAATTCTCAAAACTTCATTTCCCTTTTATAATTGTCCTGCTCTAATTAAATCATCTGAGAAACATTTGCCAGGAAAGGAAACGAAGAACTAAATAAAGAAATTTCGTGAAAGAATGTGCCCCAGTGACTCAATTAGCCCAAAAACTACATCGTTCAGCCAAAAATCGAAAATACGGGCAACGTCGACCGTGCATCATTCACGTCACGTATCCTGAAGACAAAAATTTTTATTTTGCTCAGACACCATTCCACATCCCCTTTCAATAAGCTAGCCTAAAAAGGTCCAATAGACCTTCTAGATTAGTCTGAATATTTGGCAACTGTTGAAAAGTTAAAATTTTGAAATTTTGGAGCAGTATGATGACTGTGAAGTTTTTGGCTTTTGTTTTGCTGGTGGAAATGAAAATCTCCGGGAATCTTTCATTTTGTGGTTATTTATTTTATTTAAATAGCCCCCAGGTACGAACCTGAATTCGAAATTAATGTTTAAAACAAAAACCGAAGTCGTCAAAACGCGAGCCGCGAATGCCTTTTACATAAGTGGTAGACCTTGTGCTAATTATTCTTTCTTGTGAAATTAACAAAAATGAAATTATTTAAACAATTTTATTAAAATACAAACAAAATTTGTCTAGGGAATGGTTAAATAGATAAAAATGGATTTAGATAAATATCTAGTGGATTAAATGAAAGAGAGAGAGAGGGAGAGAAGGAGAGGAGAAAATCCTCCTCGCGGCGACATTTTCAATTTTAGTTTCCAGCTTCCGGTTCTGGTCGAAAATTGCTTTCCTTTCGAAAATATTTGGGGCACCTAAGAAATGATTCATTCGATGATGGAGTCTTCCACCGCCCTCTAAAAATGAATAAAAATCCGTGGGAATTGTGTTTAAGGTACGACCGTCGGCGTTGGAGAGACTGGTCACAAGTTTTGCAAGGACTCGCGGTTGAGTGAAGTTTTGGAATTCGACACCTGAGGGCGTTCGCGTCTGGATATCTTTTCGTTTGGTTCCTTGATTACATTTATTAATTATTGTTTTAATGTTATTATAGTTATCTCTTACAGGAGGAGCGGGAGGGTGTGATTTGGGGGTGATGTGTGATATGTGAGAGGAGGTTCTGTAGTCCTTGAAGTCTTCTTGGGGAGGATTGGGAACAAAACAACAGCTCTGGAGGATTTTGAAGTTTAGTGTTTTGAGTGTTATTGATAACAATCGAAGGAAACTGTCTTCCTTCCCTAAGTCTGCCAACCCCTCAGTCGGTAGTGGTACCTGCCCACTTATCTATCCTCTAGTATCTAGTCTTTGAGGTTTCTCTGGTAGTACTCCTTTCTAGTGTAAGAGGGTCATAGTCCTGATGAAGATTTCTAACTAAAATCGCTAGTTTAGGTTGTGACACAGGTTCTGTCCCAAAAGTTCCCGGAATAATTTTTTCTTATAGTCGGCAAAGCTGGCTGGTGGAGCGGAGAAGTTTCCGAGGGATCTGAACTTCCTTTGAGAGGTTCTGAGATCGTAAACTGTGATTGAATAAATTCATTCCGGGGAATTTTGGGACAGAGTCTGGCATTATTTGAAGAAACAAATAAATAAAGAAACTCATTGATGGAACATCTTCCAAGCGATAAAAGGGTGAAGAAAACAGCACAACAGCACAGAAACCCGACAGAAGAGAGTCAGCTGTAACATGTAGAACAACAAGTAGTAACAAGCAAGACCAAGACAGGTCAGTTTGGTTGGTACCTAAGGTCGGAATCTCGGAGGCAGTGCTAGAAAGAGAAGAAACAAAAACAAAAGAAGCGAAGAAATGGGTTAGGTTGGATTGGGCTGGATCGTAATCGTACCTTCGGTCATTTATCACGTGAACCGGAAGTCAGGTAGAGTCCACCCACTTTGACAAACTCTTAGCGAAAAGCCAAAAAATCGAAAGAACAAAAAGTTTTGTTGCCCTTCGGGAATCGGAATTTTTCACGGTCAAACCTACAAAAATTTTTTTTTTATATTCAGGTACGATGGGTGTGACTTTGAAAACAAACCTGGAATCCTTGGGAGTGAAATCCGAACGGGTTGGAGGGTTCGGTTGACTGGGTGTTGGTCTCGGAAGGAGGAAATCTCCGGATCAGAATCGATTTTTCAAAAATTAGTCAAAGGTTCGCCTACCACTGGACAAAACCTAATTTCACTCAGGTTCACTCTCCTCACCGGAAACGAACCCTGAAAATTCGTCACGATTCCGAGAATTGGAGTGGAAAACCTTGAAATTTTGATTTTTGACGAAAACCTAATTTTTCTCTCTCCTCCTTTGACTGAGTTTGTTTGATTGTCGGAGGTGAGGATATGAAAAAGATAAAAATGAGAGAGAGAGAGAGAGGGATAAATAATAACCGTGACGTAATTGGGAACCATGATTTTTAGACAGCCGTTACAAATAGCCTAATCAATTTTTATGCACTCCATTTGCGTCTATCTTTCATTTGTTTCTCCCCATCTATCTATCTATCTATCTTTCCTCTTTCTACCTTTAAAGACCCCACATACCAGTGTGTCTTTTATAGACATTTTCAGGTTGAGTAGATAAATGTGATTTTTGTTGCAATTTTGTTGATTGACCCTTTTGTGCGAACCAATCACTGACTGGAAATTCGTACTTGTAACTTAAAATTATAACATTCAAATATACATGTATAAAATTATAACAATAGCCAAAACTTAAGTCTTTAAGCTCTCGTTTTATTTCTTTTAGAAAAATTACTCTTAACCGCATTTTGCAGAATTCTGCCCAGAATGTGCAGTATTTTAGAAACGAATTTTGTCTGAGAGTGTTAGATATTTGTAAATGAATTTTTGGTCAGAGTGTATTTGGAATGAATTACTATTATGGAAACATTAATGAAATGAATTTTATATGAAAGTGTGCAGTATTTACGAAATATATTTTGTACGATAGTATGCAATATGACACAATGAATTTCTATCCAGAATGTGCAGTATTTTTGGAATGAATTACTAGTTGGAGTGTCCAATATTTATAAAATGAATTTTGCCCTAACATGCTGTATTTATGAAACGAATTTTGTGTGAGAGTGTTAAGTATTTTTTTTGTCAGAATGTGCAGTATTTTTGAAATGAATTCCTACTCAAAGTGTACACTATCTATGAAATGAATTTTTAGACCATGTGTGCAGTATTTTTGAAATGAGTTTCTGAACAAAATGTGCAATAATTATGAAAATCAATTCGATCTAATCCTTGACTTGAAAGTCCGGTTTGTGGTTGCAGACTATTTTGATATAAGGAAGTCTTATCTCCGTTTGAAGAGATATTATAAGACATAAACCTATACTAAAATTATAAGATTATACATAAAGAAATCAGGAACCCGGTTCAACGGAACGAAAGATAAATTGTGATTCGTGGATATGGATTATCCGTAACAAACCAAGCGGCGAGTGAGAGTCACCTCTCGAGTGCAAAATGTTAAGTTGTTTATGCCTGTCTATTATCTGGATAAAAGAGGAAACATTCTAAGGAGGACGTAAAGCTTTGAGTTTGACTAAAATCAAAATAGGTCCTGATGCAGCATCCTGGTTGTCTTCTGGGTGGGCTTTGTTCGGTTATAGGCGTGCGAGGTGTTAATCTGGATAGAAGAGGAGCCAAACAAGATGACCAAGAAGAAGGACTATCGAAGCCTCCGGGAGTTAGGCTAATATTTGGCAAAACTCCGGTGATTGTAGACACACCCTCATGGGTCCTCTGGTGCAGGCAAAAAGATGGAGCCAAGGAATTCATTCAACGAACATTCACTTTTATTGCGTCCGCGTGCCTGAGCGCGAGCCTGAGTTTTTATCAATTTCCGCATTTATGAAGAGTTGTTATCTGACCTGTCCAAAACGGTCCGAGTCCAACAGGTACGAATGTCATTAACCTAGATCTGAACCTGTTCATCTAACCTGAAGAGTCCCGTAAATGCGATCATCGAGTTGAGATGCTTTCGTCCGAGGACCAACCGTCTTCCACCTCTTCCTCCTCCTTCTGCCTGTCCGTT
Source organism: Columbicola columbae (assembly GCA_016920875.1). Classification (NCBI taxonomy): domain Eukaryota; kingdom Metazoa; phylum Arthropoda; class Insecta; order Psocodea; family Philopteridae; genus Columbicola; species Columbicola columbae. The sequence goes on along the minus strand of JADMLL010000006.1, from coordinate 13,637,082 downwards.
TGTCTTATCTACCAAACTTCACTCGGACCTCCACCACCACTCCTCCTCCACCACCGCCACCCTTTTCAGACTTTCTTACAATCCCTCGATTAATCGCTCAAATGGGCAATAAAAACTCATCAGGTTCGTACCTGAAAGGAGACGTGAGTCGGCGTTTTCTTCTTTTCTTATTTTGTCAACAGATTTCTTTTTTTCTTTTTCGTTGTTGTTTGTTGTTGGTTGTTGTTTGTTAATAATCACTGACAACCAGTTTTTAAAAAAAGGAGACGAGAATAGAAATGTCAGTTGTGATTTTCGTTCGTGTTTGTTTCTTTTTTCTTTCTTTTTCTCTTTTTCTTCTTTTATGTGAGTGTGTGGACGTGTGTGGATGTTGAGCGAGTTGTTGAAGGCTCATTATCTGGAATTATCTACCCGTAAACCTTTTTTTGTGTGTCTGCGCGTCTCGTGTATTTGAAAAGTTTCAAAATTGATGAAAGGGGGAGAGGAATGATGGTTGGGTTTACTAATCGGGTTTGTTTTTGTGCGGTTCGAAAGTTGTGCGCTTAAGTTCAAAAACGTTTTGTGAGTTAATACGATTTAGGCTATAATATTAGCTGAACCGGAAAATGATGTCGGTTCTGTGCGTTACACCTGATATAGGCTATCCTACGGTAAAAGTGATACATCAGGCGGATATAAATATAATTTTCGGCGATTATTCATAATCGCCAACTTAAATTTGGTAAATGTGACAAATTATTGAGTATTTGTCAAATTTACCGGTTAGTTTGTAAAATATCCAACTCGTAATGGTGGATTTATTTAAGGTACTCTCAGATGCTTGGGTTCTGCAACTTCCTCTCATGGGTTTGCCGCTTCCTGTTGAGAGGCTTGTTCACGTTTACTGGCGAGCACAGCTGTTTGGATTGCTTGCCACTCTTGTTCACTCATGATAGTCTCATCTACTGTCCGTTAAACTGAGAACGTGGGTTCAGGCTTTATATGAACATGGGTGAGGTATAACCCGACTTAACCCAAGTCATGGGTTCTTTTTGTTTTAAGGTTTCGTCTATTCCTGTCACTGCTCATTTCATCTTCTCACGATAAATTTTTGCTGTTGTTTAGTTTCAGGTTTTACAATCTATTGAGTCTTTATAACCCATGTAAGGTTTGGTCAGGAAAGCGGTAGAAGCTAAGCATGTCAGCAAGCTTTTATTAATTTCCCCATCACAAGTTGGAGATCTTACAACCTAACCGGTAAAAGTGATAAATACTTAATAATTTCTCACATTTACCAAACTTAGTTGGTGATTTCGAACAATTACCAGAAGTTATATTATATATTATTATATAGTAATGGGTAATGATCTGTTAGACCCAACTGTTTGATATTTGAACAAGAATGAAGGTCTATGATGAAGGTGTGTGCGAGGGCGGAATCCCGATTTATTACAGAGCCAAAGTGACTGCCATTTTGGTTTCGAGAATCAGAAATTGTTGAAGCCTCGTCCGAAACTGACCAAAGACACGATAAACCGTGGCAGACGTCGTGAAAGAGAGAGAGGAAGAGAAGAAGATGAAAAATTTTTAAGAGTCATGGATACGAGTGCGTGAGAATCGGTTATGTGTGGGGCCCAACCTCTTGGCGGCTTTCAGGATATCTGCAATGACACGGCAACATTTATCGGTAAATATTGCCTCTGGCCGAAGAAGTAGAAGAAGAAGAAGTTCGATAAATCGCTTTTTGAATTTCTTTCTTCCTTTCTTAGTTGTTCGGTTGGAAAGTTTGAAGGATCTGCGGCGCTTGGCTATATCACCTACTCGATGGCCTCACTCTCTTTGTTCGTACACGTCAATTCCTGATGAAGTTGGTGAACACGTCAAAACGTAACGTCCTCACTCGTTACCCTCCTCACATATTCTTCTTTTGTGGCTGTGTCAAGGAGGTACGTCAGCGAGTGTGTGATGACTCAGTGGATGGACGAGGAGTTGAGGCTTTGGTCGAGTTCTGGTATTCGGTAGTTGAGGGTCCCCCGTTGGGTTAAGACGTTAAAAATGTTACGATCGTGAGGAGGGAGAGGAAGTTGGGTCTTCAAGATTGTTTGTACAGAGTGTGTTGACCTCCCTGACACAAGAAAGAGGAGAAGATGATAGAAAAGGAAAGAGGCCGTAAGAGTTAGGTGAAATGAGAATGGAAAGGGAGGGATGGAGGAAGGTGAGTGAGCGAGAGGAGGAAGACGAAGAAGATGACAATTGTGAAACGGTCAAGATGGGATAAGAGACGAGTGACAGTTGCATCTTTTACAAATTTAATGTCAATTAACGAGTTTTAAAAGGAAGATAATTGAATTGAACCAAATTAGTCATCCAAGTTGGACATGAACAAGGATTAAACGGACGACTTTCAAGTAGATGACTCCCAACCGACCGACGACACTTGTTACTGTTTACTCCTGGTGAATTTAATTTATAAGTGGATTCGGAGACAAAAGTAGAAACGAAGAAGAAGAAGAGACAACCTGGTGATCGTGGTAGATCGTGAAGCAGAAGACGGAAATGTTGATACGGCGGATAATCGAAACTGTCGCTCACTCATGATAATCTCATCTATTGTTCATTAAATTGAGAGCATGGGTTCTGCTTTGATAGGAACATGGGTCAGTTATAACCCGACTTAACCCATGTTTGGGGTTCTTTTTTTGTTTTAACTTTTCATCTATTCCTGGTGTTACTGATTTCATCTTTTCATGAGATGATGAATGTGAAGTTCTTTTCTGTTGTTTAGTTTCAAGTTGTCTGGTCTCCTGGATCTTTATAACCCATGTAACCCATGAATAGGTTATTGTAAAAGGTATCATTTGTTTAAGTGATACCTAAGGAACTGTTTTCATTTTTTTCAGGAGCGACCTAAGTGTTTTAATTTATTTCAAGGTGTTGGGTGGATTATAACATAACCTAACCCATGTGTTGGGTCTTTTGAAACCTTTATCTACTCCTGTCACTGCAGGTTTCATCTCAAAACAGCAAAAATTTTCTGTGATGAAAAGGTGACCTTGTAGCTATAATTTCTCTCGACTTCGTTGAGGTTTTCATATTTAAGGACCGAATCTAGTTTGTTTACTTCATTGTAAAGTGATAATAGCACCAGAAAGGAACGGACATAACCCATAAAAAAGAACTAAACCTAAAACCGGAAATGGATCCTTCGATATTTTGTCTCCTGCGATGAAAGGTGACATTGTAGTGGTGACGCAGAGAAATAAAAACTCATTAACACGACCCATTTTTAGGGATATCGATTGGGTTCTGCAAATCTTTACTGACTTGATACAAATAGGTTTTGATCTTCTCACATTTCCATCTACTCTCCATCTTTCATGAGAAACTAAGTGGGTGAGATGACCACGAGTGCTAAGTGTCGGAAGCTTATCCTCCGGCGCTATATATGAAATATAAATAGCCTCCGGGAGTCTACATAGAGAAGATGGAAAACAAATCAAAGCTAAACAAAAGAGAGATGATAAGAAGAAGAAGATGGTGATGATAATGATGATGATGATGAAACGGCGGCGGCCGTTTTATTAAGTAAACAACATTTAGGGAACTGGTTCGCTAAATTACGAGCCCAAGTCGTTGAAGAAGATTTCTTTTCTTCTCTACCATTCTCATCTATTCTCATTCTTTCTTCCTCTTCTTCTTCTTCCTCCTTCTGTTCTGTCTATTTCTTTTAACGGGAGCCGCTTACACATAAAATAATATTTATTGTTATTATGAGTTCTGAAAAAAATGTTGAAATCGATTTGTGCAACCGGTTTTTGGGTGATTTTCCGTTTTGCGGTCAAGACGAAAGTCGTAAAAATGAGTATTTAGTCATTCGGACACGTCTTCTGCTTCTGGAAGGGGTGGAGGTAGAAGAGAAGACGAGGAAACGAGAAATAATTCAAATTTAAATCGGTGGACTGGCATGTTCAAGTTTCAGACACTTAACGCGGAGTGAGGTTGGTGAAAAGAATTTTTCGACTTCGTTTTGTTATAATATGAACCCTGGCTCCGGTCCTGAATTGTATTTGAACGACAGGAAATAAGACTCGAAATGCTGATTAATCGATGTTAAATTCGAATTAATGGTTCGCTTTTAATCAAGAAGGAAGGAGGAGGAGATTTCAGAACGCAGCAGCTTTCGTTTCGGTTCTTTTTTGTAAACGGAACCGGAAGTTCCGGAAGAAGATGAGGGTTTGTTAAGAGACTGTATTCTTTTATTAGAAGAGTTTAGGGGCACTCTGACTGCGACAGTTCCTGACCTTTTATTTGTAAAATTGTAAAAGATGAAAGGAGATAGTAACTAGCGCCTTTCCGGTTATGATCCGGAGGAAAGTGACCCAGGAACCCATGAACTTGGTCTGATTTCCGTCTTTCTTTGGATGTTTCAGGTTAAAATTTGGTTTCAAAACCGAAGGAGCAAGTATAAGAAGATGATGAAAGCGGCGCAGAACACGGGTCCTGGTGGACAGAACAACAACAGTAATAGCCAACATCTTCTTAGTTCCGGGGGCGGAGGTAATGGATCGCCGGCGCCGCCGGGAGGAGCCACCGTCGGAGTCTTAGGCGGAAACAACAGCACCGGTTCCCAGAATTCTCCTAACTACGGTCATCATAACCAAAATCAAGCATCTCCTTCACCTAGTTCTACCCCCGTCTCGGACATGTCTCCTCACGGTTTGTCCGGATCTCCTCCTACCATGAACTGGGATATGAAACCTAACATTAATAACCTGGGTGAGTATCTATCTATCTATTTATCTACCTATCTTTCACATTCGATTGGAAGGTTTGAACCAAGAGATGGTGTACTAGGTCACGGATGTCAGAAGGTGGGATCTTCGAGAAAGTCGAATAGATGAAGCGGAAACGTTTTAAAAATAGATGGGAGAAGAGACGAAAAGATGGAGAAAATCGTTTTCCGGGTTGATAAAGATGTAGATCATGTCGTTTGAGAGTCTTCTTTCCGTCTTTTCGTCTTCCTTCTTCTGTGACGTCGAGTAGCTGTCACTCGTCATTGCTCTAAATCAATCAACCCAACCCAGGGGAATAGGTGGTAGAGGATAGGGGGTGGAAGAGTTTTGCCAAAGAAAGTAGATCGTTTAGGAGAGAAGATGAGCACGGAAGAGAGAAAGAAAATGGCTGCGAGATAACACCTGGACTACTTAAGAATCGTTTCGAGTGTAACAAAAGATGGATGGGAATGAGAGGAGCAAAACCTACGCATGCGTACCCAATGAGAGCTTATATGCCATCTTCTCCTTTAGTCAACGACGAGAGTGAGTGCTGCACCACCACCTTTTGAAATCCGTGACGTCAGAGTACTTGAGATGTGAAATTGGTGTACCTGGTGCCTACCCCTACCCCCACCTCCCCTAACGGAGTCTCTAAAATTTTTTTATTTTTTTGGATATTTCAGGCGTGACGCCCACACATCACACGACTGGTCATCCACATCACACACCGACGCATCACCATCCGACGCATCATTCGTATATGCCACAATACAGTTGGTACAATGCGGACACCGCGAACCAACCCCTCCTAACGTGAGTTTATCTTCTATGTTATCTATGTCTTTTTTGCCCCGGTTGAGGAATAGCTAACCCCCCCTCCGCCCCCGGCCACTTCCAAATGCTTTCACGTCGCCGTCAAGTCGGTGGTATGTGTTCGAGACACGTTTCGAGTCTCGTACCTGATTGAGGACCTCGGTGAAAACCGCAAAAATCCATTTTCAGTTTTGGGGAATGTCGGTTTTGCGCTCGGATGTCTATTGGTCTAAGACAAAGACTCCGGTTGTGTGTGTTTGCGGTTGTTTGCATGTGGTCACCGGAGGATTAGCCCAGAAAACACCCGGAATCGCGTTTAACGGGATTTCCCGCCCGTAGAAACGAGGTTTGAAAACCGTACGCGAGCGTATCATTAACAAACAGACGGACACACGCATCACGGATGCACATGCCAACGACAGGAAATGCAGAAAGTAAATTTTGCACTCACTTCCGGTTTCTGCGCTTAGCTTCTTCCGCGTCATTTTTGAAAATATCTGCCCCCCATACTTGCTACTTAGAATAGTTCCTAAAAACTTCACTTTACCCTTTATAGATAATCACACATCCCAAAACTAGCTAAAACAAATTATCTATTAACCGTACGACTGATGAACTTCTTCAGGCATATTAAAATTTAAACCCCACGAAGAAATTTTTTTACCTAGGAAATGTAGATAATTATTTACAATGAGATATAACTTTTTTCTTCTATTTAATCATGGAAACATAATTTTTATACTTATGTATTTAGTATTTTAACTGGATGAGATAAAGGTCTGTTTCGTTTAAAAATAAAACAAAAGAAGACAAAGTAGCTGTTGTCTTTTGTATACACTTGTAGATAAATAATGTATTACAGCAAAAATGATTTAATTTTTAATGATGAGAACTAGCTTCACCTACATTGTATATATAAATAAATTATATTTTAATGTCTTCTAAATATAAGTAGATAATTATTTGGTGGGGAAAAGAATTTTTTAAGAATAGGACGGAATGTGTTTGATATTAGAATATACATTTCCTAGTACAGGATGGAATTTGTTTAACTCAAATCTACTTCTAGTCTTGTTTAGTAGAGAATTATCTATTTCGTGGGAAGAGTTTAAATAGAAAACTGTTCGATGTTCTATTATTTTTGGAGTATTAATTCCCAAGTGTTTATATAGAAAAATGGAAATACAAGACGTAGATAATTATGGATGAGGTGTTCATCCAAAGCTAGGATTCTAATGTCTGATTTTTGTCTATTATCTGGTTTTGGTTTTTTGAGTTTTGATTCTTTTTTGTCACCTTTGGGTATAACAGGATGCGGGAGGAGGATTTGAACTCACGACTACAACTTCTTTAGTCAGACTCTTTAACTACTACACCAGACCTCCCGCTTTTTTGCCTATTATCTAGAAATAATATTCAGTATGCAAATATCTTATTGGTTTAGTGATGCTTTTACATGAAGAACAGATAAAAATCTTAAAAATTGTCTTCATTAGATAATTTATGAAACGTTTTTAGCACTGGGAATACAGCCTTACACGCACAAATAGATAATTTGGTGCCAAAAAGAACTTAAAATAATTTTCTAACCAAACACGAACTCCCAGCAATAGAGTATCTATTATCTAGTACATGAGTCTTTTAACTGGAATCTTTTCCTAAACTAAGAAATTATCTAAGACAAAAGTGAGACTTAATAGAAAACTGTCCTCTGTAAGTAGATTGTTTATTAATCAATAATTCTCCAAAGGCTTTAATTAGAAAACAGGTGTAGATAAGTATTTGCGCCAATTTTATCCAAAAGGTTTTTAATCCTTCTAAATAAAACTGGATAATTATATGAGAGGAAAATTAATTTTAATAATCCTTTCAGAACAGTAGAGAGTGAATGCTACACTAGAAAAGACATTATCTAGTCTAGGGCAACCTTTCGAAGTTTCTTTTCATACTGAACTAAACTGAAAAATTATCCATGTTAGAATGAGAGCCTAAATACATAGACAACTGTTCTTTATGTTATTTTAAGTTTGTCTGTTTTTTATTGAGGAAAGTGTACAAAGTAAGAAATACAATAGATACAAATTTTGAAGCAAGTTTACGTAGGAGTTCACCCTCACTACCCAAAACTTATCTAATGCAAGTTGTGTGTTTGAAGTTTTCTTAATGTCAGTAAAAAAATTGAAAACAAATTCGGTTCTTTGATTAAATAATTATCTACATTCTTTATTTGAAAGATTCCACAGACCCAGTTATTTAGAAGTAGAAGTTGGTCAGTTATTATTTCATTGATGACAGAAAATTAAATAGATAAAAATCAAAGCATTACGTTAGGACAACCTTTTTTAGCTCATTTTCACAATTCGGATACAAAAGGTTTTTCATAACTTACAATCACTTGATAGATAATTTGTATTATATCTCACAGTATCAAATAGATAACCGTCAACCTTTTCAAGGGATAGAAATTTAAAATAAAGTATCACTCCTCTTGGTGACCAAAAAATGAGTTTCTTTATCTAAACAAATTTCTATATAAATTATATCAACCAACTAGTAGATAATAGATAATTAGTTCTCTTACAGTAGATTGGAGATAAGGATGGGTTACATGGGTTTGATGGGTTATAGAGACCTAGGTCTAAGCAACAAGGTTGGGTTACATGGGTTATGAAGACCCAGGTCTAAACAATAAGGGTGGGTCACATGGGTTTCAAGGGTTATAGAGACCCAGGTTTAAACAACAAGGTTGGGTTACATGGGTCTAATTGGTTATAAAGAGCCAAGTCTAAACAATGAGGATGTATTAATGGGTTACATGGGTTATGAAGACCCAGGTCTAAACAGTAAGGGTGGGTTACATTGGTTACATAGGTTATCAAGACTTAGGTCTAAAAACTAAGGATGGGTTACATGGGTTTCATGACTTGTAGAGACCTAAGTCTAAACGACAAGGTTGGGTTACATTGGTTTCATGGGTTATAAGACCCAAGTACAACTTTCTGTCTGTTTCTTTATCTGATTCGTTTTTATCTTTTTCTATTTTCAGGGTTTGGCCGGCGGTTTAACATTAGGTAACACAATTTAGAACTCGATGGTATTAATAGCGGTAAACCAAATGTGCATAGATAATAAGAAGTTTTTTTTTGTGCAACAAAGACAGAACTTATGTACATAGGAACAAAGGAAAATTTTTGTTTTGTCGTGAAAGTAAATAAATAAATAAAAACAGGAAACGGAAATGAGAAAGAGTTAAAAGGACGATTTCTGATTGGTCGAAAGTTTTTCTTTTTCTAGTAAAGAAATGAAAAAATTTGTAAAAATTTTTGTGCTTGTATCCTAACGAAAAAAAAATTTATATAAATTTACATAAATTAATAAATAATGTTCCTCTTAATTTGTATAAACAAAACATAAAAAATGTTTTATTATTATTATTATTATTGAAAAGATTTTTTTTCCTTTTGTGGTTTAGAATTTCCTTTTTGGAAGCGAAAAATAAATTTGAAATTTGGAATTTTCGAAAAAAATTGTCCGAAGAGTTTCCTTCGGGTCGATTTTCTGTCACCCCGGGATTTTGGTTTTGTTCATGTGACGTCATTTATGTTTGTTACGTCATCGATGGTTCGGTTGGAATTTTTTTTTGTGTTTATGTGTTGATATCCGGTTGGTTTTCCCTTATTTCGGAGCTGATAGCTTGTGTTTTCCTGGAACTGGTTTCTCCAGATTTTCATGTGTTTCCCCCTAGGCTGTAACTGGATACAGAGGAGATGTGTTTCCTTGTTACCTCCATTTTGTCGTTGTCTTGGTCTGGGTTTTTAGTTTTTGTTTTCGTATTGAAGTGGTTTTGAGGTTTGTTTGAGGTTTCCACTTCCGGTTTTCATTTTATCTGCTTCTGGAAAAGGCTTTTGAGGTTATAATGACTTAGACGACTTGCTAGGACCTGTTCTATGACCCTCTGGGTTATTCTGTTCTATTTAGACATTCTCGAATTTTTAAAAACAATGTTGATACAACCCTCTGATTCAAATCTAAGCTGTTTCTTTATCTATACTCACAAACACCAACAGCAAATCTTGTCGTAGTCAGCAATAACTCGGATTAAGCTAATTCATACCATAGACCACCAATCTTCAATTTCTAAACTTTCGGTAATGTAAAAAATCTGTAAACCCCATAAACACCTTGCAAATCGTGTAAATCGACAGCAGAACCCATCAGATAAGCTCCGATTAGATAAATCTTAACCAGAGCAAATTATCTTGTCTCAAAATCGTCTTCATGGTCAGCTAACAGGGAAGCGAATTTTTCATTTTCTAACTGAACCTTTTGTGAAATTGACATTTTTCTAATATATCACTCCAACAGCAGTAACAAATATCACCCCCTTAGATAGATAATTAAGCACAGCAATAGTTAACAGTCATTGTATCTCTAATCGAGATGTCATAGTCGGGAGACTCGTAAAATGTTTGCTATGAGCAAAATACTGCTTCACTTGTTTTGATTGTGGAAGTTTATGTGTAAACGACAGCAAAAACCTAAAGGACTTCCGATATACTATGTTCTAGCCACAGTTACTAGTATTTTTATAAAATATTAACGACAGCAAAAAATTATCGGTTTAGGATCGTTAAAATTAAATAAATTTACTCAGAGAAAAGTGTTTCTTGTTCTTCTGTTTGTCGGGAACCAAGAACCTCAAATTTTGCTTATTCATTACCATCAAACAGCAACATCTTCGTAGATATTAACCACAGCAAAAAGGAAAAAAAATTCCAACCTTCCTGTATCGTCAACAAACACAAACTTGAAACCAAAACTGATCATAGCTCAACAGAAAAAAATATCAAAATTTTCTCTATTTCATGAAGTTTATGTTGAATAATAGATAAATATAAATAAATAGATAAATAAATTTTCGTGCAATATGACAGCAAAAGAAGTCCGACTTCCGTTTCAAATTATTTTTCAAATTGAGTATATCAAGATCGACACGCGCCATCCTCATCTCCTTTCCCTTGTCTTCGCCCATCCACTGCTCCACTTTATTCTTCCTCATGTACCCATCATCTTCAACCAAAACCCACCTAAAGGATGAGGTAACAATTAGCCATTTTCAATAAATAAATTGTAAATAAATAAATAAATAATTTTTTGTTTGAAATGAAAAATGTAAAATCATCTCTGCTTTCGAATCAGTCCTCTTCCTCCTTGTCCTCACCTGATCCTTTCCTCTTTTCTTCTTAAACTCTTTTATTTTTATTACAATCTCCTTTTCGTTCTTCTAAATAAATAAATAAAACTTTTAAATAAATTATTAATAAATAGGATGAGGAATAATTTCTCAGTCAGACCCTTGGTACTCAAACTTTTTCCTTCCCGGGCCAAATTTCCATTTTGAGCATTACGGCTGGGCCACAGGACTTACCGAAAGAATAGATTTTACAGGTCCGGGTTTCGACGCGTACAGTCCACCTTCAGGGCATCATCTGTATGTACATCTATCAGTCTGTTTCTGTATGTATTTTCTGTATATTGCCTCATAAAGACAAGTTGGAACAAACAATTTTTAGCAGTTTCTGAGCACCGGCCCAAACATTTTCGTACTGGTCAGGCACTATAGTTCAGACTTAACGATGAGGAATCGACCTTCTCACAAATTTTCACTGAATCAGTTTCCACCGGGTCACTGGACCACTCAATAGAGCTTGGTGGGCCGCAGTTTGAGTACCAAGGAGCTAGACGATTTTGAAAGAAAATTGAATTTGGCTTCAGGTTTCATTTTCCCTTTCTTTACATCTTTAACTTCCGGAAAATTTTAATAACAACTCCTTTTCAAGCAACAGCACTACAACAGAAAACTACAAATAGACAAACAATTAAATAAAATAAATAAATAAATAATAAAACAAATAAAGATAAAATTATCTCCGCTTTCAATTCATTCTTCTTCCTCCTCCTCATCAACTGATCCTTCTCTCATTTCCTATTTAATTTTATTTTTTATCACTACCTCTTCCTTTCTTATAAATATAATAAATAAATAAATAAGTTATTAATAAATAAATCACGATTTCAACACTCATGGTTTCTCAATCATCTCAACTTCTTGGTTTTGAAAGAAAATTTAATTTGACTTTTTGCTATCTCTTCTTTTTAATATTCTTAACTTCCTGTTTCCGGAAAATTTCCTAACCTATTATCTTTCCCATAGTCTATTATCTCAAAGCAAAACCGGAAATTCGACAAATACAAAATAATTTATTCAATAAATAAATAAATGACAGAGTCTTTAGTTTCAAATTTCAAACTTATAAAATCGTCTCTGCTTTCAAATCACTTCTTCGTTGTCTTCTCCTCGCTTCATCCTTCCCGTCTCTTCCTTTTAAAGTGTTTTACTTGATACCATTCCCTCTTCTTCTTTCTTATTATAGATAAATAAATAAATAAATCTCTGAAATAACTTATTAACTTACAAATAATTTGGCAGGTTCATAATTTCGAAAGGGGATTGAATTTCCTCAACTTTTCCTATTTTTACATGTTCCTACTTCTAGTTTCTGGAAAACTTTAAATTATGCTCATTATCTCGGATTAACTAAGTAATTAATGAACAACATAAACCCTTACAAGGAGATAAATAGATAAATAAATAAAATTGTCTGTTTCAAATTTTGAATTTTTGAGAATCATTTCCTCCGCTTCTCGAGATTCTTTCCTTTTGTTCATTTTTGATTTTGGTTTTGTGACTCCTTCCCCGATGCTCTTGTTAACTATTTAAATAAACTGTGAAATGAATAATTAATAAATAATTAAAATTTAGGTTTTCAGCTATTTACCTGTGAAATTTAAATTTTATTTATCCAGTTTACATCATCTTCTGGTCTCTGATGAACTACAAATTAGACTTATCTCAAAACCAAAATGTTTCCTGTCCTCGTTGGTCTCTGCTGATCTTTCCCCCAGGCCTTTCCAAATTGTTTTATTTTTATCACCACCACTCTTTCTTCCTCTTAATAAATTAATAAATAAATAAATAAATCAGCAAAATTTTTTTGAGGTTGATGGTTTTGAAGAAAAATTTAATTTTGTTCCACTTTTCCTTTCCTGAATTTTTAACTGTCTGTTTCCGGAATCTTGATAGTCACCTCGTTTTGTCTCCAAGCTAAATACAATGGGACCTCTCATAACGAGTATAATTCATTCCGGAGTTTTACTCGTTATGCGAATCAATTTTTTCCAGATAAATCAATGTAAAATAGGATAATGCATTCCAGCCCGAACAAAAACTCTCGGGGGATTCTCCATGTCATTATGCCAAAAACTGCTCGTTAAGAGAGACACTTTTTTCGCAATTCATGTTGCGAATTTCTCGCTATGAGAGGCACTCGTTATGGGAGGTTCCACTGTATTGCGCAACTGAATAATTCAAAAATAGATAAAATAAATTTATTGGTTTCCAAGTTAGAAGTTTAAAAAATCACGACAGCTTTCAAATCTTCTTCATTCTCCTTCACCTTCTTACCCGAACTTTCTCCTCTCTTCCCTTAAAATTGTTTTATCTGAATTACCTCCTCCACTTCCTTCACTTCAATAAATAAATAAATAAATGAAGCTTTGAAATAAATTATTAATAAATAAATAGATAATGATTTCGGAAGAACTTTTTAATTCCGCAAAGTTTTTTAGATTTTCTGTTTTCCTCGACTTCCGGTTTTTGGGAATAATAAACAGAATTTAATAAAAGCCCTAGTAAATGAAATACAACAGATGACCCCAGATATAGATAATTAAATTGACTTTATAAAGATCAATTATAAATAAATATATAAAAATTTGTTTTGAAAATATCTCGAAAGGCAATTTAATGTCGGTCAAGTTTTTCCTTTTTATATATATTTTCAACTTCCGGTCTGTGGGAAACTTTAATTCAGACTTATTATTTCAAATCCTGAGTATAGACAAACTTAGAACCCAGAAATAGATAAATAAATAAATATTTTGTTTGGAATTAGAAATTGAAAATATCACGTCCAATTTCAATTTTTTCTTCTTCTCTTATTCTTTTAAATTGTTTTATTTTAATTACCTCCTCCTCTTCCTTCATATCAATAAATAAATACATCAAACTTTGAAATAAATTATTAATAAATAAATAGATAATAATTTCCGAGCGTCATGATTTCGGAAGAACTTTTGAATTTCGCAAAGTTTTTCTTTTTGTTCTCCTCAACTTCCGGTTATATGTAATAAATAAAAATCCTAGTAAATGACGTACAACAGGCGATAGATAAATAAATTAACTATAAAACAAGATTAATAACGAGATTAATTATTAATAAATAAATCAATAAATAAATATTTTGTTTGAAATTAGAAATTGAAAATATCACGTCCACTTTCAATTTATTTCTTCTTCTTCTCATTCTGCTCTCTTCTCTTAAACTTGTTTTAATTTTATTACCTCCTTCCTTATTAATAAATAAATCAATAAAGCTTTGAAATAAATTATTAATAAATCAATAAATAAATATTGATTGATGAACGTCACGACTTCGAAAGTGTACTAAATTTCATTTCACAAATTTTTTCCTTTTGCATGTTTTCCTCAACTTCCAATTTCTAAAAATTTGTAACTCAAACTGTTACCTCAAAACTAAAGTATACGACAACAGAATACTCTATAAATAAATAAATAAATAAATTTTTAGTTTGGAATTAGAAATTAAAAATATGACGTCCGATTCCAATTTATTTCTCTTTTCTCCTTCTCCTCTCTTCCTTTTAAATTGTTCTATTTGAATTACCTTCTCCTCCTCTTCACTCATTTCAATAAATAAATACATGAAGCTTTGAAATAAATTATTAATAGATAAATAAATAAATAAATATGGAATCATAAACCTCATGATTTTGGAGGATTATGAAACTAATTTCATATCGCAAAGGTTTTCTTTTTTGTTTTCTTCAACTTCCGGTTTCTAAAAAATTTGTAACTAAAACTATTACCTCGAAACTAAAGTATACGACAACAGAATACTCTATAAATAAATAAATAAATAAATTTGGTCGGTTATAATAAATCCGTCGGAACGTTTGCAATAATCCTCTGAATAAATGAAAACGGAAATCGTCATCAAGCTAACAGGCTGTCAAACACCTCAACGACGAATCCGATCAAAATAGAAACGTGTCACGTGACCGATAATCCCAAAAACAATATTATTATCTGTGATAAATAAATAAATGAATAATTGTCTAAGAGAAAAGATAAAACGGAAGTTCCGTTCCGACGGATTTATTAGTCTCGACGAAAGTGACAAAAATAAATTTTTTTTGTGTGTGTTTGATCTAAATTATTAATTAACTGATCAGTCAGTCAATCAATCAATCGGTGATGTTTTGAGTTATTCGATTAATAATATAAATAAAGTATAAATTGTAAAAGTTAAAAAGAAGTTAATCGAAGGCGAAAATAATTTGTTTTTTCTCTCTCTCAAGAAGATCTCAAATCAAATTTATTATTTTGATTGGTTTTAATTAATTAATTAATT
This sequence comes from Columbicola columbae, assembly GCA_016920875.1. Taxonomy (NCBI): domain Eukaryota; kingdom Metazoa; phylum Arthropoda; class Insecta; order Psocodea; family Philopteridae; genus Columbicola; species Columbicola columbae. The sequence goes on along the minus strand of JADMLL010000006.1, from coordinate 13,621,961 downwards.
GGTTTATTTAATTGATTATTTTATGTATTTTCGTCTCGGTAAATTTGTGACAAGATACAAGAAAGAAAGAAAATGGCGCGGAGATGAATGATCGGATGAAAAATTTTACAGAGAAAGAAGAGTTTTAATTGTTAGTGTTTAGTTGTACAAAGATTTACAATTAAAAATATTTGAAAAATAAATTTTTTGTGTTTTATTTATTTATTTTATTTTTACTTTATTTTATGTAGATTGTGTTACGTCATTTTGGGTTGTGTGTGCGTGAGAGGAGCCATGTTTGTGGTTGAGGTTGGAGAAATGAGATGTGAAGGACGTCTTGTAGTGAAAAATGCTCATCTATAGTGTGAGTAAAGCAATTTGTTGAGAGTCCTGACACTAGAGCAGAAGGGGAGGAGAGGGAACATGAAAGAAGAAGGATGTGTGATGATGCTGATCATGTCTAAAAGTGATTGAAACGGTTGTTGTGGTCGGCAGAAGAAAGAAGAAGACGTAAGAGTGTTGAGTTTGGTGAGTGTTGTACATGTTTCAGGATTCGCTGGGTAGTTTAAGGGTGTTAGGTAGGCTGTAGTTGAATATAGGGGTTGGTAGACCTGAGCTTGGGTTTGGATTCTTATGTGGAAGTGTGTTGGGTTGGTGTCCGTTGTGAATCTCCTACTCTTGTGTCCTTTTGGTGTTTGGTGTCGCCTTTGAAAGAATTTTGACAGATATTTTAGGCTTGTAAGAATAGTTCTGTCGATGGACTTGGTACTCATATGTGATACTTGCGTGGTGTGAGCATGGAAGCAGACGATAAGTCTTTCTTTCTACAACAATCTCTGGTTGGGCACCGTGTTGTTGTTCTCTTGGTATAAATCCTCTGCGGTAAGACGTCACACTTCTGCAGACTATGTTTCTACCTTTTCACTGAATGTCTCACCTACAAACACAGGAAGATGAATACTACTTAGTGCCAGCAGTCCTACCAAAAGTGAAACTACACTGAAACTCAATAATCAAAGAGAACAAGAGTAGAACCCAACAAAAAGAAACCGAGCAAACTTCCTTCTGGCACAAACCAGCCCAATGAACCGAACCAACGCTGAGCATAAGATAACCCAAGTAACCCAACTTGACCTTGAAAATAACCCAAAAATAGAACATGTGTGCCTACTACAACAACAACAAATCAGGAAGATGTAGTGAAAGAAAGAAGATGAAAGAGGAAGGAAGGAGAACCGACATAACAACAACCGCGATTTCCACACATGAAACACTCAAAATCCGAGTTGGAAACACACGAAAATATGGACAAACAAATTCGGATTCCTTGGGGGCACCATAGACACCCAAAGAGCGGGGAGGGGGGTGGACAGAGAACATTCGCGTGGCTTCCATGCCCACAAAAAATATTCGATTCACAGTCACACAAACAACTTTTCAGCCAATTTCTTTCCTTTTTTTTGTTGTTTGGTAAATAATTTCTTCCTGGAAGTTTCATGACTTCCAAGTTCATGTTGCAATTGTTATCAGTTTCTGGAAAGAGAATTAAAGACGAGAGAGGCAGGGGGAGGGTGTCGGAAGTGGATAGAGAGGAGAGACACGGGAAAAAAGGAAAAAAAGTTTCGGTTTGGGGGTTTTGTTTGTTTTGGAAAGGCGACGTCATCGCAAAACGCAAACGGAAAGTCGTGGACGAGAGAACCAGGGTAATGGAGGGTAGGTAGTAGATGGGAATATCAGTAGGGGTGCTAGTGGGAAAACAGAAGCGAAGACGAAAAAGATGTTTTTTGTGAGTAGTAGATGGAGATGGAACCTCATTTACAAACTGAAATCGGTGTCGACGTGTCTTTTTTGTGTCTTCTCCCGACCCTTTGTGTGTTAGCCTGTCTGCCCTTTCGGATTTATTCACATTGACAAATGGATCGGTGGCTTATTTGGTAAATAGAAAAGGACAAATTAGCCCTCTCCTCTCCCTTGTATGCCTCCGGTTCAACCGTCCTCTCTCATTCGTTCGAGTTTTGTTTGTTATGGCTTTTGAGTAGCTCCCGTGTGTGTGCCTACCCTTCATCTCTCCTCGAAATGTGAGTCCTTTTGGCTTTTGGTGTGTGGATGATTTGTTCCTGATAAGTTAATTTCGGTTTCTGGGATGTTTTTCCCTCTCTTTAGATCTGTGACATCTTGTTTGATGAGGATAACACAATCGAAGATGAGTCTTGAAGATGGTACGATAGCTCAGGTTGGTTTTATACTCACTAGTTTGAGAAGTTCGTGTGTTAATATTCTAACACCTAATTGACTCTAACAACTAAGGTACTAGATACCAGACCAGGAGGTACCAACACCAAATTTTAAAGAGCCAACGGAAGATCTATACCAGTTCAGTGGGAGAGTGAGTGAGAGAGGAAAAGGAAGACGTTGAAAACTGTTAAAAGCAAAACTTCAAAACTTCTTCATCCGTGCGTTCCTCGAGTTGACAACTATAAAAGAGAGAGGGATAGACAGAAGCAGGATCGAGGGAACGCAACCCCACAGTTTCCAGTTTCTTTTGAACAGAGCTCACAAAAAAGAAACCTTTTTTTTTATTATTCAGCTCTTGGACAAAAGTGTCAGGAACCATAACAACCAGATTAAGGGATGACGAAGTTTGCAAAATGTTTCCCCTTTCCATTGTTCATCCCCCTGAGCGAGAGTGTGTGTGTGCTATGTGTGTGTAAGAAGTTTATACACCCTGGAGACCCCATTTGTTCAAATCAATTGATGATAATTCTGTAAAAATATCAGATTACTATCTATTATATCGGTTTAAATAGAGCAAGGAGGGTGGGTTAGGGGTGAGGAGAGGTAGGTTGAAGAGGGGTTGAAACCAGCCGAGCGGTCGATAGCCTTCCCAATTGTCTGCCAGAAGAATTCCAACAGAATGAATGGAACCGGTCATAAATGGAATATTCACGTTCTGTTACACTCGGACAAACCTTCCTTCTCTCTCTCTCTTTCCTCTCCTCCTCTCTCTTTCTTTTATTAATTTATCGCTTATTTATTTTATTATCCTCCGGGTGGAGAGGGAACGTCTGACGATTCGAACGGAAAGTTCAAATGAAGACGTCAAAAGTGAGAAGCGAACGTCGGTTGGGTTTGATTAAGTGAGATCGAGACGGAAGCGGTTTTGGAGGGCACGAAAGCGAGGAAAGGATAGATGACTGAAGAAATTAAATTATCTATTAGGTAGATAAAGTTTGTGTGGAGATTCAGTTTAACGGTTGGAAGTGTGTTTGGTTAGTATCGAAACATCGTGACTGTGAACGTTTCAGGTGATGCGAACATTTTGGATTTTCCTGATCTTGTGTTCGTCCGTCTCTCTATTTGGCTGAAAAGACGAAAGTAGAACCTTAACCTTCAAGCAACCATTCAAAGAAACGACAAAATGTGAAGAATAAGGTGAAAAATATCAGAGGAAGAACTAAAACCAACAAAAACACCCAAACTATGTTCCTACCTAACCGAAGAAGGTCAGTCTCCAAAGCTAAAAGCGCGAACGAACCGAATTCGGAGAACCGGGAGCAGATTCAAATCCAAAAATTTCCAAAACACATTCCTGTAGAAGACAAGATAATCAAAAAAAGATAGAATAATAAAGATTAGGATGGGCGACGTAACAGGAGAAGAAATCCTCTCCAAAAAAACGTTACATCTCATGCAGAAGACACTAAAACTTAAAAAGCGCGCGAAAAATAACCGGAAACAAGCACCCGTCATTATTTATGACCAAAAAAGCCAAAGAAACGATTAAACAACGACTAGACAGTCAGAGAACAATTCCAAATGTAGGAGAGAGAGGGAGAGAAGTCGTTAGCGGGAAGTCCGTCCATCCCTGTGTAAACTATAATCAACCTGGCAGCCAAACGAGCGACCAACAATAGAGCCGAGGTAGCAAGTCATGCCGAGTCCTAACCAAACAGTCAATAAAAGAAAGAAAAGAGAAAAGAAAAAAAGAAACAAAACAAAAAAGGGTGTACTCGAGTCGAAATAATAGACGGAAAGAGAGATGTAACAGCAGAGTACAAAACGCGGCACGCGACAGCGGTGCCATTACATCTCGATAAGCCGGAAGTTAGCTCTTTTCAGATGTCAACGGTCCTGGGTAATTTCCGTCAAATTTTTTGAAATCATTTTGCCTTCGAAAACATTCCCCCGCTGTCGACCGGTTTTTTGGTTGGTTTTTGTATTGTCTTCCTCCTCCTCTTCCATCTCCTGCCCTCTTCCTCTTTCCTTCCTTTGATGTGTGGAAGATGGAACACACCCTCCCTCATGACCCCGGTGATGTTTTAACGGTTTTTTCGTCTCCGCAAACCGGAAGACCTTAAAAAACGCCGTTTTTGTTCCCGTTCAGATGTTCGTTTTCAGTATGAACAGAGCCCAGAGTTTCAGATTCTTTAGCTGATTCATGAATATCGACTTCCGGTTGTACTAAAAAGCTTTTCTGCAACAAGATGGAAAGTTGCGCAATGGGAGCCTAACCGCTGTTCCGACAACTCCAAACCATCTTCTTCGCTTCCTCTCTGTTGTCATGGCAACCATTTACGGGATTCGTATTGCCAAAAAAGATGCCCAGGGAGAGGAGATGAGGAAAAAATTTTAGGATCAGAAGAATCAAAATGATTTCAGGTTGTTGTATCAGATCAGGTTCGTTGCGAAAGAGGACTGATAGGCTCGTTAGAACCGATTAAACCCCTCCCTCCGCGTCCTCTCTGACACTCTTTTAGGTTCGTTTTCTTTCTCTCCTACCTCCTCCACCTTCCTCCTCCTCCTCCTCCTTTATCATTAGTCTCTCGTCAATTGCGTCACGAGTTATAATTTGAGGCAAAATTGCAACGGAGAAAACGGGACTTGGAACTTGGAAACTGGGACGTTGTCCTTGTTTTTGGTGTGTTTGGTATCCTCGAAGAGAGGTAACCACCCTCTCGTCCTCCTCGCTACCACCTCTTCCTTCCCTGAAGAGACATTCTCTAGGAATATACTCGAGGTGAGAGAGAGGTGATGGGGATTGGCGATGTTTCACTCTGGTATTACTAGTGAGTGAGAGGTTCTTTTATTCTACTTCCGGTTGGGTTTATGTTACGTCGCTGAGTTAGCTTTAATCCATCCACTTGAGTAGAGAAAAGGTAGAAGAACGTTAAAAAACATAGAAGAAGGAGGAAGAGAAATGAAGAAAAACTGTTCTTGTGAAGGAAGACAAGCAGGAAGAAGATTTTGAAGAACTTCCAAACAAAAACAAAAGATGAGAAAGAGTTGTAACAACTTCGACAGTATCATTCTGAAAGGTCCAACAACTCCTAAGAACCACCCAGAAGACACAACACGAAGAGCAAGAGATAGGAGTCAAGATGGGAAGGTAGAAATCAACTCAACCAAAAGCAATGTAGGTTATAGAACCCAACCCATGACCTCAACGTCTAGAAAAGCAACCCAACGATACAAACCAAAAGGCGGAAAGTGGTGGAAGTAGAAACTGAGAGGAAAGAGAAAGAAAGCAAAAGAAAAATCATCGGGAATTTAAAATCAAAGTCTCATACACGAAACCACATAGAGATACACGTGTAAGCAAGGAGAGACGAAAGATAGATCCCAACTATACAGAAGATAGATCTCTCAAGCAAACACAAAAGCTGTGAAAGAGTTGCAACTTCAAAAAGGTCCAAAACACTTCAAACAGAGACCAAGAGAAGTGGTGAGGCCTTCGAGGGTGGTGTCAAGGTACCTCAAAGTCTAGCAAAAGATAGATTCGTAAAGAAAACAAATTAAAACTAATTTATCTATTATGTTAATGAATTAATTAATTAGTTAGCTAGTTAATAAAAACTTTTAATGTCGACTTGTCAAGAAACATAAACTCCTGAGAGCTGGGGAAGGGGGGGAGGAGAAAGGAGATAATTGTCCAAAGGACACCGTCCGACCTTGGGACCAATTACCCCAATTAAATCAATTATCTCTTCTCCCTCATGTGTTCCATCTACTCTTCTTCCATCATCTCATCTTCTCCTCTGGCAGTGCTGTAAACTGTTTTCATGACACAACAGCAAGCCTCGTCCTCTTGGACGTGTTCGTGGCTCTCGTCTTCCGTCTCTCTCCTGAGACGCTGAGACGTGTTCTCCTCCTCCCGTCACCATTCCTCCAGTTGTGTTTGTGTCTGTTGTTGGTGAGCGTCTTCTTTAAATTGTTATTGATCGAAGGAACTCGGGATGAACTTAAATACTAAAGTTAAAAGGTCTGAAACTAATTTAATTGACCTTCATGACCTGTTAGCATAATACAAAAACATTATTACGCTCGGGATTAGGTTAGAAACTGTGTTACGCTCATGTTTAGCTTGGGCCCCGGCTCACTGGAACAAATCCGAAAGCCGTCAGCATCGTAAATTTACATTAATTTAAGCATATCAACTCCGTTGGCTGGTGACTACTGTCTCAATTTAAATTGTTTTTACAAGTTTCCCACTTTAGGTCGTGACACGGAGGCTGAGAGAAGGCGGTGGGAGAGCTTCAAGAGCCCCTATACCCCCATCCATCCTCTGGAAAGGTTTCTTGGAAGGATTATCACGTTACAGGGATTTGAATGATGGAAGGATAATGAAGATGGTACAAAGGTCCCGCTCACCGGGGGGTTGTTGTTACTGGTTCCTTGTCTTCTTTCCTGGGTGTCGTCAGCTGTTGAGCTCTATAACGGTTTTCTTCTTTTCTTGTTCTTCCTCTTGTTGTTGTTGTTGTTGTTATTGTTGATGATGATGATGTCGTTGGGTCTTCTTTGGTTGGTTAAATAGATTCTGGTTTTGGAATTTGATATTTAGATTTTTCTTCTTTTTTTTTGCTGTGTTGGTTTTGTGTTGTCCGATTGGTTGTCGGGTTGGTGAGAGAATTCTTTTGAATTTGAAATTTGGTTTTGCATTCGTCTTCTCCCTCTTGCTGTCTTCCGTCTTTTGTGGTTACTCTCTTGTTTCGTCCTTCTTATTTCTCTTTTTATTCCTTTTTAATCCGACATGGGTCGTGATTTTTCGGCTATCCACGGATCCTGTAGTTTCAACATTTCTTCTTTCCTTTCGCCTCGTTGTAAATTTTTTCTGGTTTCCCTGGATCTTGTATTATCTTTATCAGCATAAACTCATCTCACTAAATAATGGACATTTTCACCAAGAATTCGTTTCATAAATATTGCACACTCATTAGTTATCGTATAAAAAATTTTTTTGTTGGAATTGCAGCTTTTTCACAATTTTTCAGTCAGTCAGTCCTGCTGTTGTAGGTCTTTGCGTGTTTCCTACTTTCCTTTCATCTTCATCTACTTCCAGAAACCAAGCCATTCTTGTCTCTCTCTTTAGGATGTACTAGACTATACTGTTTGTCACTCTTCCCGGTTTTATTCTGCTCAGTTATCTGATAAACAATTATCTTCTTCTTCTTCTTCTTTTTCTTTGTCTTTTGGGTTGGTCTTTTACCTCGATCTTCTCCCTCTTCAAGTTTTCTTTTGAATTGGGTTCTTGTTTCTCCACTTTTTTGAGCTTCTAACTTTGGTTAGTTCCTCTCGTTTTTCTTAGGTTTTCATTATTCATCTTCCATTTGTGTCTCTAGTTTCTTCCTTCTTCTTCTTCGCTTCCATTTGTTTAAGATTTGGGTTAGATTCTCAAGTTAGTTTCGAAATACAGGGTCTGTTTCTAGTCAAGTCAAGTAGTCAAACGATTTCCGTTTAGTCAGTTTTGTTATTTCCGTTCCGATCTCTTTCCTAGAGTTTCTGTTTCTATTTCTAGACGTTATCTAAAAGAGTTTTAGTACTCCTTCCAGTCCTTTGATGTTCCAAAAGTCCAGAATGATTTTCTGTAGCTGATCACGCTGACTGCCGGAGCGAATAGAAACTTTGAAGCGAGACCATTGTGAAATGTGATTCAAAAACACCATTCCGGGAACTTTTGGAACAGGCTTTGTATTTTAAAAAGTGAAACAAACCCAACCGAAGCCAGGCTAACCCATGAACCCATTTAATGATTCAGAACAAAAGAGACGAGAAGAATGAGAACAACTTGAACAACAAGAGGTTTGTCAGTGGAAGCAGTGGAAAGGAAGAGGAAGAGAGGAGACACAAAAGAGTTGACCGACATTCGATGAAAGGAAAACCCTCACGTCGGGGGTAATAAACCCATAAAACCCTCAGGTTCATTAGTTGACCGGCCGCAATAGGAGGAAATGTTTTCCCAACCGAAAGAATAACCCTTGACAATGGATGAAGGAAAAACTTTGTCGGTATCCGGAGTGAAATAATCGGATGGAGGCTCCTGAGAGTTAGTTCACCGATCAGACATAATAGTGACAAATTGAAACCGATAAACTGGAAACAGCGGCCTTCACCCCTCCGACTGGCCTCCATTGTCCCTCTTTCCCTCCTCCTCTCTCTCTCGACAATGAAGAAGAAGAGCTGAGGCTGAAAGGAAGAAGACGTTTCACTATTTGTCAGTTTATATTAACTGTTATTTAGTTTTATAGTTGAAATAAACAGTTTTTGTTGAAGTTCTGTGTTTATTTAGGAAGAGTACACTCTTGAAGATGGTGAATGGAGAACTGGAGGATGGTCATTGCCATGGCTTTTGACTTCCATTTACATTTCTGCGACATTCAACTTCTTCGATCATCGTCTCTCCATCGATCTTCTCGACTCTTTTCGTTTGACTTCTTCCTTGGTGACTGGTGGCGCCTTTTGTTGGGGTACAGTTGTTGCACTCCCGCTTCTGGTCTCCAGAATTTGGGTTTTCTGTCTTTTCACCGGTGTCTATTTATGATAGAACTGGTGTTGAGGGCATCGGGGATGTAGAACTCGTCCCAAAAGTTCCCGGAATGATTTTCTACAATTTTTACATTTTTATAATCAGTTTATAGTCTTGTCAAAGGTTTCGTTTCGAAGCTTAGATCCCCTCCAGTATATTCAAAAAAAACTTTAGGAACACACCCCATAGGTCAGAAGGAGAGTAAACTGACCCAACAAAAGACATAGAGGAACACGAAACATTTAGAAGACGTCTAGAAATGAAGATGGAAAATAGTGGAGTCAGTTTAGAGCGGAAGTAACAGATCCAAAGGAACGGAAATGAAAAGTCAAAAAAATCCGCCAACAAATCGATACCAATATGTCCTCCTTTAAATCCTTAATTAATTAATTAATTGATTTATTTATCGATCTATCGGACTCATTTAAATAAATCCAAAACGGATTTTGTGAATAATTTAATTAGAAATCAATCAAATCAATTAAAAAGTCAAAAGGAAATCGATATCGAAGAAAAATGTCAAACGCCCATCTGCTCATGCGCGTTCGGCTCTCCCTCCCATCAAGAAGGCGGGTTCCTTCCTTTGAGAAAAAGGTTCGCGGATGTCTTTTAACTTTGGAATCCGGGACGATGGTCAGGGCGGGGAGATGGCCAGGACAAGAGGTTGTTGTCTACCTGTGCGGCTGGCGGCGGCAGTTGAAACAATTATAAAGTTGGGATGTAAGATGGTTTACGAGATAAATAAAAAAAAGGTGGCGGGGTGGGGGTGGGGAAAGAGAGAAATTGGTAAAAAGGAAAAAGATAAATATTTGGGCGCTGGCGCCATACACTGGCCCCTCGCCGGTCAACGAAGTTAATAACCTGAAACAGTTTCTTTCACACTCGGCATTTGCCAACCGTGGCTCCTTGCTCTTCTTCTTCTTCTTCCTTTGTTCATATTCAGGTTTGTTATCTTTGTCATTCCCTTCGAGTCCTCTTCCGTTCTTCCCTTTTATCCATATTTGTCTTATTGCCTTTTGATTAAGGCTGTTTAACATCCGCCATTCAGACGGACGATTGGGTGAGGAATCTGTTTTGGTCTAGATATCCACTCGCTGTCGTGTCTGTTTTGTGGTTTTAGGTTTCTGAGTTTTTTTGGGGGTTGACGGTGCTGATACCTCCGCGAAACCAATTTTTGTTTCTTGACCTAGGACAACCATTTTCAGCCGTTGACATCTTGTGCTTCATAAAAACCGGAAGAAGTCGTGGCTGTTTTGTGGCTATAATGACCCAATCACCTAATTTAACCTAATTGGCACCTCTTTTGGGGTTGCTGTTGATTTTTTTGTTTGACATTCTCTGCCTCCCAGAAGACTGTTAGGTTTAGATCTTGTTTGAGGATGTGTTGATGGCTACAGTCGGGAAGTAGGTGTGGGTTTAAAGACCTAATAACCCAAACCCAACCCAACCTAACTCACATTTGCCTTTTTGGGTTTGCTGTTGTGTTTTTTGATATTCATCACCTCACAGAAGCATCTGGTAAGAGGTTTATAGGTTTAAATCTTGTGCTAGATTGATGACACCATAAACCTAAAGCCGTGTCTTCATCTTTGAAAATCTCCTTCGCTGGGCAGAAGACATCCTAACGATTTGGGGCTGTGAGGAATTTGTTCTTTGCGATGACTGGATGAGTGTTGAAAGGGTTTGATTGTCTTAGAGTGGAGACGAAACAAGATGTAAAGATGAGAAAGAAGAGAGGAAATGAAGATAGAAACTTGAGAAAGAAGATGACATAAGTTTAATAGTACAAGGTTCCCGAAGAGTTGTCAGGAGGTGAAGGAGGTGAGGAGTGGAGAGTGGAAGGAAGATATATAGCACCGACAAACAGACAAGATCGTGGTTTTTAACCAACAAAAGGAAACAAAAAGAAGAAGAAGAAGAAGAAATATTAACACATCATTTTTCATTCATGGTTTTCATAAAAATTTGTCAAAACAATGGTGGAGGCCGACGGTTGTTTCTCTCTCTCTCGGCTACCCGATGGAAGAAGACAAAAGATGATTCCGAGTCGACTCCCTGGGAACCCCGAACATCATTATTATTCATTCATTTCCCTTCAGGTTCAGTGCGGGAACCTGGTATCCAGCTTCTACCTCCTCCCCCCCGGAGTTTTATTAATTGGTTTACACTCACGACAAAGGATCCTCGGCTGGATCGCTACTGTGTGTCGACTTCTTGGACCCATCATCACCCCCCTTTGAAGGACCCATGGATCCCGAGCCAACTCTTTATTAAATCAGATTGTTTGCCAGGGGAAGGAGTTCGTGGGAAAGGTCTTTGACGGTTTTTGTCTTCCATTCTTTCCCTCCTCACCTGCTCCCTTGATTCATTCATTCGCTTCTTTGTTTCTGGATCTTTCGCTAGTCTTTTGGCGAATGTTGTTGTCTTCTGGATTGTCTTTGCGTTCGTTTCGTTCTTTCTTTGATTGTCTCTTGACTTGTTTGTGTTTAGATCTTCTTCGTTGCTTTTGGTTTTCCTTAGGTTTAGTCTTTCTATCTTCCACCTAACTTGATCCTTTTCTTCAGCCTTCTCCTTCATTTTGGAAACTAGTCTCTTTGTCTCTTTTTCCTTTTTGCCGACTTGATTCGTCTTCTCTTCTTTTCTTCTACCCTTAAAACCAAGACGGGAACCCTGTTGTGTAGTAGTTAAAGTACCAGGCTGTAGAAGTTATGGCTGTGACTTTGAATCCTCCTCCCGTAACCTGTTATACCCAAGAGTGCAGAACGGGACTTAAACCCAAAGTAAACTAAATCTGGAGACTGATACAGACAAAACCCATATTCTAATCGATTTCTAACCCAAAATCTCATCTAGATAGTCAGCGATCTGTTTACTGTTCAAAGTCTACCAACCGAAAGGATGTGATAAAGTGGCCAACCACCAAGGGACGAATCAAACATCTTGGCTACTTATTTTGTTTCTTTTAGTCTTCTGAAGGTCGTAGACTCTTCGTCTCTTCTTGCTGACTTCATTCACTTCCGGTTTTCTAGTCTACTTCTCTCTGTCTTCTTCCAGCGCTTTTCTAAAAAACTTTTTGCTTCTTCATTTGGGAAACTAGATCCTCTGCCTCTTTCTTCTTTTGCTGACATGTCTCATACTTCAATTTCTATAAACTCCTCAGCTTCCTTTGGAGCTATTATCTGTGATTTGTCTTCTTCCTTCTCTTTTTCGAGTCTTCAACCAAGACGGAAGGTTGGTAGTAAAGGAGCTAAAGTGTCCAACAGGAACTTATGGTCGTGAGCTCGAATCCTCTTTCCGTATCCTGTTATATCCGAGGGTGAAAAACGGGAATTAAAGCCCAAACTAAACTAAACTAACTTATGAGACCAAGACAGACAAAACCCATGTTTGTATCAATTTCTAACCCATCTCAGGGAATACTCAGTGATCCAAAGTCTACCAACCGAGGAGATGTGATAACGCTACCAACAATCAATAGAAGACGCAAACTATGACAAATAGAAGATGAAGGAGGATGAGGAGGAGGAAAATGTTTCACCGCCATTTTGAATTCGGCCAAAAGATGAAAAACAAGAAGAAGACGAAGAAGAAAAAAAGAGGAACCGACGGACGGACAGAGAGACGTGCAATTTAAACTTTTACCATTTTGAGAACGGACGCCATTTTGAAAGGGAGTTCACGACCAAGTCACGAATGGTTCATCGTGTTTCTTTTTTTTCTACTTTTTCTAAAATGACCTAAACCAGTATTTTTCCGTAACCCGTAATAACTGAGAAAGATAAAGAAAGAAAAACGTAATAAGAGTCCGAGGGGCCAGTTAGCCTCTTAGGTTGCTAGCCTGTTAGCCTGCTAGCCTCAGAGCAAAAAATCATTTCTCTCTCTCCTCTTCTCTTCTCTTTCCAACCGTGGCCATCCTGTAAATTGATAATTAGACGCTATTAAAACATAAAAAGTAATTAGTGCTGAAATCTGCAGTTTGGAAATCAGGCCCCGGGAGGAATGGAGGCGGAATGAGGAGGAGGAGGATGGCTGTGCTCAAATTGCTTATCCTCGTTGCTTTTAATCGACTTCATTCGGTCAGGGGTCGAGTCTGTTTTAGCAACATTCGACGAAAACTGCTGATTCTAATTTGGCCAAAGGATAATCTCTCATCTATCCGTTCATCTACTCCTCGTTTATGATGGGTGGAGGCTACGTTTGGGGGAGGGGGGTTGAGTGCGTGTACATCATCCTCAAAGAAACTACACAGATCCATCATAGCACTCGAAAACCGTGAGAAATGACAGGAATCCTGGACACCCAAGACCTCCGTCTGAGAAATACGTGAAAACCAGAATTTAAGCGAGAAACACGCAAGAGATGGCAGCCGAAAACCGTCAAAACGGCCAACAGACAGACAGAATTGAAGGACACCGAAACATGCGAGCTTGCCTAGAGGACGATGGTGTATCATTTTGACATGAAGGTGGAAAGGCATGCATTCGGACGTCACGCTCAAAGTCTCGAAATTATCAAAACGCGTGAAAAAGAGTTTTTTTGTCTTTGTCTTCCTTGCCTCCATCTTCCCTTCATCTTTTGTTTTCTCTGTTATTCTCCTTTTGTTGTTCGCTTTGATCTACTCGGTGTTGTTGGTACGTGTTGAGAGAAAGTAGAGGATTGTCGGGTGATTTGTAGGTGTCGTGTCGTGTCCGTTTAACACGAAACCTCCGTCAACGGTTTCGACACCACCACGGAAGGTCTATCCTTGACCTATCCTTGTGTATACAGGTTCCTTTGAAGACAACTTCCTGTGAAAATTTGCTCATCACCCATCCAGTAGACCGTCTTCTTTGTTACAAACAACAACCAAAGGTTCACCATCTCCTTGAAACGTCTTCAATCAAATCGTCACCTTTCCTCGAGTTTCCTTCACCAGTCTGACATCATCTCGAATACCGTTCATCCGCTCCTTCCTACCAGATCCATCACACACCAACAACAACAGACAGGCGCGGGAACCCAACCTCAGGTTCGCATTTAAGGTCATCGACGATTCAAGGCGATGATGTCAATTTGGAATGGCCTCACCTTCATCCGTCCAGGTATCTAATTCGTTTGACGCGTGAGGAAAGTTTGGTGTTCGCTGGAGAGACTTTAGGTTCCTTTGGATCAGGGTCGCGGTGGATGATGGACGAGGAGTCAGAATGATGGAAAGAGAAGCGTGAGCTGAAGAATCAACAAACCACGTGACCATCACGACAACAATAAATAAGAAAAGAAGATGAAAAGATGGAAATTTTTTAATCAAATAATTCGACATGCTCAGTGTGACTCGATTTCCCATTATTTCAGGTTCATTTTGTTTACAGAAAGGTACGCGGCAGGTACCACACTGATTTTTGACATCAATTTCATCTTTCTAATGTTTACAAATGGAGGCCTTCGCCTACTGTTTTGTTGTTGTTTCCGCCGCTGGGTTGCTTAAGGACATGTGTTAGCTTCTATAACCCTTCTTGCGTTAAGTTGGGTTGTGTTCTACCTTCCAGTTGTCCTTCCTGGGTTGCTTCTTCTTCTAAACCTTCTGTTGTAACTTTTGTCCTCCCAAACCATCCCCGAATAACCGAAACGGTTCTAACTTCAAATGGGAACCTCAAAACACATTCTAGAGAGCCAAATCTTTCTGTAGGTCACCAAAACCCACAAACCTCCACCCCCGTCTTCTATGAGACGACGCTTAAAGGTTTCCTCCTCAGATAAGGAGGCAGTGTGACAAAGCAGATTTCTAGAAACCATATTGACCGCTTAGCACGGATGGGAAATAGGTTTTGAAACAGAGTATGTGATTGCTTCAAATTGCTTTAAATGACACTTCCTCATTTCGAGTAGAAACGTAGGATGAAGCGCAACTGTCTATTGTTTCAATGCCGGCTAATTAGTCTTTTTAAAATGAATTAAAACGAGGGAAAGGAATCGTGAATAGATTGAGTTTGGAGTTGGAAAGCTGAGCTTCGTGTCCATCTTCTTAGAGGAAGGATTTCGGGTGAAGTAATCCGTATGTAAATGTCCATGTAGGCTTTGGACGTGAGCTTCGTTTTTGTTTCTTTTGATTTCTTGTGTCTTCTTCGCGGAAATTCTCGGAAGATGGATGCCGTTTGGGTGGCTTCCTTTACCAGCATCTTCTTTTGTCTCCCGTCAATTCCATTTTGTTGTCTCTTGTTTTTGGTGTTGCGTCTTATCAATTGTGAGGTCTTTGTGAAGTTGTTGCAACTCTTTCAAACCTTTTTGTGTTTACTTGAGGAACTTATGTCTATCTTCACTATAATTGGGGTCTCTCTTTCGTCTCTCCTCGTCTCTTATCTTCTTCCTGGTATCGTGTATGAGATTTTGGTTTTGTATTCCCGGTGATTTTTCTTTTGCTTTCTTTCTCTTTCTTCCCAGTTTCTAGATACACCCATTTCCTCGGTCTCTGTTTCACCTCCGCCTTTTGGTTTGTGTAGATGGGTTTCTTTTCTAGACGTTCAGATCATGTGTTAGGTTGGGTTGTATTCTACCTTCCAACCTTGTCTTCCTTACTTTTTGGGAGTCTTCTTGGTTGTTCTTAGGAGTTGTTGAACCTTCTAGAATGATTCTGTCGAAGTTGTTACAACTTTTTTGCACTTTTCGTCTTTGTGTGTTGAGGGATGTGTATCTATCTCCTGAATAGTTGGAGTCTCTCCTTGCTTACAGGTACTGTCTTGTCTTCTTCCTGGTTTTGTGTCTATGTGATTAGGTTTTGAATTCCCGATTTTCTTTATTTCCTTCCTCTTTCATCTCAGTTTCTACGTTTTCCCTCCGATCGAATCTTTTTGATACCTTCCTCATCTCAAGTCGGTTGAAGTCTTTTTTGGTTTTTTCTTCTGTTTTTTTGACATTCTTGTTTTCTTTCTGATTCTTCCCCTTATTTGTGTCTGTCTGCATGGATCCTTTCTATGTTTATTCTTCCTCCTGGACCCAGAGAGATTCCCTTTTGTCTGACTTCTTTCTCTTTGTTGACGTTTTTCTGTACTTACACAACTTAACCCATTTTCACTGTTTTTGGGGTTGCTGATGTTTTTGTTTTAAGTTTCCCATCCACCAGGAGACTTTTTAATTCTCATCTTGTTTTCAACGACCAAGTCGACTGTCATGAACTTCTCTTGGTAACAGATGAAGTTCTAGAACCTAATTTGTAGATGGGAGACAAAGGGGGAGAGAAGATCCGAGCGATCCTTCTTGGAAATGAGCATCCGACGTGGAGACGGAGCCAAACAAAATCCGACCGCCTTTTCACAGTGTTTCCGCATTGATGGTTTCCAATAGATGAATTTATCTTCTTTGAACAAAATCGCTTCCTTTTAGAAAATAGAAGAAAAATCCACACAATTAGAGATTAATTCAGAATGTGCATCGGCCAGTAGCGCACCAGAAAGAGAGAGAAGAAGAAGGAAAAATTAAAAAACTAAAAACACACCCTTTAAATGAAATCTTTGACAACAATAATGAACTAACGACCCACTCGTGCCGAACCACCCTTTGACACCCTCTCCTCCCTGGCTGCTACCACCAGCACCACTACCACCGCCTTTCCTCTTTCTCCCAAGCCCACGGCGGCGTCACTACCAAGCTAATAATTGGAGGCCTCTCTAATTGGAAGCTTTTTCCAAGAGAAACTTCCTTTTCCCTTCAGCCCTTCGCCGCCTCATCCCTGTCTTTTCCATTTTTATTTGTTTTGGTGACTTGGGCCGTTTTCTTCGACCGTCGGACTCACTGCCTTCTTCGTTCCTCATTCACAAATCATTCATCTTTGCCTTTTTTATTTGTTTATTAAACAGAATCTCTTTTATACGTTTCGAATCCCTCGACCCGAAGGTTAGAGTTAGTCCTGTGATTCGGCCATAGTTTCTGCCTCAGGTTGAGTTGACTTCTTTTGATTTTCACATTTTTTAGACTCTAATTAAATTTAATTGCAAGGTTTTAACAATTTCTCCAACAGTGATCTTAGGGGATAACTGTCAAAGTTTCCAAGATGAATGTCCAGAGTCTCATCAAGCAGGTTCAAATACATAACTCGATCAATAGACATACACCTATGAACAGACTTAAAAAATAGTAACATTATATATACAAACAGTAGTAATAATATACATAATAATATACATATATTTTTGAAAGATTCCCAGAGCATAGAGCCTCCACCAAGTTGCGCCAACGTACCCTATTCTGAGCGAGGACTTTCAGCTCTCCCCAGGACTTCTCGTTCCAATGATCGTGTCCTTTTTCAAGCCAAAAGTCATCATTTTGGTATCCGTCCGGTTTCTTCTTCGTTGGGTTTCTTTATTAACTGGATTTTAGAGTGTTGCGGGTTATTAGCCCACAGCACCCGAGTGTCGCGGTGGGGCTGCTACATTCGAGGTCTTGTAGTGGTGGGGACGTCATTACCTACAATCCTCCCTGTTCTATGGTTGTCCCGCCAATACACGGTCGCCAGAGCCTCTTCTGTGGTAACAGAGCGCGCACGGGAAGGTGAGGATGACACTGGTACAAGAGAGGCCATTAGAGTTGTTTCATTGTGCCTTTACGCCCCAGACAAACTTATATTGTGTTAATAAACAAAAATTATATAATATACAATAGGAAAAGGAATGAAATTAATGGGGTAAATAAACAGTAATACAAATAAATATTGATACATTAACTATAAATAAGAAAATATACTAATAATAACTATAAACAAGTAAGAAAATATATTATATTTAAGCAAATGACTAAAAATAAGTATATAAATATATAAAGAGATCGATAAATAGGAAGGTCAAAGGGCTGTAGTGCCGAATGGTGATGATGATCAATCAATATCATATCAGGTCTACTGGTAAGCTCTGTCAGTTTATGGAATACTACAAAGGTATACATGTATCAGCCTTTTTTTGTATTGGAAATGAGCGGTGCTGTCAGAAAAGGCGGTGGTTTTAATCTCGCTTTTTACCCATGATTTTTGGGATAAAACAGGATTCGGGAGGAGGATTCAAACTCACGATCATTGCTCAGGAACTTTAGCCACTACATTACTCCTCCCGTGTTGTCTGAAAAGAATTTTACTCTAACATGATCTTGACAGTATCGTCGTCGATTCGGTCGCCCAGAGTTAGGCTCATCAAAAAGGTCAAAACCACCTAGTTGAAATGTCTCGAACCATCTTCTACAAGTTTTGTCAGAAACTGTACCATCATCCAACACTTTGGACAAATTATCCACATCTTCTGTATCATTTGTTAAATAAAGTTCAGATCTGTCAATCCGTTCTCAGTTAATAGTAACACGGATCATCCTCAATTTTAGTTCATTTGCTAGGTCAGTATGTACATAGTCAATGATAAGAGAAGTCAGTGGAGACATAATGTGGAAGTACAGTTAACTACAAGAGTGTCAAATATTTATACACAACGTGCTCAAACTTGTAGGAACGTTGTCAGACCGAACTTTCCGGTAGACCTGATGTAAACGAACGACTAAAAATAAATAAATAAATAAACAGATCAATAAATAGAAAGGCCAAAGCTTACAAAGGGCAATGGTGCCAAATGATGATGATAATCAATGCATAAATACGAAATATTATAATTACGTATTTGACGGGAATATGGGTGTCCTCAAGGTCCTCCTTCCTCTTATTTTTAGCAAGAACTCTCATTTTCATTTATTAATAAACTAAAGTTTGTTATATTTTATTTTGTATACCATCCTGTAATACCACAGAGTGATAAAAACGGAATTAAAATGAACCAAAAATAAAAATTTGAAAAAAATGAAAATGGAACGCGGAGTCCGTTAGAAAACGTTGCGTTAAACTTGGTCCGACATCTGGTGGCGGTTTAACGAAACACAACGAGGGTGGCTTCGCTTCACCTCCAGCCTCGTCCTTCCGAATCCATTTTCTTCCTTCGTTTCGACGAGGCAAAAAAAAAAAATTTTTTTCTCTTCTTTTAAATTAACGTTTAATGCTTATCGTCGTTTTAAAATTCATCCAAGTCCGTCTGTCTGCATGCCTGAAAAACCTGTTTTTAAACTCCTTTTTCGCGAAATTATCAATTTTTTCGTTAAAATGTTTATCGAAGTGAGCGCCGTGTAACCTGTAATCGTTTGAATATTTTTCCCTTTTTTCTCTCATAATCCCAAAATTAATCATTTTAAGCAGTATAGATGGATGATTTGAGATTCTGGCTATCGAGTTTTATCCGAAACGGCCCATTCTCATGAGTAATATCGTCCAGAACAACCACAAACAGGTTAAAATGGGAGTGATTACCATAGCTAAAAACGATCTCAAACGTCTATTCCCTATCTATTATATTTATTTGTTGGTTGTCTCAAAAGATAGTAATATATTTAAGAGTGTAGATAATTCAAATCTTTAAACGGAAACTTGTTTAGATAATAAAATAAATTTGTTGAGAGAAGGAACTTGGTGGAGGAGATGAGCAAGGTTCCTTGAAGTGAAAATCTTTTTTCTCTCCTCCATCTTTTATTATCTTCCGGTTTCGTTGTTCAAGTAGTCGGGGAATCCATTTAATAAGAAAAGAAGATGGGGAGAGAAAAAAATTAATTTGTATTTTAAAACGATACATAAAATTTTATGTTTTGTAAAGCGTTGGTGTTAGGTTCCCGGGTTAGGCTATCATTACCTCGGTGGCTCATGAAATTAGTCGAGATAATTATAACCGAAAAGGAATATGTGGTGTGAAAAATAAAATAAAGAAGATTTAAGTTTATAATTGGTACTCGAAATGATTAGTAGTTGAAGAGAGAATAAAGAAAGAAAAAAAAGAGATTCTTCTTGCTCCTCTTACATGAATGAAACCGTGAAAAATCGGAGAAGATTGAGCGGAATTTGGAGATTTGGGCGGTGGATGGCCAAATATTCTTCAAAATGGTTGGCCTACCTCATAACGAATGGGCTTCTCTTTTTGGGGGAATCGGGAAAGTTATACTCTTTGGTAAAATGGTGGAGTGTGATGAGGTTTTCTTTGGTGTTGTGGTCATGTTGATTGAACATGTTCCTTCGTCAAAGCTCCTGCTTTAGCCAGATGTAGTTGTCCTGTTTTGAACCGGAAGTTAGTAAATCGATACTTTTATACTACACCAAATTCAAGACCTTAACTATGGTTTAGTAAAGTTGTGACTAAAATTCTGGGCTGTTGGGGAGGCCTGAGACGTAGTTATTAAGACCCAGACTGAGAAGTTAGTCGCGAGTTCTAATCCTCCTCTCGTATCCTGTTATACCCAAAAAGGATGAGAAACGGGATTCAACTATAAAATTCTGGGCTGTTGGAATATTCTGTGGTGCTGATTGATGTCAAGCGATTTTGTAATCTATGGTCATGGTAACAGATTCATTTCTAATTTTCTGTCTCGTCGTTTGAGATGTTATCTCGATTTTGTGATTAGTCCAGATGTTCTTTCCTTGAACTTTCTGTGCTGTTATGACTTTGTTTAAAATTTGTTTTATCCAAAACCTTTAATGAAAACTGAAAGTCGTTACAAAAATTTCTAACCCTGGACTATGTGCCGAGAGAAACTTTGTATTCCTAGGCTAACTTGGAAGGTCTGTGGTTGAGCGGTCAAAACACCTAAGGAATGGTTGACAGTTTGAGCTTACTTACATATCCTGCCTTAGTCAAGCTTGAAAAAAGGGACAAAAAATTTCTAGTCTAACAAGACCTTCGTCTTGACGGTGAAGTTGGGGACTTTCAAGGTGTTTCAAAACAGTTTCCCTTACTATTGTCACCATTTTATGACAGTTAGCTCAAAAATCAAGACGAGCTTTGTATCCGTTTCTGTTGAAATTATTTTTCTCCAACAAAAATAGGTAGAAGGTACCAATCAGGTCGCACCAGCTCAAGTATTGATAGAAGTAAAAGCAACTATAAATTAAGGACGGAAAGTAGACAAAAATTAACAAAAGATAGAAGAAGAACAGAAAGAAAGAAGAAATAAAATTGAAGAAGGAGTAGAACAAATTTGAAACCCAGAAAAAATGTTGTAGTTTAACAAGTGGGAAGGAAAAAGGAAAAATAAAGTGAAAGACACACAAATTGAATGAAATAAAAAAAAGGAAAAAAGTTAAGCAAGGAACAAAACCGAAAGAATGAAGGAATAAGACAATAAAGGAAGAAAATCATGTAAACTAGAGTGATACACAAAGCATAGTGAAAGAGGAAGAAATAATAGATAAAGTAAAAAGAAATAAATATAAAAGAAGGAAAATAGATACAAAAGAGAAACAAAGGAGGAAATGGAACAGAACAGTCAAAATTGAAAGATTTTCTGTTCCAAAAGACCTTCAGTCGATTTTGACCTAACTCTTAAATCGTAATTTTGAATTCCAACCTATCTCTCTCTCTCTAAAGCATTCACAAACTAAAATTATTTCAAATCCGCCTAAAAACCCATTGAATCTCATCTTCCAGTCTCCATTATCCTGGAAAATTCCAGAAATCATCTACCAAAGAAGAAGGAAAAAAGATTGGGAAAAAAAGGAAAATTCCCACGACAATCGACTTTAAGCAATAACGTTCCACATGAGTGACTCCGCCGCCATGTTGGTTAGTCACCAACGCACTTAAGCTCCGGAAAAAGTTTTCCTTTTTTCTATTTTCCACTCTTCGACCATTTTCCCTTTCACACTTGACTTGAGTTATCATTATTATTGAAAAGATCGGGTTTCCAAAGCCCAGGGCCTGGTGAGGGAGACGGGGGTCGCTCGTGCCCATGTTAAAAGGGCGAAGGCCAATAAAATGTAAATTCTGGCCTTCCACATGACCGACCGATCGACCGACGGACGGACGGACCTTTCACCAGACGATTACGCCAACTCGCTCGCTCACTTCGGGCTTTTCGATTTGACTTTCCATCATCGGCTCCTAATTGTCCGCCCGTCGGAATTCTTTCTCTCTTTAACGTTATCACACAACCTCCGTGACCGTTTTCGCTAACAAGTTTGTGCCGTTCGTGTCAGTTTTGATTGAACTCAGGTTGAGGTTGAGTTCGAACGTTTATCAAAACGATTTGAAAAGTTTGAACGAATTGTTTGCCAGTTTGGAAACGACCGAAAATCTCTACTTAGAGAGTGAGAGACATTGGAAGGAGACAGAGTAAACAGTTCAAGACTGTAGCACTGTCTTTTGGTCACTTCCTCAGGCCACGACATCAGCACTTTCTCCCGGCTTCTTCTTTTCGCCTCCTCCGATACTCCTTCATCTTCCTGTTCTGTTCTCTCTTCCTCGGCATTAGGGAGGAACCTCTGAGATTAAAGTTTGTGCTATCTTGTACCGCCGCTTGAGGTTTTCTTTGCTTTTGCTTTAATTCTAATATTTTATTTCATCCCCATTCTTACTACCACCCATCTCTAATCAAATCATCAGGCAACTAGGTAGTTGGCAGGTCTACAGAGCAGAAAAGTCATCGCCGGGCGAGGTGAGATTGCGGAAGAGTTTTCGTAGATTCCCGGGTCTTACCGTCCGAGCCTAGTTGGTGTTCACCCAGGAGTTTTAGTGGGTACAAATTCCATATACTCCCTCCTGCCTCCCAAAAGCAGGACGAACAACGTCCGAGAGGTCCGTCTTGGCTAAAAAGGAAGAGAGAATAGAAGATGAGGTGATTTAGTTGGACAAAAGAATGTGATAAAAGAAGAAAGAAGCTTTAAAAATGAAAGGAAGGAAAACAATATTCAAGCAGCCAGGTGAGAAAAAGTGACAAACTAAACCCCAAAAAAGAGGAACACAAGAACAACTAAAAAAGAAGAAAGAAACCCTAAAACGATAGGTTAAGGGCAAAATGGGAGCACAAGAACAAGGAAAACTCAAGAAAACTGACAACAAAACAGACCGGAAGTAACCAGGAAGCAGAATGACGGTTGGAAAGAAAAGAAACAAAAATAAGAGCAGAAGAGAAGTAGGAAATCAAGTCGACACTCTCACGACAAATCAGCCAGTCAACCAATGAACCACCCACCTCGTGAAAGATCTCACCAGAATCCCACAGACATCCAAAATTGAATTGTGAAAGTGAGTGAATGAATCCGAAGAGAAAAGGAAACCGTTCACATGGACAACACGACGGACGGAATATTTCCATAAATAATTTCAACCCGCCTAATCGCAGTTCGTCAGGGAAAATCTTTGGAAACCAATTAAGAATGAATAATTTATCAGTTAAAAGTTACCTCCAGAAGTAATCAGGAAAGCGTTAGGGACGGGAGTTTCATGCAAATCCTGTCATTATCTATCATCCTTATTTCAATAACCTTTCAAGTTATTACGTCATCACTCACCGTTCGGATGGGCCCCGAACGCGATTCTGAGAAAACCGAACGCAAACCCCAATCAATCGCGTACCTTCCTCCTGAGGGAATCCCCCATCTTGGGTGGTCTTGTTATTGATATAAATAAATAAATAATAAATAAATAATGAGAGTGTTATTATGTAAGGGCACATGTGTCGAGTGTGGTTTATGTTCGCGACATGTGGGCACTTAAAACAAAAGGACCGTTAAGAGGTTCCTCCGGTTGGGGTTCCCTCCCTCGATGGCGTTATTACGCAATTTGGAAAGTGGGCATTGTCTCAGTCTTTTCATTCTGAGCTTTTGTTTCTTCATCTGTCGACGCTCTGACCCTGGAATCTTTGTCTGGGTGGAAATTGTTTTTGTTTCGTTACGAAACGCCCTTCTTACGATTTTTCTTTTCTTGAGGTCGGCGTTTTCAGAAGAAGACTAGAGGCAAGCATCCAGATGCTCGGTTTTGTTTCTTCCGTTCTTCTTCTCTTTTGGGATGGTTTGTGCAAACTCAACACAATGTTATGGACCATGAGAAAGACAATCCGGGAGTGGATTCAAATATAATGACTGTAGGCTCAAAGGTATGAGACAAACAGGATGGAACCTGTAAATCTGTTCTTCGTTGAACCTAACTCCAGTTTTGGTGTCTTCGAGGAGTACAGACTATACTACTTCAATATCCAGTCTCCTTCTCCTCAGCTCTTCCGGATTGTTTCATAAAGCTCAACACAGATCATTGACAATATTATGAGACACTTAAACAGACAATCCGGAAGTAGATATAACGACAAGGACTAAAGGCTCAAAGACCAAGATATGAGACTAACAAGATGAAACCTGAAAATTTGAACAAATTCGTCGACAGGCCCTTGAGAAGGTGTTACTCTCTCCCTGGTTCTTCTGAATTTGCTGTTTGTAAACTAAACTCCAACAGAACCTTAAATTTGTTGTTTTGAATGGCTTAAACCTTTTCCTCCTCTAAACTCCGTACCTAATTGCACTTCATCATCACTTTGAAGTCTCCAAGCTCTTAGACCTTCTTCCTAGAATCAAAAGAGACGTTCTGAACACATACACACCAGTTAAAAGACGTCTGGTAAACCATAAACCTTCCGTCTAGACATTCAAACCCTTTTAGTGTTAGCACTAATTGTCAAATCTTCCTTGCACCTGAACCCTGAGGGCTGTTTTAACCCAACCCAGCCCAGAGGGTGTGGAGCCCTCAGCGGACAACTGCTCCCAATTTTCACTTATTTCCAATATTTTGGTGTTGATACCTTTCCGAACGTCCCGCACCCTTCAAACTAGCTACCTACTTCCTCTCCCAAAACTTTCTACCTTTATAATTATAAACAATCATCCTCGAACCCTTGGAAACCTTTAAACCCTTGAAACCCTCTCCTCGATAAATATTTATAACCTTGGAACGATTTTCTCAAACATGATCATTAACCAATTTGGAACCGCGGAAAGGAAGGCCGAAGGCCGAAGGAGAGAGAGAGGAGGAAGAGAAAGAAAGAAAAAATGCAAAATAACGGAAGGAGACAGGTTGGCAGTCGCAAGCACCGGAAATTAAGGGAAAAGGGGTTGTACAAAAGTCAGGGTAGTGGGTATGTGGGGTAGATGAATGGATAGAAAACGTCAGGATGGGTGGATTCGGCACTGGGTTCGTAAAGTGCTGAGTTAATCAGGTTCAAGTCGGTGGCGCCAAGTAACAGAGACCCAACACGTAGGCCCGATGTCGTCAGACGCAGGCAAATCTGTCCGAGAATAATAATTATTATAATTATATATGACCCAAGTTTTTTTTTATCTCCATGGTCTCAAGTGAATTATCTATCTACATATTGCGATTGGAATGGGGATAAACTGGGTAACCTAAAGTTTTTGAAAAAAATTTTTTTGGTTTGGGTTCTCATTATGGTAATAATGACGATGTGGCTTCTTGTGTGTGTATATGGATTGCCTTCCCCTGTTTTGGGGCTCGAGTGAAAGCAGTTTCTGCCTGGTGTATGACGAGAGTGTATGTGTCTGCTGGATCATATTCCTCCAGGTATGTTTGTTTAATTAATTTCATGTAATCGATTATGCTGTCACTATATCCTCAACAGTATGCTCGATTTCTCTCAAAATGTAGGGTCAATATGGTGTTTTGGGTGGCTTAGGAGTCTTAATTTGGTTTTGGGTTGGTTGTGTCAACTTTTCCCCTGGATATGGCTTAGTTTTTAAAGTCTTTAGGAGGTCTGGGTGTGGTTGTAGGAGGAGAATGGGTTTTGATTCCGATTATGCGGTTTTTGTAATCCTAAATCAGATGTTTAGGAAGTAGCACCCAAATACTTCCCCTTCTTCCACCTACAGCATGGTTTTGTTAAAACTCATCACACAGATTATGAGACAGCTACAATGACAAACCAGAAGTAGGTTGAAGGCGAACTAGAAGCTCTTCAAAGATGAAACCGTTAATTTTGATACTAGAGGGAAGATCTAGCAAACCGATCGTAAATGGTAATCAGGCACGACGTTTAGGAGACAACAGAAGGAGGAAAGTTTTAGACGTGCCAAAACAACAGTTGGAAATGAAAATTCCTGATGGAAGTAGTTGTCTGTTGGAGTGTGATTCTCTCAGGCTTGTCTAGAACAGCAAATATCATTCAAGAGAACAAGCAAAAGTAACACCTTCCCAGGACCCTGTCGACGTATTTGACATTTTGTCTGTCCTCCTCGAGTTTCCTCAGGTTTCATCTTATAAGTTGTGTACATTAACTTCATGCCTTCAGCCATTCTGGCTGTATCTACTTCCGGATCGTCTGTTTATGTGTCTCATAACATTGTCAATAATCTGTGAGTTGAGCTTTATGAAAGAGCCGAGTAGAAGGAATGAGAAGGAAGCTGGGTATATGAGTAGTATACTCTCATCATAAATAGAAGGACAAGATGGAACCTGAAAATTTGTTTTCCGTGAAACCTGACTCAAGTCTTTGATGTTGAGTGTTATGTTCCTATGTGCCAATTCTTCATTACAAAGTCACATGACTCAGTTTAGGTATTAATCACAACTTGTGTGACTACCGTTCCCGATATTTTACTCTCCAGACTGTTTGGACTCTTTCCCAAGGACAGTTGAACATACTCGAGCCAACAACCCGAGACACAGAAGCAGGAACCCAATTCCTCCCTCTCCCACTCCATCCCTCCTCCTCCGCCTAAATTAAACGTTTGAAAGACTGTTTCGGAATTTCTCGAAACCTTTGGAAATATTTTCCCATGAGTCCAAGTCGACAAAAAACGGCGGAGAGAGGAGTAGAGGAGGAGGAGGGAGGAGGAAAGGGAGCACAAAAAAGAAAATTTGGTGGTTCGTGTAGGAAAATGACCGGCGGGCATGCGCGCCCACAAACAAGTTTAAAAAAGTACCGAAGACGAGGAGGAGAAGAAGACGAGACGGGGAGAGATAGATAGAGAAAGAGAGAGATGGAAAGATGGATGTTAAGAGGCTGTTCTCGTCCCTGTTTTCAGGATGGCAGTGCTCAAGTGCTCTTTATCATAGGTTTCGGACCAAAAATTAAAAATAAAATTAGCATACTGTATTACAAGGCGTAAACCTAATGATAGACTCAATGAATATCCTTCGTACCTATTAGGTACTTGAGCGTCAAGATGGACGAACACGAGAAATTTGTTTAAGTGATTTCGACGGTTTGAAAGGTTCGCTACTTTGGTCTCTCACCTCTTTGAAACCTGCTTTTTGAGTTTTCTTCCCCTGGGAACCACAAGGAGTCTTTACATTGGGGTATCGGGGTGTAGGTTAGTGTGTTACCCTTAACGAGGCTATCCAAGATGGGTTTGGTGAGGTTGGTCGTAAGCTGATTTCTCGAATTCTGTATTTGAATCAAACTTTTATTGTCTTCCAATCTCTTCGTGGATTCTGGGGTTTGACTTTGACGTCATCGTCTCTACTTCTTTCTTAGCTGTTGTCCACTTTAATTTTGGTTTCAAATATAACATCATTTGCAGAATGAAGCAAAAGCCAATCTAAAGCGAAAAAGGAAAAGGAACAAACATAAACAAAATCTGAAGACCAAAAGATGAAGAAGATAACTACAAACTAACCAAACAAACGGAGGTAATCACTGAACCAATGACTACTAAACCCAAAATTAAGAAGAAAGTTGAAAACCTTCCAGTTGTGTCATTAGCTGACGGAGAAATTGAGTGAAACGTCTCAAAACTCTAACCAAACAGAACCAAAGTTTGTCGAAATAAACAAAAACAAAGAAAAGACAAAATGAAACTGGGTACAAAAGATAGAAGGAAAGTAGATGATAGAAATCAAAGAGGAGATGAGTTTGAAGGAAGTGTCCTTCTACCTTTGAGCTTTCCAGATTCCAGCTTTCTTTGTGTGTGTCTGAAGTTTGATTGCTTAACTTTTATACAACAGAAGGAAGTGATAGGCACAAATACGGTTCACAATTTAACCCAGCGAAAGTCTTCAAAAGAAATCAAACTGTCATGGCGGCAACTTCAATTTTCCTCCATTTTGGGGGAAAAACTTCGAAGAACAAAGCTCCCCATCCTCCAAACAAAATTTTTTACCAAGAAAGTAATTAACAAACAAAATCACGGCACCCACCTTCCTTTCTCTGCTATCTTTGGACTTTCGCGTGCTTTCTCACGGAAACACGACACACGACCTCCTTCCTTGAGCCCCGCATCATGAGGGAGGTTAAAACTGTTCCTGGAAAATCGCCAAAATCACAAAAATATTCAAAATGGGACACCAGAGGGCTGACGAAGGAGTGAGGGGGTCACCTCAGCAAATTTTCTTGAGAATCGCGTGCGTGTGTGTCTCCCTGGGGTCGCATATGCACGCGTGGACGAACGCTCATCCACTTCCAGATGGTATTTAACTGTCAGGTAATGAAGAGAGAACACATGAGTGTGTGGTGTGTGTGTGTGTTGTAATATTAATATTCAAATGGGATTCGAAGAAGTTGTTGAACGGAAAGACCGGTAGCTAGTTCTCGCTCTAATTAAATCGAATTGTCTCGAAGGTGAATTCGAAAGCCGGGCCGCCGCCATCTTTGTTGGGACACAATGTCCCTCGAGGGTTCGTTTGACGTAATGCCTTTGACTTGCGCAACTTGTGAATGCCCTCGTTTCAATTCGAAAAGTTTTATGTTGGTTTCGTGATGACATGCTTGAGGATGGTGTGAGGAAGTGTAGTTGGTTGTGTCATCTTGTTGATCGGTTTTGAAGACAGGATAGTTGGGAAAGAAAAAGCTGTAGGTAGAGCAGACTAATCTGGAAGAGATAGTACTGGTGAAGTAGGTTTGGGGTTGAGGTACAGGTCAGAAGTTGGTGTCAGCTTTCTTGTTCTTGGGTTTGTCGGTCTTTCCTCGCTTCTGTTTTTGTTCTAAACTATCTCCATCAATCTTCCGGCATTTTGGTTCAGTTGTCTTCTTATTTTGGGGGTCTTTACCTTGCAGCAGTTCATGAATGTGGTCGTGGTTGCTGAGGAACCTACTCAAGGAGACAACGACCTTGTCACCCGACTTCTTATCTCGAAAAGACATTTTCCAAGTTGAAACCCAACTCGGAGAATGTTACCGACGGGAATTGACCCAAGGACAGACACGAGTACCTTAATATTCCGGTCGATGTACACAAACAACAAGTTGAACCCATGTCACCCGACGGCAAATCGAATTCCCTTCTCCCTCCTCCCTCTTCCTCCCGTCTTACTTCCTCTGACTCCTAATAAATCGCGAACCTGATTAAGCTCAGCTATGAAAATAATTTTTGAGTTTGGTCATGGGTCCAACTTTCGTTTTCTCCATTGGGACTATTTTGGTGTTCTTCTGTTTGTTTTGGTTCATTTTTTCAATATCCCTCATTGTATTGTTGTCTTAGCTTGACGTTCTGACTCATATTGATTTGTACCTGCAAACAGAACCCCCAAACTTACAACCAACCATTCTCAAGTGTCTTCCTTTCGAACACCGTTTCTCAGAGATCATTTTCGGGGGGAAGGTGCGCGAAATTCCTTCCACAGAGCAATAAACCCATAAAAGGGTATTCAGGTTGACTGTTTGAAATTTTCCCAGGTTCTCACACACACTGAACCTGATAAAGAAATTATTTATCTAGAAAAAATCATTCAGGTTCGCGTCCCGACGTCGTTTTTATAATTTTTTATTGCTCATTTGAATTTATTAAAAGAGTCCCATCGTGAGATCGTCCTTCGTTTTAAGGTTTCAAGGTCATTCATTCGCTCTTCTTTTTTCTCTTTATTAATTTCTTTCAACAAACCTGAGAACCTTGAAATTATCTGTGAGAAAAATTTCGTTGACGATCTATTAATGACTCCCAAAAATTTTAAATCAAAGTTTGTAGGACGGAATCTTATTTTAGGTTCCAATGTCTTTGTGTTCTGGAAAATGAAACCTGAAATTTTAGGTACGAGTGAGAACAAGAAGGAAAGAGCCTTTCCTATCCTTAGGTTAGTAAAGGTACGAAGACTAAATTTTGTGAGTAGTTTTGTATTGACGACACGGTAGCCTTTGAGCTGGGTTGGGTTGCAACGACTATCAAGGTTTAGGTACAGAGAAAGTCAGACGATTAGGACTGATACTAAAAAGGTTTGAATGTCTTTGATCCCAGAGTAGGTATCCAATAGAATGACATCTCCCCAGGGTCCTTAGGCGCCTCATAAAATTATTAATGGCCTGTGTGTTGAGTTTTAAGAAACAACCCGAAAGAGAAGGAATGAATGAGAGCGATTTGAGTATTAGGCAGTTGTCTTCGTCTGGGAACCTGACCCCTTGGAAGGGAAATTGGCGAAACTCGTGTCCCGATGTGTCCCGTAACAGTAATAAACGGCAATCATTCAGAGCAAGACACGGCAAGGCTTCCGTTCTGCATCAGGACACAATATTTGTTCTCACAACCACAAAATTGCCGCATTTAATCAGTGTCAATTTCACGACTTCTTGACTTGGGAAATTGACAAACCAATTTTCCTCAAAGACACACACACTCACATACCCAAGGAATCTAACACACACGGACACAGACAAACACACACACACGAAAGAAAAAAAGGTTTTTAGTTACGGCTGTTGACGAGAAATTCGACCAAAGACCGGAAACAGGTTCATCAATTGTTAACTATATCACAACCGCCGGTAGATGCTGTCATTGCGGTTACTCTCTTCTTTAGACGTCTGAAGAACCATTTACCACTCTATACCTCCAACCCTGTTTTATGTCTCATCGTCTTTTTGGTCTTTCGTAACCCTACTCCTCCTTCTGGGTGGCTTTCTACCTTCTCCTCAGCCCCTACCATCATTAGCGGGGTCAGTTTGATCAAAAATTCAAGATTCTTTCCTTCTCCATTTTTCCTTTAGCCTCTTTTAAGTATTCGTCAACGAAAGAAGACAAAAGATTCATGTCTTTCATGGTAGGAAGTAGAGGGATGAGGTTAGGCTAGTCGGAAGCACGCGAGGAATCAAAAAACATGAAAAAACAATCAGCAAAACCAATTTTCCGAGTCGGAAAATTTGTCGAAAGAAGCCCAAAAGGTTTTCCTGATCAAACTCCCTCCCTCCTTCACCTCCTCCCAGAAGACGTCTCTTTCAATTATGCATAACCGTTTTGTCTTTCCAGTGGGAGGAAAGGAGAGGCAGGGAGCGGAGGGAGGCAAGAAAGTAAAATTTCTTTTCGTTGTTGAAAGGTAATTGATGTTTGCTTTTTGCGAGTTAAAAGAGACAAAGAAACAGGAGGAATTAAGGGTGGAGGGAGTGAGTGAGAGAGAGAGGATGGAAGAGAGAAAGATGAGGATGGAGTAGGAGGGAAGAAGGTCGAAGTTCAAATATCGAATTTGATCTCTTGGAAGGTTAAAAGGGTTCCGGTTCTTTCATTGACGTGAATTAATCTTTTCGTCGGGAGGGAAAGAAGGAAATGAAATCCGATGAAGTCGCCTTCGATTTCGACATCTCAAGACTTGTTCTCAGGTGATTGTTGTTGGTTGTTGTTGTTATCTACTGTAATGCCTTCGAGGTATTCTCACTCTTATCATCTATATTGAACACTTTTTTATTCTTTGCTTTCCATATTTTCCACGATCATGCTCTCAAGTTATTTTGATTGTTTCTATCATCTTCTTATCGGTTGTTAGCTATTATAGTTGTGTGACCTACCCCTTGACCCCTATCTATAATCCGTTGATGAGTTTTATTGATCAGTTTCCACGTTCTTCCTCTAACGACGTCATAGTTTTAACTGTCTATCTCTTCCTAACAGAACTTCAAATATTTCTGTCTCGTCTATTCTTACAGTTGTGTCTTCTTTTACGCCTTTGGGAGCATTGCGTTATAACTGCACTGTTCTCTTCATGTCTACTTTCTATTTTTCTGATTTTCCTACATCTACAGAGTTCTTAATTCATTTTCTACTGATTCTTTCGAGTCTTCTTTGACTCTCTATCCTCCGTCATCATTCGTTGGTAGTTCGTTCTTGAATCAGATTTTTCTGTTGGGTTAATCCTTTAAACCGTCTTCTGTTTTCATTCGTTGGTGTTATTTGGCTGTCTAGGGTCATTCATCTTTCTTTTCTTGTATTTCTATTAGTCAGACTTCCCTTCTCGATTTCTTCTTTGTGTTTTTAGCGATTTCGTGAACATATACACAGTCATGATTTGGCTTCTATCTTTCTTCGATTTTTCACCTCGATGGTTTCTACCTCCTGTCTTTGTTTGTAGAGTCTCTGGGTTATTTTTTGTCTTTTCTTGGAAGTTATCACTTGTTTAGTTTTTATATTTCATCTATTTTTCTCTCTCCACTCGTCTGGTAATTATTTTTTCGTACCTTCTCTTTCCATCTATTATCTATCATCTTTCTCTGGCTGCTTTTCGTTTTTCTGAACTTAATGTCTTCTTCGTATCTTCTAATTTCCTTCGTTTTCTTCGAGTCTGAACTTAATTTGTTCCGCCGTTATCGAGACGCCTCCTAATTTCTCTTCCGATCGATTTTAAATCTTCTAGATCTATTGCCAATCTTTCGTCTCTAACTGTTGTTCTAAAACATTTCTAAAAGGCGGCGAGACTTCCTTTCCAAATATCCAAGATCTCCTGTCTATTGCGAGTCAAAACAAAGTAGTTTTGTGGATATGACCATGTTTCAGAGATCCAAGTCGAATACCAAGAGTCCTAACCGACTTTTTCAGATTTTGTCTGAGTTCTCTTCTAAATAGCCATCTATCTTCTTTTCTGTTTCTAATTTTCAAAACCTCGTTTCCCGTTTTTGTTCAAAACTCAAATCGAAACAATTTTGTCGCTGTTGAAGGCTTTTAAAACTACTTTCCCGATTCTATGACAGTTTACTTCTAAATCCACCAAAAGAAAAATTTTTCTTCGATTCGCTGACCCAAAACCCCCGACGTCACGAACCGACGCAATTTTCTCTTCATTCTCGCCTTCACACGTCCAACAAAGCCGACAGAGCCTTCAAACAAGTTTTCCAGTTTGACACGACTTCAAATCAAAAGGCCAACCCAACTCAATCAAACCCAACAATCATCCAAAATTAGGTCAAATCAATTTCAAAACCCAACAGCGGCCATATTTGAAGCCAACAACAACAACAAAAGTCGTTTTCGAAACGCCAAAAACGTTGTAAAACAATTTCAGTTCGCCGTAATACTTCCGGAAAATATGAAAAGTTCGTAAAAGGAAAATCGGGAATGAAAACGCGCCTAAAAAGCTAATTTATTTCCCTTGTATAACGTTCTACCCCCGTGACACCTGATCCCGAATCGATAGAGAGAGAAAACAATTCCTTATTCCGTTCTTGTTTTTTAGTTTAACAACCACAAAGGACTACAATCACTACAACAGCTACAACGACAACCAAGTCATAAATATTTTAAATGTTTAATAATAATTATTGTTTAATAATTTAAAAGAGAGAGAGAGAGAGAGAGAAAAGGAAAAAAATTGTTTAGCATAAAGAGAGAGTGAACCGAATGCAGTCGAGTCTTTACAAACGCGAGTCACGCTCCTCCATTCTGATTGGTCGGAATTTTCAAATATGGAGTTTGTTACGACCTGTCGATGAACACAGGTGTTCAACTTTCATTGTTAAATCCCTAGCAAAATATTGAAAACTTGTGTTGCTTGTGGGGATTTTCTTTTGAAATTCGTTTTTTCCGTTTGAATAAGAATTTCAAAGTCCATAATAAATCCTTAGCGGAACGTATGAGAGTCCGTAAGGGATTGGGAATCAGTTTTGAGTTAATCGATTTTTTTTCGTTCCAGCTTGTTGGCGTCCTTTTTGGGGAGGAGAGGGGTTGGGGCGTTGGGACGGGGGGAGGTTTCGAGGTGCGTATGAGAGTTTTCATGATTTTCTACTGTTTCCAGCTCTTTTGGAGGAAGAATTTTTCAAAATTTTTAAATATGAAATGAATCGTTTTCCCTAACAAACTGGTATAAGTCCATTTTTAGGTTGTTTTGAAAAAGTCAAAAATTGGAATATGGGTCAGATGATAAATTTACAAAAATTGAGGCAAAGTTTTTATTTATTTGTTTAGGAGTTTTAAATTTGCTTCTAAAATCTCGCCAAAAGTTTCAAATCTTTCGAACAGAACGGATTACCTGGCAGTTAACCCATAATCAAACCCAATCCTGATAACTTAACTCAGGTCGAAGATCTAGAAGACAAAACTCAAAAATGAAAAACCTCGATGTGAGTGTAAATGAATGTAAAAGAACAAGAAACAAGAAAACAAAGATGTGCGAAGTTTATCCAGGACCCAGGAGCTTTAATGTTGCCGAAGAATTCCGTCCGAAATAAGAAATTACTAAGCCAAAGGCCTGGTGTAATGGCTAAAGTGCTCGACCGTAAGTGAGTCAAATCCTCCTGATATGTCCAACGGTGGGAAAAGAGAGTAAAACTAAACTAAACTAAACATAAGAAATCACTGGCAACCGTAAATGAAACAGGTAGTAGGATGAAACCGACCTTAGATAAACTGAGAACTGAAGAAAAAAGAAAGAAAGAAAGACTCAAAGGAAAGAAGAACACAGCAAACGAGCAGAAGCACAATGGAAACCCAGAAATGACTGATTGAATGGACGACAGCAAGACAGATATAAAAGGAAAATCAGGATCGACGGTGCAGAATACTATGAAGGAAAAACGAAAAATGGCGAATGAGCATAATAATGAGATAATAATATTAATATACAGCTCAGCAGGCGTTCGGGTTATGTGGAAACCAAACAAACGAAACAAACAGGCTTCTTCTAGGAGAGAAAACATGCGAACGGATTTGAGGGAAAAAATTCGGAGATTTGCTGTCTCCCATAATCAAAACGTTCAAGTTGAAATATTTTTTCCAAGAAGTTAACACTCCCAAAACCGAAGTTTAATTACCGTAATAATTAGAAAGGAAGTGAGGAGGAGAGGAGAGGAGGAAGTCGATTGAGAAAGAAATGTCACCTCGTCGATGAGCTCCCTCCGAACGGACCATTTATGGTTTTAATTGCTTTCTTGGAACGTTTCTCTCTTCGATGGTATTCAGGAGAAGAGGAAGGAAATGATTTTTAATTGCCGGTTGTTTGGAAGGTGGAATTTGAGAAAAAAAATTTTTCCTGGAATCTTTGGACTTGTTTGTTGATGGTCTCTCGTTCAAACGAACGCTTTTTTGACCGTTATTCCTTATTTCCTCTGTTCTGGTTTTAGGATTTTCTTCGATTTCTGTGTTGTTTCCTCTTTTGTTCGGTTGTTGTCAGCGTTCTGTCCCACTTTCTTCATCCTTGTAACGTCCCTTTGAGCCGCTTATTGGTTAATTTCATCAGTTCAATGAGAGGTTTGTGTCCTGCTTTTAGTTTTTGATGGGGATAAACCTTTTAGGAGTGTTTTAAAGGTTTTCGAAACTGCTCTGAGGTGGGATGACTTTTTGAAATGAAAGTGTTCCTTCAGACCGTTCCCCAGTCCCTCTGAACGGATCTTAGTTGGTGTTATGTTTGTATTTAACCTAAAAAGTTACAGAAACTCGAATCCATAAACCGACAAGCAAAGAAGAAAAAGTGGAAGAAGAGGCCAAAGAATCTGAAGGAAAAGGGATAGAACCAGGAGGATATCAATGAAAAACACCCGGAAAAGGGACAAGAGGCAACAAAAAGGCAAGAAACTAAAAAAAGAGAAAACTGCAAAGAGAGAGAGAGACAAGCATTCGAAGGAAGACAACAACCAAGGGTGATAAAGAAGAAGAAAGTCAAGAAAGACAGATGAAAACATTCCACACGTCCAGACACATTCCAAACGAGCGAAAAGTCCAAAAACAAAAATAAGAACATCAACAACCCTTGACAAAACCGGAAACCGGGAACAAACGCGTGCGTACACACTACCGATCAATACCGGGACACATGGGGAAGTGGGAAACGCGTCTCCAAACACCAACGCCTGCGTGGTGAGAGAGGTGAGAAGGCGGCGGAAGGAGGATAGGAGAGGAAGAAGGAGAAAATGGCGGGACCTTTCAATTAAACCCGATCACGAGGGCAACAATTACGTCGGATGGTCGACATAGGAACTTAATTGTGGAAAGAGAAATGGTCGAGTGCGGGTTGAGGGTGGCCCAGGGGTGGTGAGGAGGAAAAGGTACACACCCTCAAAAATTTTCCTTTTTTCTGGAATATATTTAAATCCGGGACGAATCGGATAATTATTCTGCTGAATTTGTTTCGTTTATTTCCGTCCGCCATTTTCCAACTCATTCGGAAAGGTTTTGTGTTGCACAGCTACTACTTCCGGTGCTGTTTGTGATTACCTTGTCGGATTTTGTTATCATCATCACTAGGTCTTTGGGATGGTTGATTCTCTCTTTCTCACCTTCAAAGGTTTGGTTTCTCGAGGCTCTTGTCTGGGAAAGAAAACTGTCCCGATTTTTTAGAGAAGAGACATAAACGACAGACAGAGGTAGTCATCTACTCAAAACACCTCCAAACAACCTTTTCTTAGAAGAAAAATCCAGTTGGCCCCCAAAATTTTGTTGTTTCCAAATCTCTCGGTTTCGTTAGGACATACACAGTATGCGAGTGAATGTTTGTAAGGAAATATTTTGAGGTTGTTAGGGGTTGGAGGGTGTTTTGGGGGCTGACTTTCCTGTTTTTGGGGTAAGGGGAGTGTTATTGATTTTGGTTTTGCCTTTTCAAAGGTTTTTTGATGTTATATGTTTGAAGGTTTAATAATTTATTAGTGTGGAAGTCTTTTGAGTGAGTGAAATGTTTGCTTTTTGGGGAGGTTCCTGAATTTTTTTTGTTTGTATGGGAGGAGGAGAGGGTAAAAGAAGACTATTGTAAACGTCGAGGGGATGTTTTTGGATTATTTAGAAAGACAGTAGATCGTTTGAGTAGATTGGTCATTGGGAAAGCTCCCAGAATGCAAATTTCTTGAGTGTGTTAGGTTTTGTAGTCCCTTTCGAATGCCTGAACAGCCTAATCGAGAAGGTGGTGGTTGTAGTGTTTGATCTCAAACAGCAATCCAGTCATCAACTTAAATTCTTGTTCTAAGACAAAGGTATAACAAAAATTTTGGAATAACTCGATTTGAAGTGTGACGTGTCATTCAAACCACTCTAGAAAGCGGAAGTGAGTGATAAAACGACAACAAGAACAAAGGTAATAAAACGCAGGATGCTATTCTGAGAGAAAGTGAAGAGAGAAACTGGATATGGATTCATAAACAAACTGGAACACAGAGAAAACATTCGAAAATTGACATTCTTAAGAGAAAGAGGAGGAGGAAGATCTCTGAATGAACCAGACAAGATCCTCTCAGCTAAACATGTTGGCTCGTCTGTCCCATCCAAAAAAACGTTTTGAGAGTCTAACAGTTCTGCGTATTTCTCTACCACACCTCCACAAATCGGGAACGGTTCTTGGCCTTGTTAGATGTCTGTCTTGTTTCTGTACTTAATAAAACTCTTTTTACAGTTATAACATCCAAATTTGAGTTGTTTTAATGTATACAATCACCCTCAAATCTTTTGGACTCTAACTTTATTTGTTGACATCATTCTCATCTATTAGGTCTACCGGAAAGTTCTCTCCGATACAGCAAGTTTAAACGTGTTTCCACTTATTCGGCCCTCTTTTTATAATTAAATATGTATATACAGTCTACATACTGACCTAGCAAGTAAAACAAAATTGTTAGTATAACACTAACGCACCACATAATTGTAATAAAGCCATTTGACCATCATACAGCGCCATTAGTTTCCACCCTTCGAGGAATGAATTCACGTTAAAACTGTGCAATATTTATGAAACGACTTCCTCGTGAAAGTGGCCATAATTTATGAAATGAATACCCCGTGCAGTATTTAAGAAAAAAATTTTTTCCCTGTAAAATTGAGAAAATGTTTATGAAACGAATTCATTTTAAAAGTGTGCAACAATTATGAAACGAGTTTCTTGAATAAGTGTGCAATATTTTTGAAATTTACTATTTGAACGATGTTTTAGTAAGTTTGTAACATTCGAAGAAAAGGGATTCGGTCCCAAAATCGTGCATTATTTATGGAATTGTGTCTTTTCGAAAGAAGTCTTGCGTTTGGTCGGATGGTTTAGTCAGCAAAAGACGAATCCATCGACAGATAAATCACTACACTTCCGGTATCGAAAGGAATAATAGTAATTCATGAGGTCCTGTCGCCTCGAATCTAATCAGAACCTATAAGACTCATCATCTCGACCTACTGCGTTCATGCAACAATCAGAATCACGTCCAACACCCCCAAACACATCTCCTTCCAACCTGGTTCCTCCAAAACCTTCAAAAATCAATCGAAGGCCAATTTCCTCAAACCCAAAACACCAATTCATTCAAAACCTCATTTCCGTTGATTTTTTCTTCTTAATCCACGACTTAAAGCCCTAAAAATTTTAATAGATCCAAACACCAATTACTACTTATTTAGATCAAACCTCACCTCAACCCCCCCACCCAAACTCCCAATCCTCTCTTCAGAAAAAAGGAAAACAGTTTAAGGACTCTCAATAAAGAAAATTGAAAAAGAAAAAAAAATTCTCCACGAAACAGCTTTGAACTCCACTCATATTTACCATACGACCGGGTGAATCATTTAAACTTCGATTAGCTAAACGGGTGAGACTAAAATTGGAGCGACTATGACCCGTTTTCAGGATTCGACTGTAATTATTTAAATAAACTTTTTAAATATGGAAATTATTATTTTAAATATAGTCTTTCGAGAAAGAAAAGTTTAAAAATTCATATTATTAAAGGCCCCAAATTGAAGATTTTTTTTTCGGTAAAGGAGCAGAAGAGGGAAAAAATGTTTAAACACCGGTTTGAGCCTAAAAAGCAAGGAAAAAAAATTTGTTTCGCTGCGAAAAACTTTTTAATTTTAATATTTTTCGATGTCTTCAAATTGCACGTTTTTTTATATAAACAATTTTATTATCATTATTATTATGTATTAATTAATTAAATTTTAATTTTTTGTTCCGTGTCGAGTTGAGTTAAATTGAATTGAAGACTGAGTGGAGGGAATCGGAAACAGTGGAGGAGAGGAAGAAGAGTTGATTCAACCGAAAACTAAATAAATTTTCTTGGTTTTGGGTTTAAATTTTTGGTACTCAAACTGCGGCCCACCAAGCTCTACGGAAAGGTCCAGTGGTCCAGTAGAAACCGATTCGGTGAAAATTTGTGAAAGGTCAATGCTCATTGATAAGTCTTAACTATAGTGCCTGACCAGTACGAAAATGTTCGGGCCTGCGCCCAGAAACTTCTAACATAGTTGGCCTCAACATATATTTCTGAGACAATATACAGAAAACACATACAGAAACAGACTGACAGATGTACAAACAAATGGTAACCTGAAGGTGGACTGTATGCGTCGAAAGCCGGACTTGTGAAATCATTTTTTGGTAAGTCCTGTGGTCCAGTCGTAATGGTCACAATGGAATTTTGGCCCGGGAAGGAAAAGCTTGAGTACCAAGGGTTTAAATTATTAGGTCGACCGGAATGTGTGGCGGTAAAAGTGATAAATCGGGTGAGTATATGTATAAATCCCGGCGATTACTTATAATCACCAATTAAGCTCGGTAAAAGTGAGAAATTAGTGAGTGAACTTTTGGGTTGTTGTTAGGTTTTAGTGATTCGCGGCGTATACTATAGGTTATGTTAGCTTTTTTCTGGCTGTTATACTATAAATTTTGAGTAGATAAGACTGGAAGACGTATAGCTAACTACAGTAAAAGAAGAAGACAAAACGTTTGGTTTTCACTCCAAAAAGCCAACAGAAATTCTGAGTCTCCCAAGTTTTTCTGAGGACTGTCATTTATACTATACCAAGTGGCATCCATTATTTGTCTTCTATAGTGAATTATTAATATAATATATTTCTATATCTCACCCTCAAGCACTAAAGTTGATGGCTATACAATTAGGTATTGTGTGCACAATTTTGTTTTATCTGACAAAACAGAGGTTCATCCTGATGAGCAGCAAATCGGTACTGTTGAAAGTTTAAAATGTGTGTGGCACATATAGTAAAAATATAGAATAAAATGTCAGGTATGGCGAAATATATAGTATAAATGATAATAATGATTGTGCGAAGTGAATCTCTCAGGATTATT
The DNA here is from genome assembly GCA_016920875.1 of Columbicola columbae. NCBI lineage: Eukaryota > Metazoa > Arthropoda > Insecta > Psocodea > Philopteridae > Columbicola > Columbicola columbae. The sequence goes on along the minus strand of JADMLL010000006.1, from coordinate 13,582,184 downwards.
GACTGTTGACTAACTACGTGTCCCAGATTGACTAACCTCTCCACTTTCAAATTTCCTAAAAAGCGAAATCCTCAGTCAGCAGTCACGAACCCAGGTTTTTGACTCGGCTGAATCCTTTTTTTTAGAAACCATCGGGCCAACCCTTGTCATAATAATATTATTGTATAGCGATATATTAGGACTACCGGAAAGTTTTGTCGTTTTTTATAATAAAAGTAGAGCTGTAATCCCGTTTTTGTATTTATTTGACAGTGCTGTTGTCTATCTCTGGTTTTCTTTGTTTAACGACCTCAACCTGTGGTCTGTTGTCTCTATGAACTAAATAGATCATTTAGAGCTAACTCTTGCTCGCAGAGATGTGGGAAAGGGTTTGAACTATCACACCGCTAGTCAGGATCCTAGTCATTCGACATTGTAGTTGGTCTAAGTCATGTGTGAAAATTTGAAAAAAGTTTTGGGACCGATTGGATTGGGTTATGATTGATTTGAAGGACTCACCAAACCCAGGAAGCGTTAGTAGTGGACCATGGGCGCTGAGTTGGACCGATGTTGAGCTATGGGTGTGTTTGTTTAGGGATGATGTGCTCATATGTGAAAGCACGAACATGTTTCTTGCGGTTTCCAGGGTTGGGTTTGTGAGTTTAATTAGTTTATGCAATGTCTGTTTAATGGAAAATTGGTTTTCTTTGCGGTCTGTCACTGCGGTTATGTAATTGCCGTCGTTTGAATGCGTGTGTGCTCGAAGGAAGGGAAGGACGGAACACTTCTGAGACCGATTTCCTGCGGTTCGTTGAGGTTTTTAATAAAAAATAAGAAACACAACGACGACAGTCAGTGGACTAAACAGACCAAAAACCAGCTGAACGCAGAAATCCTTTCAAACTCCTGACTGTCTCTCTTTTAATCATTAATCCAATTCTGACCAACGGTCACAGTTTCATCCTCTCAGGCTACACGAACCCAAATTCTCGTCTTTTTGCTAAACTTTCTGTTGAAAGAAAAAAAAAAGTTTCGAGGTTGAAGAGACGTGAAAAGCGTGGAACGTGCACAGTGCAGGGTGGAGCTCTTCGGGGGTTTCCATGGCGATGTCGTCTCCCTGGCAACAACGATTTATCTACCCCCTCGACTTTCCACTTTTCCTTAATTCCGACCCTTGGAGCAGTGATTCGATAAAATAACTCTCCTCCTCCTCCTCCTCCTTTTTCCTTAACTCTACTGTAAAATTTTAGGCGCGTTTAATCAATCGAACGCAAAATCCCGCCAGGGAAACAAAATTTAGGACTCAAACTTCCTCAAGGCTTTTCTCAACCAAGTATTTTCCAATCTTAATGGTGGGTAGGAGAGATGTGGAAACCCTCTCCCAAATGTTCGGGACTTTGTAAAACACATACAACACACACACCAAACAAATTATCACAAACAAAACCGCAAACCGTTGCCCTTACACATGTCATTCGTGAATGAGAAAGAGAGAAGGAGGAAGGAAAGGAAGGAAGAAAGGTGAGAGGAGGGGTAGTGGGAGAGGAAATAACGCCTCTGGGTGTGTTTAACATTGACATGCGGAATAAGAACGAACAAAAACCGCAAAATTGTTGGAAATGAATGTTATTCCAAGGCATCTGGTTTTTGACGACAACCTGAAACTGTCTTTTAGGCTTCGACCGGACAGCTGAAACGAAAGATATGTGAAGGAAAAGTGAAGACCCAGAACTTCTGGAAGTCGAGTGTTTGGTGAAAACAAGCAAAACGATGTGAGGAGTTATAACAATCAACAAGAATTGGGTTTTTGGCTTGAACGGGATGAATTATGGTGATTTCTCAACCGGAAGTTGATGCTACGAGGTTTGTTTGATCATCTGGAGATCGTTTCTTAACAACTAACACCCTCCTTTAGAGCTCTACCGTCTTCACATGAACACTACCGCCCAATTTCGGTTCCCACACAAACTTCAGAAACGTAGAAGAAATTTGAAGGGATGAAGAGGGAGTTGAGAAGACGAAGAAGGAAATTAAAAGGAATCTTCGATGGAAGCAGAAGGAGTAAGGGGATGGGGGTTGGTTGGAAGTTTTCCGTTTTCGGGGGAGCAGGAGCCGATGTGAGGGTGATGTGTGGGTTGACGAAGCATATGGAAATCCTCGCGGAGAGAAACGACGAAGAAAAAAAAGCGAGAGAGAAAGAGAGAGAGAGAGACAGCCGCAGATAATTACAGAGAACTCCGGCAACTTTATCATAATCATCAATTATGCAACTTGAACTCATGTTAAGCTTATGTATTATTAATATTTAATATCCGTAATGGGAAAATTCTGGAAAAGCTCAGTTCGAAAAGACTTCATATCCACACCAACAACTTTTTTTCCCCTTCATTTTTATCTACAGATAATTTTTTTTTTATTTTTAACATCTCTCCCTCGAATCTTTTGACTTTTTGTTGTTCGAGGGAAATTTCGTTGAGGAAAGAATTTTCCACAGAGTGACTTCGACCCCGTGCTTTCGAGTCACGTGAGCCTGACGTTGGTGGCTGATTACAACAACTTGTCTCTGATTTAGCAAAACTGACTGAACCCCAATTTTTCTTTGTTCGGCGACTAGCCAGCAATTTTTAGGATAATTTTTGCCAATTTTTGTAAGTTTCGGTTAGACCTTCTAAATGAACAAGATAAGTGTCGTAGACTTTGCTAGAAACCTTTTCAGACAAAACTACAAAAATTACTCTCAGTAAAAAACTAGAAGTTATTAGATTGATGGGACTAAAATTTATTTACTTACTGATAATACAACAAATACTATACTTCAATACAGTTATACGATCGCCAGTATACAGTACCTTTGTCAACTGTTGTAGCAACTCTGTAAGTCTGTTTGATCGCAGCCCTCTTTATATACAAAACGCTCGCCTTTAACATCTCCTTCGTTTCAGACTTTTAATCAGCTAAACAAATTTCAAATTTGGATTTCTGTTAGTATAACTAATGCTGGGCTTTTCACCTGACTGACAGATAACAAAAGACAGAGTAACAAGAAGAGACAATACGCATGAATAGGAAACAGCTTAAAACAGAGAAAATTGTGATTTCTATCATTCTCATGATGTCATGCACTGAGACTAAGCAAAATGAAGAAAATTCAGTTTTCTTTTAGTTGAGTGAAGATTTAGAAGAAACTCAGACAAAATCTGAAAAAGTCGGTTAGGACTCTTTGTACTCGACTTGGATCTCTGAAACATGGTCATATCCATAAAACTACTTTGTTTGACTCGTACAAGAGATCTTGGATATTTGGAAAGGAAGTCTCGCCACCTTTTAGAAATGTTTTAGAATAACAGTTAGAGACGAAAGATTGGCAATAGATCTACAAGATTTAAAATCGATCGGAAGAGAAATTAGGAGGCGTCTCGATAACGGCGGAACAAATTAAGTTCAGACTCGAAGAAAACGAAGGAAATTAGAAGATACGAAGAAGACATTGAGTTCAGAAAAACGAAAAGAAGCCAGAGAAAGATGATAGATGGAAAGAGAAGGTATGAAAAAAACCAGACGAGTGGGAGAGAGAAAAATAGATGAAATATAAAAACTAAACAAGTGATAACTTCCAAGAAAAGACAAAAAATAACCCAGAGACTCTACAAACAAAGACAGGAGATAGAAACCATCGAGGTGAAAAATCGAAGAAAGATAGAAGCCAAATCACAACTGTGTATATGTTCACGAAATCGCTAAAAACACAAGGAAGAAATCGAGAAGGGAAGTCTGACTAATAGAAATACAAGAAAAGAAAGATGAATGACCCTAGACAGCCAAATAACACCAACGAATGAAAACAGAAGACGGTTGTAGAGATTAACCCAACAGAAAAATCTGATTCAAGAACGAACTACCAACGAATGATGATGGAGGATAGACAGTCAAAGAACACTCGAAAAAATGAATAGTAGATGAATGAAGAACTCTGTAGATGTAGGAAAATCAGAAAAATTGAAAGTAGACATGAAGAGAACAGTGCAGTTATAACGCAATGCTCCCAAAGACATAAAAGAAGAACTGTAAGAATAGACGAGACAGAAATATTTGAAGTTCTGTTAGGAAGAGATGACAGTTAAAGAGGAAGAACGTGGAAACTGATCAATAAAACTCATCAACGGATGATAGCTATGGGTCAAGGAGGTAGGTCACACAACATAATAGCTAATAACCGATAAGAAGATGATAGTAACAATCAGAATAACTTGAGAGCATAGCTGACTGTCAGAATTGTCAAGACCGTTAGAAGTGGAGCAATTAATAGGTTGATATACAACCTGTCAACGAATAAGACCTCACAACAAACAGAAGCCACCAACTACCCAAAGACACTGGAAACACACCTTCCAACAGCTACCAGCCAGCCTTCTTTCAACAACCACAACCCCATGACCTCGAAAGCAATGGAGTCAAGAATAAAGAGAGAAAAGTTTTTAAAAAGCCGAAGAATATTAAAAAGGGAAAAAAGGAAAGAAACACTTTGGTAGAAGAAAAAGCAGTCGACCAATGGGAGTCTGTTTTTAAATTAACTCGGGCTCCGTTCGAATTGCATATTTTCATGCTAACTATTTCCAAGTACAAGGATTCCGGGGCTAATAACCAAAAACCCTGTTTAACTTACGGCCGATTCGGATGGAAATCGATCTGGAACCATTACCGAACCCTGCCCACCTTATCTTTCTACGTATTATTCGAATAATGATAGTCTTTACCTCCTTCGCCTTGGTACATTTCTTGGGAGACTTTTTTTTTTTCTTCCTTCATCGTTTCTTTTTTCGTCTTTTTTTCTAATCAAACTGGTTCTTGCATTTTAATGAAGGAAGCAGTAAAAAAAAGAAGAAAAGAGGAGTCGATATCTATGATCTTATTAAAATTTAAATTTTCCTTCAAATGCTCACATGTAACGTAATTTAAACGTTTGATTTTTATAGAACAAGTTGGTTAATTAAAGAGGAAGAGGAGAAGGAGGAGGGCTGGGGTAGTGGAAATGAGATGTCTTAGGTCAACCCTCCACTTCTTCGTCTATTGAGAAACTCAACACAACAGGACAAAACCCATGTAAACCCATCTCAGGATGGGGATTCAAAAGTGAGATTTGGGTTGGAGTCATTTGTCAAAAGGTTTTGAGTTCGATGTGGGTTAGAAGGGTTCTGTTGCTGGGTTTCGATGGGTTTTGTTGTGGGTCTGGCGCTTGAGAGTTTTTAACTTAAAAATTTGTGGAAAGAGTGGCAATTGGTGGCTGTTGGTAGAAAATCTTTGCAGGAGGTTGGAATAATGGTCAAGACGCTCCTCACGAACATAACAGTCCTCCAACAGGAATTTAAGCAGTGCAATGACTCCTTTGTCGGATTCGAAAATCTCATCACAAAGATGACTATTCTCATGACGAAATTAACCCGGCGACCCTTACAAACGATCCTACAGGACAAACTCGACGACTATTCCGGAACTTGAACCAAACAACCGAGAAGATTCTAAATCTGCTGAAGACCTAAACAACACCTAACCCAGGATGAGGGATTCTGTCTGTCGGGGTTCAAGAAGGAGTGTCGCGTTGGGTTTCTTTCCTTTGAATCAGTTGGGTTAAGTCCTCACAAACTGGAAACTGAGTTCAGCCGGAATGTCTCTAAGTTCTCTGGTGTTCAAGTCCCTGAATGTCTTTTACAAAAGATCTTCTACGCCACCAGAAGACCTCACAAACAGAAATCTAGATTCTAGTTGTTGTCAGTTTGTCACGTCCTGTTTTTCTTCCTCAGTTGATTTGTTAACCGGCTGAGAACGTTCCAACAGCAATTGTCACATTTTCTCCAATTTTTCTGGAGACTTAACAAAGCTGACATACCTTCTATTATGCTACCGAGGTCTAGATCTTGATGCTAGGAAATCTAGGATCTGGAGATGCTAGGAAAATCTTCCTGGGTAGCCCTTAACTCCGTCTCAAGCTCAATCGTTGCAATGGTCAATATCAGTGTCTTGTTTGATCTGGTTCATTCACCCCTGTAGGTGCGGGAGGAAGATGGTATGTTCAGGTAATGTCATTCGTACTGGCGAGTGTTGTGCCCATTTTATCTATAAAGAGACGTGAGGCGTCAGCTAAACTAAAGTAATCTGGAAGTTCGAATCATCTTCCACATCCAGTTCTACCCATGGGTGACAACACGGAATTAAAACCGAACTAATTTATCTATAGATAAATGGGTGAAAGTATCGCCAATCTCGACATCGAGAACAAACTTCGGTTGCGTTAATTCTAAGTGCCACGTTGAAGTCATTCAAAACCCAAATCCGTCTCTCTGACTTGACTCCAGATAATTTATTCATAAAAAGCAGACAGTGAATCCGATAACCGAAAGACTATATTAATAAATAAAGAGATTACGCATTTCACACATGTGTACAGTACTACAAAAAAATAATTAAAAATTCTAAAATTAATTAACGGAAATTATACTTTAAGCTCACAAGTGTTCATACTAATTAGCAGTTAGGAAGACCCAACTCAATTTCCCTCCATTTTATTTATTAATATTATTTTCCATATTATTACCTACGTCATCGTTTTATATGATCGCATCTTCTTCTTCTCCTTCTGTTCGGGTTATGTAACATCACGTGCGTGGGGGGATGTTTTCACTTCTTCTCCTCCTTTTTGGCTCTTTGAATTGGATTTCGTCCTCGTTTCCATGATCTTAAACTTTGATTTGGTTGACTTGTGTTACCGGAAGTGGGTTAGGTTTGGGTTGAAAGTCTGGTTTTGTGAGTGAGATGAAACTTGTGAGAAGTGTGAGTACAAGGCTGGGTTGGGGTGGTGTTAGGTTGGACTATGTTGTTCGAAAGGAGTAACAGTTTTAAGTTTATGATGATAAATAGACCACACCATTGGTGATAATGTGATACTGTATATTATTATGAGGTTATGAGATGATACAGAAATTTATTTATCTACATTATGACCAGCTTAACTTAATTTATTTGACAAAAAATTTAATATAACACCAACAAGCCCAAAAACGAGACGACAGCTTAAGTCTCCTCCATAGATCCTGAAGTAGATGTTAGTAGCAGTTGTTGCTGTAGTATTAGATGAACCGGCAATAATGTATGTTATATTTAATATATAATAATATCACACGCTAAAAGTGATGATAAATCAGACGAATACATATATTTAAAATAATTCATAATCACAACTAAGCTTGGTAAATGTGTCAAATTGCTGAATATTTATCACATTTACCGGCTAGTTTATAAAATCTCCAGCTCGTCATGGGAGATTTAATAAAAGTTTGTCCAAGTGCTTGGCTTCTATCACTTTTCTGACAAAAGATAGGAAGTCAAAGCAGCTGTGCTCACTAGTAACAATGAACAAACCTCTCAACAAAAAGCGGCGCATCCGACCAAACTTTGATTATATTCTCCATTGCTAGTCGGAGATTTTATAAACCAGCCGGTTAATGTGATTAATATTCAGTAATTTGACACATTTTCCAAGCTTAGTTGTGATTATGAATTTTTGAAAGACAGAATCATAAGAATAAGCCGGATGCTTGGCTCCTGTCACTTCTTCTCATGTTTTCGTTGCTTCTTGTTGAGAGGTTTGTTCACTGTTACTAGAGAGCACAGCGGCTTAGATTAGCCGGTGTTGAGATTGGGCAAGGGAAGTGGAGGAGTGATAGAATCTTCGCCGTCCACACTACTATTCGGTGGTGCCAACTCCTCAACAATAACTTCTTTCAGTTCTTAAACACCCCCTCTATCCTCCAAAGGTTGTGAGCTTTGTATTATTGCTAATCAGAGAGCATACAGAACGTGACCTCATATTTATCAACAGCATTGTCCCCGGGTGAAATAAACTGAACCTAAAATAGCGGAAACGAAAAAGAAAGCATCTAGGACCTTGGTACTCAAACTGCGTCCACGGGCCACATGCGACCCACCAGGCTCTACTGAGTGGTCCAGTGGAAACCGATGGAGTGAAAATTTGTGAAAAGGTCGATTGCTTGTTAGGTCTAAATTCTAGAAAATAGTGCCAGACCAGTACGAAAATGTTCGGGTGTGCTCAGAAACTGTTTATATTTCTGAGACAATATACAGAAAACACATACAGAAAATGACTGACAGATGTACATACAGATGATGCTCTGAGGGTGGACTGTACGCGTCGACAGTCAAACTTTTTTTGTAAGTCGTGTGGCCCAGTCGTAATGGTCACAATGGAAATTTGGCCCGGGAAGGTAACAGCTTGAGTACCAAGGATATACGTGGACGCCCATGTAAACGGAGACGAAGACCTTTCACACAAAATTCTGTTAGAGAAGTTGACCCAACAGACCCAGAGAGGCGAAACCCATCAAAAAATCCAAATCGACTTGGAATTGACTTGATTCTCTCTTCTACCTAAACAAACATGATTTTCGATTCTCAAAATCGATTAAGCAGAAGACAAAAATTTTTAGTTTCTTGTTCGTGGCTGGTGTCCATCACGTATCCGAAAAATTGTTCGACAAGAAAGAAACCCCGGCCAGGAAGTGTAAATAAATTTATGTTTATTTACACATAGACCAATGTTGGGGGAAACGGGATTTTCACTTGAAAACCATCTTTTGATAGATATAACAACAAAAAAAGAAGAAGAAGATGAAAAAAGATAGAAAAAAGCTTCTAGAAATCCAAGTGAGTAATTACTACGAAGCCGTGACGGAGGGAAATATGTTACACAATGGCGATCGAGGATGGTATCCTCCTCCTCCTCCCTTCCATCTCCTCCCATCTACTCCTTGCCTTCGTTTCTTCCCAGGGCTCCGGGTATTTAGATACCATTTACAGATAACAAGTTAAACAAAATGGCCGTTCACGTCTCCATGAAGGAAAAGATAAATACCATCGATAAATTTTTCCTCATCTTCGTCTTCTTCTACTGGAGTGGGAGGAGATGGTGGGTGGAGGAAGGGGGGTTCGGTGATGAAAATATTTTTTCCACGAGTTTTTGAGAAAAAGATGGAGGTTTTGAGTCTGGTTTCTTAGGTAGATGAAAGGATTTGTGGGTGGATAGATCGAGAAGATGATTGTGGAAATTGTTTCTGAGGGTTGTTCTTGGGGGATGTTTAAGTCTTAAATAGATGGAATGATGTACCGTCTGTATTTTGAGAGCAGATGTTTTCTATCTGTTGTTCATCTATTTGGTGAAGAATTTTCTTGGGGATGGAAGTTTGGTCTTCGTTTTATCATGTGGTGGGAAAGATACAGATGCGAGGAAGATAGATAATTGTATTAAAACTCTTCTTGTGGTTAATAGATACAAACACGTCATCTATCTCCCGTTGGTTTATTAGCAGCACTCAATAGAAAAATTGTTTCGTAGATATAATACTTTTCTTCAAAACAGAAGACGAGAAAACGCTCTAAAGCTGTCTATTTTGAGTGAAAGATCTTGTCTATCCTTTGCTCATCTGTTAGAAGTAGAAACTGAACGTTTGAGAGAGCAGGAAAAGCTCAGAGATTTTTCTGAGGGAGGAAGTATAAAATAGATGGATCGAAGGATCTTCGTTTGAAGGAAAGGATGGAATACTGATTGAGTGTAATTTGTAACTAATAGACAGAAACTTGTTGTAAGAGAAGAAGATGTAACGTTGAAAGAAATATCAACTGCTAGTCGTAAATACTTTGTATGTTCTTGAGGTGACAGATACGAGTATGTCGTCTGTCATTCAGAAGTAGAAGATGAAATTTTGAAAAACCCCGAGAAATCGTTTCAGGATTATTGTTTGGAAGAGAATTCAAGCATAGTAGATGTGATTAATTACCTAGTAATAGTCTAAAAGATAGATATTTAAAGAAGATGGGAATCAGTAGATAATTTCTTATTTTGAGAAGACTGCTTGCAATTTTTGATGAGTTTGGAGGATTCTGGAGATATTTGACGATATTTGGGTGTAAATGTCTTTTCATGGTAAGAAGATAGATTGGACACGGATCTTCTGATTGGAGAGTACGAAAAATAATTTTTGGGAGCGTTTTTAGTGAAGAAGTCAAACTATACCAAACCACAACTCGAAACCAACAACAGCGTATCAAAAAGGGGTGAGAAGATGTAATAATTCCTTCTAAAGAGACCAATAATCGAGGAGGAGACCCAAAAATAGACGAGTAGATGGTGTAAAGATGCAAAAAGACACTAACAACAGAACCCACAGATCAGTTTTGGAAGAAACAAAATAGACAAGACCCAGTCAAGATGACAAACCAACTTTATTGCTCTCAACACCCTTCCTACCCCCAGCACCATCCTCTCTTCCTCCATCCACCTCACCAGAAAATTTCCCCGTTCCAAGGGCTTCTCCCGGAAGTTCAAAATCCATTTCACACACAAACACACACACAAAGAAAAGACCTTGGAAACCAGCGCTTAATTATACGGTCCCCACTTTGGAACCTAATGACAACATCCACCACAAAAAAAAGGTGATCGACAGATCGCGGGTGGATGAAAAGATGAAGGTGGTGAGAGAGAGAGAGAGAGATAGTGCACAAAGGGACGAGGAGGAGGAGGAGAAGGTTATCATTTTGTCATTAAACCACAAAAAAAATCCGAATTTTCTGAAAATGATAACAATTTTTGATCAGCCAACTTCGTCCTCGTCGTCGTTATTGTTGTCGTCCGTCTGTTGTATGATGTCTTAGTCTGTCATTATGGAAACCGCAAAAACTACCCTTATTTACCCTTTTCTACCCTTTCGGGTTAAGTTTTTCTTTGGGGAAGGACACGAAAAAATTGTTGTTGCGTTTCGGTTGAGCACGGAATGAGGGAGGTTGGTGTCTGATTGTTAGAGCTGGTTCCTAGAATTTTGAGGAGTCTTAGGGGTTGTTAAGTTAGGTTGTAGGGGTTGTTAGATAGTTTCAACCCCTTTATTTCTTCTTTCGATGAAAAACCATCTCCAAATAGTCTTCAGTAAGGACAACATAAGTCTTAACCCCCTCCTTGGTCCTTAGAGTCTCCACAGAACCTCAAACTACTCAAAAACAAATCCGATAGGACTAGAAGTAGGTGGTGAGAGGAAAGGAAAGGAGAGGAACGAAAAGCAAAACTCCGCCATATTTGAAGGCCGATATTATTATAAAAATGATTTATGAGTGTCGACCCACAGAAACACACACTCACACACACAAAAAGGTTTTTTGTTTTAATGGTTTCGCCTTTTTTTCGAGTTCCGGCGGCCATTAAAAGGAACATGACATGAGGGCTCACTTTAAAATTGGTAATTAGAGGAAGGTGAAGGGGTGGGGGGATATCAACTTATTAAAGCCAAACTTTTTAGTTTTTAGTTTTTACTTATTTTACTTAAAACCCACTCACTGGTTCCCCGCCTTCTTTTCTCCTTACTTGAAAGATTGGTGTTTGAGATTCGCCGCCAAAGAAAAATTCTAGAAGATGAATCGACTGTCTTCTTCTTATACTAAAATGTATATTGTGACATAGAGAGAGGAGAGAATGAGATAATTAGAAAGATAGACAGAACCAAAGAAATAAACAAGAAAGACGAAATAGAAAAGAAAAGCGGAGAAAGTGAACGACAGGTGAACAGACGGACGGACGGACGGACGAACAATCATCCCGGCAGGTTTCTCTCCCGTCCAACTCCCTCTCTCCTCATCTTCCACTTCTAATTTCTGCTTCGTTACTGAGCCGAGTCACAACCGGTAGTCACCATTAAAATCAAATTTGTCGGAAGGAGGAGGAGGAGGAGAGGAAGTCAGGTTCTAGGAGGCGAACGGAAGAACGTCAACATGTTCAAAGACAAATTGATAGAATTCGGGGGCCTCGACTCGATCACATGATCATTTATCACCTCGCAAACTTCACACGTCATGACGTTTCTTTCCAAACAATCTCTAAACATAACGGACGCTTCATCTATCTCCTCCTCCTACTCCTCTTCATCCTCCTTTCTATCTCCTCTCACATACGAATCTTCCAAGCACAAAGACAGCCTCCGATTCTGAAGAATTCAAGCAACACTCAAAACATCATCTTCACCCCGTCGCTTACTCTCTCTCCATAAATCAGAGAGGTAGATAAGCTTTTTGAATAGAAAAGATGGTGATAGAACACAAGCTAAACAGATAAACACAGTTTTAGCATTAAAAGAAAAATCTACCGGAAGTAGAAAGATTTTTTTCGGATTCGAAGCTTAACTTCCGGTTTAAAGGCTCAAACCACCTTCCAAACAGCAAATAAATGGCGACTTCTTCATCTTCTAGTTTTTATAACTCTCACGACAGCCTTTACAATAGTTTTAGACTTCCGGTAGGTGGCAAATGAGTGGTAACTTCCGGCTGAAACACTGGAAGCAACTTCTCAAAGGTGACTTCACCTCTTAGGCTATTTTCTAGTTTTTAAAACTTTTAGCAAGGCCCTAACAACAGCTTTCGACTTCTGGTAGGTGGAAACAATATATACTACTTCCGATAGATGCTAATTTCCGGTCGAAAGGCTCAAACCACTTCTAAACAGCACATAGACCTTGGCTTCTTCATCTTTTATGTCACCTAGTTTTTATAACTCTCGCCCAGCCCTAACAACAGTTTTTGACTTCCGGTTGAAAAGTTTGAGTCATCTCCCAATGCTGACGTCATTTTCTAGATTTTAAAAATGTTAGTAAAGCCCTAACAATAGTCTACAGCTCCCAGTAGATGAGAAAATAAAATGAACAAAGCAAGAGAGAGATGAGTGATGAGTAGGTGAGAGAAGAAAATTGAAAGATGAGGAGAGTAAAAGGGAGGAGGGTGGGTTGCACGTGTAAACTCACGTGGTCTGAGGAAAGCAACACGGAAAATGAGATTTCCCGGAATCGGAGAAAAGAGCGGATCGGGTTTTAACGAGCACGAGTATCCCGTTTCTAGTTAAAATGAATTTTTTTTCCGGTCGGGTGTTTTCATCAAGATATCGAAGTCTTCCAATAACCGATTAGAATGTCGAGGACCAAGCCCTTTAAACACATGCTTCAAATGGATTTTCTTTTATCGACTCTCTTTATCATACGCCCTTAAATCAAAATGGCCGCTCCGCTCACGTTTCTTACCGATTTGCGTTCCTGCCTTCGAAAAAGAAACAAAAATTTTTCTCTTCTTCGTCTCGGATCGTGTTTCTCGCCATTTATAAACCGTTCCCAGTGTCGAAGTTAGAATTTGTAACACTTTTGTTTTGAGATTCTGGACCTTCTTCTCTCCCTCCTCTCTATCTACTCCTCATCTTTCTTTGTCTCCTCTGCCATCTTCTGTACCACACCCCAACACCCATGTTGTATGACTAAATAGTTAGTCAGCCATCACTCCCAAATCAGCGTTTATGATGTCACTTTCCTACAGGTTTTTGAGAACTGTAACAGAATCTTAATTATAGCAAAAAGTCTGACTATAAAAGAAAAAAACTTAAATAACAGCAGCAAATCAGTGCTGTAGATCTTTTAACTCAGTAAACCTCTGAGAGTTGGAAAAAACGTTTCGGTGAAGTCAACGACAGTCAGATATTTTGGTCTAAAATACTTTTGAAAATAACAAAAAGCCAACTAAACAAACTTCAAACTCAATAAACCTTGACAACAGCAAAATCTACTGAAGTCAGATCCTGCAATGTTTTAGACTGAATACACATCAGTCGCACAAAAATAGCAGCCATACTATAAAACATCGTCCTACAGTACGTCAAAACCTCAGGTAAAGTAGTTCTGGGTACAGTAGAACGACCTCTTTAAATTATTCTAAGCAAATATTAACGTCAGCAAATTTTTAATTTCAACAACTTTAGTTGCATTCGATGTGAATAACTTTAGTCCGTTCAAAGGAATTTGTTTAAAGGTGAATCGACAGATCCAAATGAGAGTAAAAATGTGTATCAGGAGACTCTGAACCGCAGCAAATACTTATATTTGTTTTACAGGAAAATGTTCGAGAGGGAAAAGTATACAAAACGTATTTGGAGTTTCCAGCTGAGTGCATCTCGTCAATGAAATGTCAAATGAAGACAAAGAAATGATTCAAATATTTAAGTTATAAACAGCAGCAAAAACAAGCTGATATACCGATGTCAAAACAGCAAAAATTTACCGCAATTTTGTGAGAAAATATCTGCACCAGAGGTGAGTACAGAGTGTCCCAATGTAGCAAAACTTCGTGATAAATATATCATCTAAGCAGATATTGACGTCAGCAAATTTTTCAATTTAACAACTGTCATTACACTTGGCATAATTATTTCAAGAAAAATTTGTCAGCAGCTAAATCGATAGATCTAAATAGGAGCAATAAATTCATATCAGGAGACTCTGACGGTAGCAAAAATCGTGCTAACCTCTTTCAAAAGGCAAAGAACGAGAGATGGTAGTGAACAAGCTAAACTAAGATGGATCACTCGAAAATCAATTTCAGTATGGAAACGACCACCTAAAGCTTATCCACACCAACACAACTTTCACTTTGACAGAATAGATCATCTACTCTCAAAAGAACGACAGACAAAGGCGACGAATGAGACCTCCATCAACTAACTCAGTTAAGCTTTTGGTCAACCATCTCGACAAACTGAGTGACGTCATTCTAGCATCTCCTCAGAAGACAAAGGAAAATTTGAAATAATTTCTCAAGTAGAAAGAAAGAAAAAGGAAAGATGGCGAAATGGTAGAAAAAGATGTAAAATGAAATGTTTAATTGGTTGGAAACGGAAGAGAGTTCTCGTCGGGGCTTGGGGGTGGCGGGGGTGAAGTAGAGCCACTGCGACGGGGTGAGTGATTACGGGGAAGACTAACTCACCCTTTGATGCCTTAACCGATTTTAAAATCAGTCAGTCAGTAGATAAAAAGACTGGGATTTGTGTCTTTTACGGTCGTCATTCGTCTCTAAGAGTTACGATTTTTGCTGTTGTTAACAAGAATAACGTTTTCATGCTAAAAAAGTTTTCCTGCTGCTGTCAAGATACTGAAAAGAGAGGAAAGCCCAAATTGAAATTTCGTTAATACGGTTCAACTATCATTTTGGTATTTACGTTCAAAAATGTTTTTGCTGCGGTTATGTTTTGCTGAAATTCACCAGAGATTCACCAAACTCTTGCTTCTTCAAAGTTCTTTCGCATTTAATCTGGACAAAGTTCATTAATTTTCCCATTATAAGCTGGATATTTTACAAACTAGCCGGTAAATGTGATAAATATTCAATAAATTGTCACATGAACCAAGTCCTCTTTATTACTTTTACCGCAGCATATTTTAGGTGTAACCCACAGTAACCCACAGAACTGACAATATTTTCCGGTCCATTTAACGCATAATCGCCAACTGAGTCGGGTAAATGACGTCAAATTCTGAATATTTATCACGTTTACCGGCTAGTTTGTATAAATAAAACCTTCAACTTGCTATGGGAAATGCAATAAAAATTTTAAAGGAATTACGAGTTGAATAATTAAAAAAATTGGTTGGTAAATGTGATAAATATTCAGAGTTTCGTGTCATTTACCAAATGCAGTTGGTGATTATGAATAATCGCCAGGTATTATACATCAAACGAACCGAAAAATAATGTCGATTCTGTGGGGTTACGCCTAAAATATGTCACGGTAAAAGTGATAAATCGGGCGAATATTCATAATCATCAACTAAGCCTGGTAAAATTTGATAGATTTTGAAATATTAATCACATTTACCGGCTAGTTCCTCAAATATTTAAGTTTCGATGGGGACTTTAATAAAAGTTAACTCAGATTACGAGTTGGTAGTTTTATAAACTAGACGGCAAATGTGATAAATATTCAGAACCGAAAAAAAACGATG
Organism: Columbicola columbae; assembly: GCA_016920875.1. Lineage (NCBI taxonomy): Eukaryota > Metazoa > Arthropoda > Insecta > Psocodea > Philopteridae > Columbicola > Columbicola columbae. The sequence goes on along the minus strand of JADMLL010000006.1, from coordinate 13,566,342 downwards.
GAAATAGATGAAAAAATATATAAAAGAGTAGAACAGTAGATGATAAAAGCAAAAAGCCATCAGAAAGAAGAAAAGATTTCGACGGGGGGTGAGTCATCTCTTTGAATCTTCTCGAATTCTCTTTTAGAAAAAAAGTTGAGTTTCTACTTTTCTTTCGAAGAGAGTAAAAGGAATTTTTCGAGAAGGGAAAATCGTGTCAAAAGGTTCCGATGTGGCAGTGGTGATGGCAGCCATCTTTCTTTTCTGCCGGCAAGTCAAAAAGGTTGCGTGACCCGGATCGGCCGCTAATGGCCTCCTCTTTGCCTTTTTCACACCGAATCAAATTAATGTCATTAAAGCCTTTGGTTTCTCCAGTTAATGTCCCCTTAAAACGAGTTTCCTTTCTTTCTTTCTCTTCCGTCGGTTTGTCTGCCCGTCCGTCTGTCTGTCCGTCTTCTCACCTTTTCATAAAGTTTCCGTTTTCCCAAATTTTTTTTTTGTCCTCATGATTTTGGAGATGAGAGCTTTGAAAGATCTTCTGGACTGAAACTGAGGTTGTACTCTATAGAAGTAGATTAATCTATTCATAGCTTTCTTGTTTTGCCTGAGTCATAGCCAGAATTGGGTGCCATCTTTTTTGTTGCAGGCTTGCATCTCTGTTTTAGCTTTCAAACTATCTCCTCCTGAAATTTTAAAAATTGGGTCTCAACTATATGGTGGACTCATGAACACTTGTATCTTCCTCTTGGAAAGCAAAGACATCAAAGATGAGGTACAATATTCGACTAAGAGAATCAGGAGAGAAGAAGTACAATAAAAAAAAGATGTAGAGAGAAGAGATAGATTACACTGTAGAAAGTAGAAAGTGCGTTAGATTGCAGAAAGTTGAAGGTAGATTTTGGGGTGGAGGTAGAAAGAAAAAGAAAAGAGGAAGAGACAAAGTAAGAAAAATGTCTCAAAGGAAGACTACACATTGGAAAAAGGAAGTAGAATAGATGATGGAGGTGCTAAAAGGTATAAGTAGAGAGAGGCAACGGAAGATACAGAGAACAAAATTAGGGGTTTAGGGATAAACCTAAAAAACAAAATGAAAAGAAAGGAGAAGAAGAGTAGATAAACCAAAGTAGAGACAAAACAAAGATAAATTGATAGTACAAGAGTTAGTAAAAGCCAAAAAGAGCCAACAGAAGGGGGAGGAGGAGGAAACCATAACCGGAGGAAATACCTCCAGGCAACACGACGACCTCTTCGTTCCCACAATCAAAGGCCCCAAAGCGGCGACCTAAACCACCTCCTCAGGTTCTCTCCGCCATTTTCTTTTCGGAAAATGATAAACGAGACTCAAATCGGTCGTAAACAATTGTTTTAAAATTTCCTCGGAGGTTCAAACGCTCATGTTGGTACCTGCAAATCGAAGGTAATTAGGCGGTGACGCGGTTCGACCTCTTCCCTTAACGAGAAAGAAATGAGAGAAGGAAAAAGTTGAAAGCGGACAGACAGACGGACGGTCCGACGGACGGACGGAGGCATAGATTTGAGAACATTTATTTCTCCTGAGTAAGCAAATCGGTTTCTTCTTCTCGAACACAAAACGAAATCTTCGTCTTTTCTACGAATTCGGTTAATTAAATATCTATTTGCAAACACTGGCACATTTGAACATGCGAACCTGGTCCCCGAACCTGATATTTAAGGTATGAAAACGGTTTTTCGCCTTTCTTCAAGACGCCTCAGATTCGTGACGCATTTCTGTATTAAAGACAGATAGACGGTTTTGCAAAAGACTTCTTTTGGTTCTAACAGAATAGCAGAAAGATGGATGAGAAAGAATGATAGATAAATCCAACACTGAGAGAAGCAGATAGATAGATGATAGGTGCCGAATAGATAAACTGGATTTTTAGTTTCTTTCTTCTTCAGCTTTGTCTTTGTTGCTTCCATTTTTTTCTTAAGTTGTCTTGTAGTACATCTTCTCTGAGCTTGGATTTCTAAACTTCAGTTTCTTTCACTTGTGTTCCTCGAAATTTCGATCTATTTCTGTATCTTTCTTCCTTTTTAGGTGCAATCTTTTGATTTTTCTCTCTCTTCCTCGTGCCGTCATGTTTAGGTTCTCAATTCACAGTGCTGTTGCTGTTTTCCGGTTTTCTTCATCGTTTAACGACGATAAACTCTCTTATTCTCTGCTGGTTTTGATAATTTATGAGTTGGGATACCGACTCTGTAGAAGAAACAAGATGAGGACTGGAAAGATAGATTCGTTCTCTTCTTTGGTTGTCTTGTAGTTTCATCTTCTTCTTCCGTAAATTTCAATTTCGTTCACTTGTGTTCATCGGGAGTTCCGTCTATTTCTGTATCTTTCTTCTTTGTTGGGTGTGACCTTTTAATTTTACACTACCTTCCTCATTCTGTCATTACTGTAGCATAGATTTTGTACTTTTCCTGTTTTTGTTTCCTCTCTCTTCTTCGTTCAACGAACAAAGACTCTGACCTGATGATTCTGTTTCTACGAACTAAATAGACCATCTTCCGACGTCTAATTCTTGCTCATGTACTAACACACTTCTGAAAGGAAAAACCAACCAACCAACCATAGGCCATACAAACCGGAAACAAACCACAAACGGCGGAGAAGAAAAGAAGAAAAACTCGAAAGAGTCATTCCCGTGGTACGCAGTCACTTCCCTCTCGAATCTCGTTTCTTTTTTCAGTTTTATTTCCGGTGTGAGTCGTCGACACTAATTAGAAAGAAGATGAAGCAGAAGGAGAGAAGATGAAGAAGAAATAAAAATTAATTAAGTGTTTTATTATTATCAATCTACAAATTAAGTCAAATGAAAACGTTAAGTCTAAATGAAGCTCATCATTGACAGTCATTATATTCATTATTACGTAATCATTAGCAACCACATGGACCTTCATCGGATGCTAATTTGTCGCGGCGCGGTGCGGCCGTAAAAGATCTCCTTCGTTCATCTTCGTTAATTCTCGCTTCTCTTCCTGGCTCTTCTTCTTCCATTCCAACACCTTCGAAACCTTTTGTGAGAACTCTTTTTGGACTCCTGTAGGATTTAGCGATGGGTGAGATGTTACAACAGCAAAGAACTGTTGTTACTAATTTGGTAGTTTCCGTTGCAAGTGTAATGTCTGTGATTAGTTTCTGTGGTCTCTCTCAATCTCCAGGCGATTTTTCTTTTGAGAGGGATGTTGGTAACTGACTACAGTCAAGCTATACTATTCCTCATTCTTCTGTCTTTTTGCCGGTTTCTTACAAGAGCTACTGGCAACTGATTACAGTGGATAGTGTCTTTGGTAGTTATGCCGCGACCCAATCCAGCCCCCGTCAGCTTAGTGTTTATTGTCCCATCTATCTTTCCAGGTGTTTTCTTCTCTTTTCCTGCTCACTCAATGTTTTAAGTCCTAAATCATTAAAACCAGCAGAAAAGAAGAGGAAAAAGGTCAAATAGATGAGGATCTATCTTTATTAAGAGAAGAAGAAAATCGGGAAAAGACAACAGCACAGCCAAAACAGAATAAAGGTTCAAAATCTATGCTTCAGTGATGACTGAACGAGGAAGATAAATCAAAAGATTACATCTAACAAAGAAGAAAGATACAGAAATAGACTGAAATTTCGTTGAAGTTAAGTGAACGAAGTTGAGAAAAGATGAAACCACAAGACAACTAGAGAAGAAATGAAAACAACAAAGACAAAGCTGAAGAAGGAAGAAGCTAGTAATCCAGTTTATTTATTCGGAATCTATCATCTATCTATCTATTTATCTGTCTCTCACAATCAATAAGTTTGTTTGATCATTCGTTCTCATCTATCTACTAGGTATTCTGTTAAAACCGAAAGTAGTCTTTTGAAAATGAGCAGAATGGTTAACAAATCAGAGTAATAGAAAGATGGAGAAGACATAGATGAAGAGAAAATCGTTCAGGATGTATAAGGTAGAAGATGGGTTCAACACAGACAATCCAACATAAAAAATGAAACACCAGTGCAGTTGGTTTGGTCGAGCCGACAGCGAAGGTGAAAAGCTTGGGATAGCGTCGGGGTGGGAATTCTCAGGAAAGAAGATGAAGAAGAGAAGACGGGAGGATGGTGGAAAAGAAGGAGATTCAGGATCCGAGTAAGGTACCGTAAAGTAACATTCCTCATTTTATTCACATCCATCATCCTCATGATTGATTACCAAACTGAGAGAAATAAGAATATTTTTCGCTGACGTCATTCTGTCACGGATCGCATCCACGGATTCTTGTTTTGGCATTCATCCTTTGTCTTTTTAAAATGTTATTTAATCGGATATCTTCTACCGCATGCGCATGCGTCGGCTTCTGTCTACTACTTCCAACCTCGAGGAATCTTTTTCCCACTCGCTTACCAGCCCAGAGAGATGGACCATGTCTGTTGCCACTGCTCTTCATCTACTATCATCCTCTTTTGGATGTTTTGTAAGAAGAAGACATGGAAGTTCCAGTTGGGGGGCATGTCAGTGGGTCAATGTCATCCTCTGGTTGTTTCCTGTCTTTTGTTTGTTTTTATCAAGCGAATGGAAGAGAATAATGAGTTGAGGTGAATGTTGGAATGGTCGCTGAAGAGTGGTGAAGAGAGAGTGAGAAGGTCGTCATGCTCATCGGTGGTTGTGTTGTGAGGGTTTTGTAGTCGTCTTGATCAATCTTTTGTAGTTTTGTAATTATGAGCTCCCTAATTCCAGACTTCGTTTCTTCCTTCTTTACCTCTTTCTTGTCTGTTAGTTCATCTTTCTGCCTCTTTTGAGTCATATTTCATATTTGCTGATCTTTTCTTCCTCCTTTCTTTAGTACACTAATTCCTAACTTTATCTCCCTTCCTGTTGTCTCTCTCTTTCCTTCTTGTGTTTTTATTCTCTGTTTCTCTTCTTTCTATCTGTTCAAAATTTTTGTCTTCTTCTTTTCCATTTTTTCTTCTTCTTTCTCCTTTCAAAGTTTTTTCTCCTTTTCTCCTTTCCTCTTCTTTCCTTTCTTCTTTCTATTTTTCTTCTTCTTTATTTCTCTTCGTCTCCTTTTTTTTTCTCTTTCTTTTGGTTTCCTTTCTTCCCCATTTTCCCAATCTCTCTTCTAAAAGGGCTCCTACCTTTCATTTCTACCTCTTGGAGTCTTGCCATTTTGTACTCTGTTCAAGTTTTTAAATTTTGCAAGCAACCATCAACCCGTAGTCACAGATACTGTGAGGCTCTCCTCCCTAAACCAAATGATAGTCCTACTCACCATCACGCAGACCCTCACACCTCAAAACAGGAGCCAGGGATAAGAGCAGAGTCTTAAGACCTCAACCCTTCCAACATTTTCCTCCCAAAATCCCAAATCCTTGGTCAAACCCTTGACACATGGTTCCCAAGTCACGAAAGCACAGTTAACGCGAGCGTAGCGAACGCACCAACCAAATTGATTAATGACAATGGGAAAATTAGAACTCGGATAGTCATCCGCTATAATCTATCCAAGCGTAAAGAGATGATCATCCATCATTTTCACTTTGAAGAAAACCTTTTTGACAAATCAACAATTAATTACGGGCGGTCATTTCGTTTGTTTTCATCTTTTATCTACTCATCGGAGAATAATTAATTACGGACGTCATCGATACGCGTTCCCATCTACCTTTTCTTCCTTTCCTTCATTCTTTCTTTACTCTGGAACGAGACTTCCGTTTTATTTTTTAATTTATTTAGCTAATTAACATAAATTAGTATTAAAATGGCGTGTTAATGGGTGTAAAAGTTTCGACTTGAATTCACGCCGCCGGAAGGAAGGTTTTCGTTTTTTATTTTTCAAGAAAGAGATGGTGGTCAAGGGTGGTGGTGGTGGGAAGGAGGTAAGTAGGAATTGACTATGAATCTACTGTCGTCGTCTTCCAGCCATCGTATTCTCTCATAGATAGATTTACCTCGAGTTGATAATCAAATCAAAGAACCTCAAGCACACAACAGCATAGACACCAACACTTGTGTTGGTGTCTATGCTGTTGTGTGCTTGAGGTTCTTTGATTTGATTATCAACTCGAGGTAAATCTATCTATGAGAGAATACGATTCATGGAAAAGAGAAACTGAAAAGATGGAACCTATGAGAAAGACAGGAAGTAGATAATCCAGAGAACTAGACAAAGCAGGACAGGAAAGAAACAAGAAAGAAGGAGGAACAAAAGCCTAGTCCCTAGGCTTCTCGAGACTTCTGTCATTCCTATCTCTTGATAGGCTTCAAATTCTGAGAAAATGTCTGCATGTCGTGACGAGCGTCGAGGCAAGGTTGAACCTATAAACCATATAAAGAAACTTCCGGTAGGACAAACAATTCAAAGGCCAGAAGTCCAGCCGAGTGTGAAGTTTTATTTTGGAACTTCCTTCAGGACCACATCAACCCAACCGAAGTGTTTCTCCTTCAAAACGATGACTTCCATTAATTCCTTCCTGACGGGTAGAGAGAGGGAGGCGGGGGTCTCGAGGACCCGAACCCGGTGACAAGGAGGCCTATACTAGCGGAAGTTAGGAGCAAATAGATGACTCGACATCTTTCGACACCAGCTAGGTCTTCAACCTCGAGGATGATTAGCTTTGGGTGACTCTTACCACTGAGGATGGTTCTTCGTTGTCCTTCTAACCCTCTTCTTGGTTTTTTCCTTTTCCCTCTGGTTCTCTGTGTTGTCCTGACCTTGACCTGGGTGTTTCGTGTACACGCACTGATCATGGAAAATTTAACGCTTGCGTACAGAAGAAGTTCCCAAAATGATCTCAAGGTTTGTGTGTTGTCAATGGTGTGACTTCCGGTTTTGTACTGTTCTCGTCTTCTTTTCGAATGTTTTCATTGTCTCGTCTACTTCTCCTTGGTTCCATTTCTTCTTTCTTTGTTGTCCTCCTTCATCTTCTATATCTTCGGATTATCTCTCTTTGTGACTGTTTCTGAATCGCTTTCTCTCCTGTTCCTCTCCCTTTCGCATCTTCTCTCTTCCTTTTTGCTTTCTTAGTCCTACACTTCCCTCCTTTCTTTTCTTATAAATAATTCCGCTCTAAATGAGCAAAAATTAGAGAGATTAACAACAGCAAAAGAAGAACCAACAGAATGACACAAAGAAAGGAAGAATAAAACATCAAAACAGTAGATGGATACAAGCCTGCTGTGGGTCAGAACTCTTCCGTGGTGTAAAGACACAGAAGACAAAATTAACGGAGCAGAAAAATTTTTAAGCAAATTCACAACAACGGCAATAGATGAAGGTAGTAGATCAATAATAGACGGGTCCTTCGTAAAATTGCTTGCACAAGACGAAAAGTTGCAAAACCGCAGGCTCCCCAGGCTTCAGGCTCGAACGTGGGATATTATGTTAACGTAATTTTTTCAGGTTTATATAATACCTGTAAGGTAAGAAAGATAGATAGATAGATAGACAGTATGAAAAAAGAGTTGAATTGGACCTTAATGGATTCCGTCCCGTGATTAATGGTTAAAGAAACAGCCTAAAACTGAATTTCTCCTCGGCCAAGTTCCTACTTCGTCTACTCTCAAACTTTGTGAAAGGCTTTCAAGGGCGAGAACTGTGAAAGATATTTTTCCTACCTTACACCTTCATCTACTCCACATCTACTTACTATCACATTCTTTTCGGATTGTTCTAATAGTTATACCCAAAATTTTGATTTTTCTCCTCATCAACTCTTCTGGTTCGTCAGATTTGGATTCTGTCGTCTCCTAAAAATTTTTTTGAAGTTTGATGACAGTCAAATACAAGAGAAAGATGGACTGATGGAAGATCACACGGAGGAGATAATTTGATAGTGTTATTGATACGAGGCTCTTTTTCTGTTACCGTTTTTCTTTTTTCGTATATTTCATTATTGTATAATTTTGTCTGTCTATCTAGATTAGTCTATCTTCCTTCAATATCTTGTGTGTCTCTCTCTATTTTTCTACTCAAAGATAATTGGTTTACAACCTTTGAAAAGATAGGTCTTTACCATCCAAAAGAATTTGAAAGAAAAAGAACAGAGGGCGAAATAGAGGACGAAAAAAGTGAATATAACAAAGAGAAAGATGAATAAGACGGTAGAAAGTAGAGAGAGGGAAAGGAAAGAAAGGCGAAGGAGCAAAGAGAAGAATAAGAGAAGAAAAACGGAGAGAAGTAAAGCATAAATAAGAAACAAGGGAGAAAGGCAGGCAAAGGAAAACAAGAGAAGACGCAAGAGTAAGAAGACGAAAACAAGCAAAACCAGAGAATGAAACATGCAGAAGAAAGGAAAGGAAGATAAGAAAAGAACGAAAAAACAGAAAAGTGTCACAACCCAGAAGAGACAGAAATGAGAGGTAGGAAGATCGATAGCAGAAAACCAGACATCGAAATATATAAGAAAATGAAGCAAAGAGAAAACAGAAGAGCATCAGTCATAAAGACAGAGAAAGAGACAAAGGAGAAGAAAGGAAGAGAGATAAAGGAAGGAAGAACAAGACACAGAAGACATAAAGAAAGAGGAACAAAAAAGTGTCACAACTCAGTAGAGGCAAAAATGAGAGAGACATCAGTAGCTTAGAATAGACTAACAAGGAAATGAATGAGAGAAAGAGAGATGGTCAAAGAAACAACAAAGAGACAAGAGGAAGACAGAGAGAAGATAAAGAAAGAGGGGAAGAACAGAAAAGTGTAACAACCAAATAGAGGCGAAAACGAAAGAGATCAATAACACAAAAATGAAGCCAAGAAGGAAATGAAGCAGAGAAAGAGAAGATGAGGTACAAAATAAGAGAAGGAGACAAAAAGAAGAAGAAGAAAGAAAGAAAGAAAGGAAGAAGAGAAAAGTGTCACAAGGCAAAAGGAGGTGAAAACGCGGGCGTTTCCATCTATCGATAGATAATTTATTTATTTAGTAGTTGAGTCGAGTGAAGAGTCAAGGCCGTAATCAGGTTTATCATGATTAATGAATTCGCGAGGCAAAAACCTTCGAGGGAAATCAATTATCCGCCGAAGTCAGGATTTATGCGTACCTTAATAAGGTTAATTAAAGGTTAATTAATTTTTTATTAATTAATTTATTGGTGAAAGGGATTTGATTGGTTGTCCAGCTCCCGGTTCACTGCCTTCCTTTCAAGCCCTTTTCTCATCTCCGCTTTCAATTTCAACTTATTTTCCTGCTGTCGTCGCTTCTGCACAATTTCTTTTCTATTTTCCATCACTTCCATGACCTACAAGTTTCAGACATCTTTCTGATGTGTTTCGATATATTGTCGGTCACCTTAGGTTGGGTTTGATGTGTCTTTTGAGAGAATAAGCCGACGAAAACCAAGGAAGTGAGTAAGGAATAGCAAAAACAAGACAAGACTCAAGAGTAAGAAGAAATACAGACAATAAAACAAGCAGAGCAAGAAGGAAAAGAGAAGTTAGAATCAGGGAGAGAGAGAGAGAAGAGGAAAAACACGGCACAAAAGAATTAAGAAGAGCAAACAAAGAGAAGATAAGGAGTAAAAGAAGGAAATGAAGTGAGATAGGACAGAAAAGTTTCAAATATCAGCAAGGAAGCGAGAAAAGAAGAACAGGAGACAAACAGAAGATAAAGGAAAAATATAAAAGTGTCACAGCCCCATAGAAGCCCGACAAAAATAGACTAATAGACAAGAATAGAAAATAAAGCAAGCAAAGAGATAGAAAGATAGAGAAGGAAACAAAAGAAATAGCGGAAGGACGTATTCACATCAATGAAAACAAGAGAAGAAGAATAAGAAATAAAGAGAAGACAATGAAAATGGGAAAAGGTAGAAGAGATAGATGAGAGAAAGAAAACTGAGAAATGGAAAACTAATCCTGTTAATGAAAGAAGAAGACAAAAAGGAGGAGAAAGAGTGAAAGATAGAGCAGAGATTGACCTAAAGACGCAAGTGAGAAAGATAGAATAGAGACATCTACTCACATTCTTCCTCTTCTCTCATCTTTTAATACTTTCTACTATCCTACCTTCCTATGGTTGTCTGTCTATATTATTCATCTTCCAAGTTCATTCCCGGTCTTCTTTATTTATTGGACGTATAATAACTTTGTCTAAACCACTTTCATTCCTTTCACAATTAGTCCGATAGGTAGACAATAGATTCATCCATCGTCCAATAGGTAGATAATAGATTCATCCATCTTTTCAGTCAATTTCACAGGCAGATGTTAACAGGAAATCCAAAACTCTGGGACGAAGACCCCGTCAAACTGTCTCAAATCAAAAGACGCAAAACGAAATAGGATCCGAGTGAACAGAGAGAGGCGCAACAGTCAAAATGCATCCACCAGAATCGAGGTCCTTTCATCTATCCGATTCATCCATGTGTGTAGACGCGCGGGTGAGACGTCATTTCGTAAAGTAAAAAAAGAAAACGCGGATAGAGAGAGAGAGGAGAAGGAAAGATTGAGAGGAGGGAACAACAACAGAAAAGAAAAGAAAGAATTAAAGGGAATGAAATCATTCCACTCGTGTTAACCTGAATTGTCCTTAATTATTATTATCCAGGGAATTGTCTAGTTAACTATGCATTTTCCATCTACCCCACTTCCACCTTCCCTCACACACCCATTCCGTCAACACACCCTCTGTGAACGCGATAGGTGACCTCCGTCGACAGCATGCACCGATCTCGAAATTCTTTCCGTTTCACCCCGTGGGGCGTAATATCCGTCCCACCCCAGACCCCAGGGGGCTGTGTGTGTGTGTATCAATCTCAGTAGATAGAGGTGAAGATGACAGAAGACATCTTTCGGTCTTTAATTTTGAAGGTGAGCGATAATTTTGTTTTTTTAATTAGTGTTAACGAGGTTCGGAACTGTGTGTGTCGTGTGTGTGTTCGTCGCGTGCACTTAATAAAGTTGAAATCTATGTCTAGTTCTACCTAAAAGAAAAAGGTTTTCATTTGGGAAGGAGAAGAGGAGAAGGATTAGCCAAATTCCCTGCAAAATGGTTGACCATCCCTCTTCTGTTGTGACCGATTTTTGATTTTAATGAGACCCTTTACCATCTATTCTTCTTTTTAACTATGACTATCTTCTCTTTTGTTTATTCTTTATCTAGTCTACTGTCTTCATCACCAAATGTCAGCCTTCCAGGTAAACTGTGGTATGGTAAACCATGTCTCTCTATCTCTTCCTACCGGGATATATTTGTATCCTCCTGGTGATCTATCTTTCTTGTTTTGTAAATGTAAACATCGATACTCCTTCTTCATCTATTGCGTCTTCCATTTTGACTAAGGCCATCTATTTAAAAAGCTTTTTTTGTACTGTCAACTACTACATCCTCATTTGAGACCAAGAGAAACAGAAGACTGTAATTGAGGATAGGATGCCTGGTGCACAGAAAGCAGTCATCATCTATCAAAGAATGAGACTAACACCCTCGAAAATGATTCCATCACCAAGTTTCAAAAGAAAGACAGGCTGGGAATAGATGAAACGTCAGGTGGCCAGATACAAGAGACAAATCGAGAAATAATTTCCAGGAGAAGATGGAACACAAACGTCTAATTAGCCGTCAAGCGGGGGCGAAGTGAGCCTTCAGGTGGTGTCTCCAGACCGAAGGGTAGCGTCTCCAAGTCGAACTCGTTACCCGAAGACGGTGTCTTGGTTGCCACCTCCAACGACCTCCCTCACTCCCCCAACCACCCTCTTCCTGCGTAAGGTGTTGCAATCTGAAATGTCATTCTCACTAACTACTCGGGTGCCTTGCCCTTGCCTGGTGCGGAGTCAGTCTCCCGGGGAAGAGGAGCAATTATAAGAGCACTTTGTAGTTCAGACCCGTGACGCCAGGGGCGGTGACGTCTCTTCCTAACGACTACTTACGTTCCATATCCGACTTATTTTAAACTTTTTTTTTTAATGTTGGTACTTAATGTTATGTCTCCCGCGGGTAGAAGCCATCCAAGTCGTCACCGTCATGGTGATGTGTAAATATTTTGGAAGGTCGGAACGTGATGATTAAAAATCTTTTTATCGCTGTGAGAAAATCTGAGAAAAGTGGCAAAAAAGTTTCACCTTTTCCTCTCTTCCTTCCTCCTCCTTCCCTCTCCTTCCATCCCCTTTCGGGTCTTTGTGCTACTGGATGATAACAAAAAAAAAGAAGTGAAGAAGTTGAATGGGTCCATTATGTAGAGGTTTGCACATGAATGAGCGGATGAACTTCAATGACAAGTTAATTGGGAGTTGGGAAAGGCGAGTCCTGGGGAGTTTGTTAGCCTTTGAAAACTGTTGAAAGAACCCCTCGAACCCTTCCATCCTCCTGCCACCATCTTCCCTCCACCTCTTCTCTCCTCTATGTCATCCCTCTTCGTGGAAAATTTTCTTTTTCTTTTTTCACTCAAAGTGCAACTCGTTACCCGACAATAGTGTCTGTGAGCTATGTGTGTGAATCGGCTACCACCATCATCTCTCACCTCATCTTTCATTACTGACAGCGATTGGTCTTCAGGTCACATAACCAAAGTGAAGAAGAGGAAGAAGAAAAGAAAATGAAGAAAAGACAAGCAGGAGACTGGGAGGAGAAGGATTTGAATCACTCAACAAGAACTTAGAGATAACGCAGAGAGTTTTTGGGTTATGTTGGGTTATGGTTAAGATCTGAGGACGACAGAAGGGAGTTTTCATGCTGCAGACACCAAGCTAGTAACTCCATTTTGAGGTCTACAGCAAAGAAATTTACCTCACCAAACGGTATAAAAGCAAGCTTGCAAGCAACCAAGTAGCTTGACAGACCCAGAATTGCATTGAGTTAGTAGTTCAGTTCAAATATAGCTGTCCTAAGAGCCCCTTAAGTTTTCTAAACCTATTCACACATTTTAAGCTTCCGGAGAGTCAACAGAGCTAAGAGAAGATGCATCAAACCATCATCAACAGTTCATACAGTCCAAGAACGAGAAGGAACCCAAAACGAGGTAAAAGACACAAAAAACAAGCCCCGAAAATAAGACCTAAAACTACACTTTGCCAAACAAACCTAATATTCAAAGCCTGCACTTAGCGAACAAGCCTCCCGTACCTGATTATCCTCTTTGCATCATCGAGAAAGAAGACAACAACAACAACAACCACAACAAGGAGATGAAGAAGACAAAAAGTAAATCGTAACAATCCAGATTTAATCGACGGATTTAAGAGACGACTCCACGTCTGATATAATTAAGAAAAAGTTGTTTAATTAAAAAACCTTTCAAGTATTTGCTCAGATTAACAAACACTTGAAGACAAAGAAGGCGGGCGGTGACAGACTCGGTGACTGGTTCGTCGCCTTCAGGTAGAGTCTTGCTCCATTCTATCTCAACTCCTAATTCTCTCTCTCTCTCTTCTTTTCGTCAGGGAAAATGTAAAGGCCAACCATAATGGATTTTAAAACCTGACCGTGACATTCTGCAGGGACGTTTTTCTCACACGGGAGCTCCAGGAATTCAGGTTCGAGTTCAGCCTTGACGGTTTGACTCGTCCACCCAAAAAATAAGAAAAAAAAACCGGATAAAGGTCGCGTTTCTTTTGTTTTTATTTTTTATATTTTAAAGTATTAACCCAGCTTCCACTGACAGATTGTTTGAAAAATAAAATTCATCTTGGAAGCGTCAGAAAATAAAATTTTTTTGCTGGAATCGACATTTTCAAAACTCTCATACGGGAACATAGCCATTTCTTTCTCAATTAATCACCCAATTTCGCGTTTAAAGTCAATCTAAACCCATAATTAACCATCTAAGGATTATATTCGTGTAATAAAAACGAAATTCACTTAAATCAAATCAAAATTATTTAGTCAAAAACAAAAAGAAAATTTTTTTTACCCAAATCCATCAGAAAGCAATCGTTTCGTTAGTTCAATAAAGGTCCGCTGCGTTTAGAGCGCTAGCGACTGGATTTGAAAAACAAAAATATCTAAAAATACATACTCACACATAAGCTAAACATCGTTTAACATTAAAAACCGTTACATTAAATCGAGTCGTTGACGGGTTTATGTCGACATCTATTGGTCGTTTCGCGTACTACGACAAATGGTGGAATTGAAAATTGATTTTCTTCATAATTAGAAAAATAAAAGAAAACAATTTTTTCTCTGCTTTTCGAATGATTTCTGTGAACTGTTTAATTACTATCCCAACCTCCAGTTTCTTTTTTTGTAATAATGATCTTGAGATGAGAGAAATTAGGGATGAATTCAGCGGAGGAAAAGTTCTTTTCGAAACTCGGTCAAGTTTACGATTTTAAAGATGGCCGAACGTGTTTTGTGGACTGAAAGCTTGGAACGAGATTTCGAGAGCTGGAAGGGATTAAATTTGTTTTAATTTAGTGTAATTGGTTTATGTAGTGTTTGGGGAAGAGGTTTAGGTTTTTGAAAATCATAAAAAACCAAAATTTGAAACGCAAAACGTGAAATATTTGGGATTTTTGATGGGGTGTAGGAAGATGGTGTTCTATGGATAGGTCAAAAGGGTAGTGTTGCAGAATGGATAATGTCAGGGCTTCGTGGAAAACCTTAAACAGAAAATAGAAGGAAAGATGGCAAGAATATGACAACCGACAGCAGAAGTTTGATCCCAAGTCAGTTAAACTTGATGACAAAACAGATTTGAAGACCACGACTTCCGGTTTTGTTTATTTCCTCCAAAATTCATCTCCGACCATCTGAGAGAAGTCTCAAACCAAACCTCTACGGCTCTGGGTTAATTTCAGTCTAACAAACTGAATTTTGAGTTTGAGAAACCATCAACACCTTCGACTGGTGTACCTTAACGAACCTGAAGAGGAGACTATGCGTTTTGTTCATTTGCGTCACATACGAAGAATTTTTTTTGTCTTTTTTCACTATAATTGAGTGGAAGGGAAGAAAAAGGCAGAAAAGACACCGACGAAGCACGTGAGATTTTTTTTTCTCCTTTTTTTTTAATTTACACAAACATAATTAGGTACGTACCTAAAGCGGCGGCCATTCTTCTACCAGGAAATATTCACGGAAAGCGAGATTACAAAAAAAAAATATTATTCTCTCAAGGACTTTTGGTTTTGACCTCACGCACATCGAAATTAACCTGGAATTGGGTTTTCCTGGGGAAGAAGGAATTTTAGGCACGAAATCAAATTTTTGTTTTTGTTTTTGCTTTTCCTGCGGGTCGGATCCAGGGATTCCGAGCGGGGTCCGGGAGTGGTGGTGGTGGTGGTCTTTGTGTTCTGCACGTTTTTGATGAATCACAATTTTTTGTTGTTGTCGTTGTTGTTAGTTGGTAGTGATTTTGAGTTTTGTCGTCGTTTTCTTTGTGGAGTCCTAGGAGGAGACGAAGAGAAAATGGCGGAACAGAAAGAGAAGATCTGACGTTGAGTTTGAGTAGATAATATTATGCGATTATAACTGTCTTTTGTTTTTGGGTACTTTTCTATAGACTCGATGACATCATCTTCTTGTCCTTTGTTTCCCTGTTTCATCTTCTTTGTGTTTGGTCTCTCTCTTCTCGTCATCTTGTGTGACTTTTCTTCTTTTAAATTTTCTACTTTTCGTTAGGTAAGCCACGAAGGGAAGATAAATTATTTGAAGTTGACTCCGAATAGATAAAATAAATCGAATTCTGTCGTTCTGAGACAGTTATGTCTGTTTTTGGGTTAATTTTGTCTCCATCTATCCATTTATCTACTTTTTGATGAACTCGTTGAAGAACATCTTCTTGTTCTATGTTTTCCTGTTCTCCTTTTGTCGTCCTCTTCTCTTATTCTTCTCCTACTCCCCTGTCTTCTTTTGTTCTTTTTATTTCTCTTTTCTCTCCTCTCCCAGTCCCTTCTTTTCTTCCTTCATCCCCTTTCCTTTTTCTTCTTCTCCTCCTGACGTCCCTGATTTTCTCATTTTCTCCTCTCCTCTATAATACTCACATGTCTCTTTTTCTCCCGATGTATCTCTTCCTTCATTTTCTCTTCTTCTTTCACCTTTTTTCTGGGTTACCAAGAGCAGATCTGGTTTCAGTTTGGGTTGTTTGTTACCCCGGAAGCACTTTTCCATCAAGGATTCAAGGATGGTCATCTGTATTGTCATCTTTTCTTTTAACCAAACTGATTATTTTTTACTTTCTTGTCATCTTCTTTGTCTTTTCTTAAGAATCTTCTTAGTCAGTTTTTAGTCTTTAATCGTTTCCCAGCGCTAACCTTTTTTTGTATATGCTGTGCCCTACTTCGTCTTTGAGTAGATGATATTGACCTCTTTAGCTTTGTCAGTTTCACCCGTTTAGTCTTGTTAGTACATTGGTATTGGCTTACCTGTTTAGTCTTTACTACTAGTCAGTTCTTGTTTGGTATGCTTATCTTCATTTTGTTCTCTTCTTACTCTTAACCTTAATTACGCAGTTTGGTGGTGTGAAAACGTCAGGCTATTCTTCTATCAATCGCCATCTTTAAAAAGAAGAAGGATTCTGTTAGGTTTTAATTTTATTTCCTTCTTCCTGACATCTCTTCATCTCCTTATCTATTCATCAACATCTGTAAAAAAATTCCCAGTTACACTCATCGCCTCGAAATGAACAAAACGGAAGGAAGACAGAAGAGAATCGAAAAACGGAAACCGAAAAAATTTTTATAATTTAATTCAATTTAATTTAATTTCAATTTCAAAACAAAATTTTAATTGGTCAAAGTCTAGTTATAAAAATTGCCAGAACTAGCCTCTAGCGAAACGGACAATTTATTTCAATAGTTCAAGGTCTCTTCTTCCATCTTCTTTTGCTTCACGATCATCATCATCTACTTTCGTGGATTCCAGTTGAGATCCCCGGTTGCGCCGCCGATCCTGAAAAAACCAAAAAGTAATTAAGATTAATTACTAACCTTGACTCATCTTCACTCATCTTCTTTTCATTTCCATCTATCTATCCTTTCATTCAGCCAAAACCCGGGTAGATTCTACTTGAAGATGGATGACGACCAGGCTTAATTCGTCCTGTGGGGGTAAAAACGGTTAAAAATAAAAAATCGAGAATAGACAAAGTAAAACAGACAAAGAGACAGAAGACACCACCCCCAGCAAACAGTAGATGAGGAAAGTGAGTAGACAGACGAGGGGGAAGTAACCCAAAAACAATTTTCTCCGAGAAAATAACTTTTAATGAAAACGTTTCGTTCCATTAAAGTTCTTATTTATTTATTATATCTCCTCCCTCCTCCCATCTACTCTTTCCTCCGTCTACTCTTCCTCTTCTTCTACCTTCCTCAAACCCTTTTGCCTGGTTTCCTGGAAGGGGAATTTCGTTCCAATTACCGTCAAAAAGAAAAGAAACTGGAGTGAAAGAATTGTCATTTTCCATTTCTTCTTCTTCTTTCAAACCGGAAGTTGTCTTTTCATTTTTATGTCTGCTGAGGGAAGAAGACAAGAAGAAGGAGATGGGAGGAAGGGAGATGAAGAAAACTTTGCGTTTTCCTTTAATTTTTTAAACTTTCACGGAAGGAGTTGAAAGAAACTTCTGCCATCCGAAAAATAGATGAGCGGTCAGGTCAGTTGGCATTGAAGAGCAGATTTACCGATGGTAGATGATATCAGAAAGAGAAAAGATGACTCGAACAGGAAGATGAATTAGATAACCAAACGGAGACATTCTAGTTGATTCATCCGAGGAGTCACGAATGAGAAAGCTAACTTCCTCAAGAAGATGTCTTTGAGAGGAGGAAGTCATTCTCAATCTTTTCTCCTCGTCACAGGAACCTAGTTATCAGTAGATAATGTAAGAGTAGATAGGATGCAGAACTTTTACTAAACAAAAACCAATTTCCCATCCGTTTAGCCGTATTCCCGACGAATATTGTTCTTTCATTTCTTGTGAACAGAAACAGACGCAATGGTTTCAAAAATTTTGCACACTCACGAGTAAATCATTTCACAAATATTGCAAATGGTTATGGGGGTCTCAAAATTCTTGCACACTTTAACCGAGACTTTGTTTTATACATTTTTCATCACCCTTTTATGAGAATTTCGCTTCATAAATATTGCACACTTTTATCGTTTCACAAACTGTGCACCCTTTTATGGAGGCCTCATTTCAAAAATTTTTGCACAGGATTTCGTTTCATAAATATTGCACACTTTCATGAAACAATTATTCCATAGATAATAATATAACAGTGATACTCATTTCTCTGATGTTAGAATATTCATCCGCACACACAACACTTAACAGTGCAAAGCTAAATCCACTCCCAAAACAGACAAACTAACTGAAGAAGACTGTACATAATACAGAAATCAATTCAACAACTTCTCCGAACGACCAAAAACATGTAAATGAAGTAAATAAATAAATAAATAAATAAACGAAATTTACATAATATTATAAAACACAGACGTTAATGTACACGAAACCTTTCAAATCAACACCCGGTTGCCTCAAACAGCGAGTCGCCAATCATAAATTGGTAAATAGATATTATACAGTATACTTATACCATAAATTCTCTTTAAAATGATGGTGTATTGTTACTACGGCTGAAAGTGTGCATTATTAATGAAACATTTTGGAAACTTATTTATTTTTAGTCAAATGTCCGTTAAAGCTGACTGAGGTTTTTATGAAAGTGTGCATTAATTATGAAA
Source organism: Columbicola columbae (assembly GCA_016920875.1). Lineage (NCBI taxonomy): Eukaryota > Metazoa > Arthropoda > Insecta > Psocodea > Philopteridae > Columbicola > Columbicola columbae. Next base: position 13,547,762 of record JADMLL010000006.1, on the reverse strand, counting down.
TAGGCAATCAATTCAACTCAGTATAAAGACCTTTAAATCATATTTGACATAGAGATAGTGTATACAATGTATAAATCCACTGATAACCGATACTCGTAACAATGATCTCCTCCCAACAACAAATACATAACACACACACAAATACAAAATATAATGCGAACCGGGATGTGATACCGTATATATAACACGGTAAAAGTAATAAATCAGGCGAATATACGTGTAATAATCATCATAATCACATAATCATCAACTAAGCTTGGTAGATTTGACAAATTACTCAATATTTCTCACATTTTCCGGCTAATTTATAAAATATTCAACTCAAAATCTGAGCAAACTTTTATTAAATTCCCCATTGTGAGATAAATATTTTATAAACTAGCCGGTAAATGTGATAAATACTCAATCATTTGTGACATTTATCAAGCTAACTTGGTGATTATGAATTATTGCCGTGAAATATATCTATGTTCACCCGATTAATCACTTTTACCGTAACATATATACGATAATACTTTTCGATTCAAGTAATACTAGTCTTGGGTGAACCAGAATATAATGTCGGTTCTGTGCGTTACACCTAAAATATATATGCTACAATAAAAGTTAAATTCGTCACATCAAATATGACACGGTAAAAGTGATAAATCAGGCTGATATATTACTGAAGCTAGGCTTCCGCAGCAGTCAAACTTAAAACTAAACACGTTAAGAATATATATTTATAATTCACGGCGAATATTTATAATCACCAAGGGCAAGAATAAATTTCTGTGAGAAATTGAGTATTTTCACATTAACCGTCTACTGAATAAAATATTCAACTTAAAATCTGATCAAACTTTTATTAATTTCTCCATTACGAATTAGACATCTTATAAACTAGCCGGTAAATGTGATAAATTTAACTTTTATTGTAGCCTATATATATTAGGTGTGACGCACAGAACCGACATTATTTTCCGGCTTACCCAAGACTAGTATCACTTGAATCGAAAAATATTATATATATGTTACGGCAAAAGTGATTAATCGGGTGAATCTAGATATAATCACCAACAATTCCTAATAAATGTCACAGATTTTTGAGTATTTATCACACTTACCATCTAGTTTATATAATATTTATCTCACAACGGGGAATTTAATAAAAGTTTTCTCAGATTTTGAGTTGAATATTTTATAAACTAGCCGGTAAATGTGAGAAATATTGAGGAATTAGTCAAATTTATCAAGCTTAGTTGGTGATTATGATAAATCGCCATGAATTACACATATATTCGTCTGATTTATCACTTTTACCGTAACATATATTTGGTTTACAAGCATAAATAAAATTATAAATAGATCTTCAAAGATAGACGGTCAAAACTTTCATTTTCACGGTTTCCATCTTCTCACTCTCACCATCTTCGGTTTTCCCAGGGTGAAGAAGTTCCTCCGAAGCCCAAAAAATGAAAAAGATCGGACCGACGTGACAGGTGGTATTTTCGTTGGAAATTGCAGGGCTCCGACTCTGATGTGATGTACCTCTCCAAGTAATTTTCTGTACACTCGCCTTCAAAATCGATTCCCGCCTCCCTCCCTCTCCTCTCTTTTCGGTCTTCCATCTCCTCTCTTCCCTAGACCCTCAGTTGCATTATAATTAAACCGTGAATGCATCGTTGCATTCGGGTTAAAGAGGAAGCAGAGGAAGAGAGACAAGGGAGGAAAATGAAAAATTCGAAGGAGTGCGCATGCTCACTTGGCCTCAATTATGTGGGTGTTGGTGGATCTCCCGTCCCTCCGACCATCCTCCTCTTCCTTCACCTTTCCTCCGGACTTCTTCCATTTTTTGTTTTCGTTCCTAAACCGGATTAGAAGCATTATAATAATCGATTCCTGCGATATTAATCACGGCATCTAAATCTTATCTCAGTTTCTTTGGTTTTCGTTTTCCTCTCCGAGTTTGGACGGAAATCGAGCACAACAAAACGATTTCCCGAGAGAAGAATTGTTCTCTGTTTCCACTCCTCGTCTGGGAGGAAGGCCCTTCTACCCCCTCCGCCCGATCCCTTCTCCGTCTAGATTCCAATTTCGTCGGAAGTTGTTAATTACCTCCATTCAAGAATCAACAAAACAACTGTGATCTGGAAAAAAAGAAAAACCGGAAGTTGGCGGAAAGAAAATTAAAGGAAGATAACGAAGAGAGTAGAAAATGAGTCTAGGAATGTTGAATTAAACAAAGAGAACGAATAAATCGGGAAGAAGAGGAACAAAAGAAGGTGAAAACCGAATCCGAGAGAGGAGCAAACCTCACTCTTCAAACAGCAGAGTAGAATGAGCCGTGATTCGACACAAAATCCTCCGCAACAGCCATGATTCCCATATTGGACGCACCCAACCCGACGCCCATCTACTCGTCCAGCAAACACAAAACATCTTAATGACTTTTGCTCGAATCCCAACCGCAACAACATAATTCTTTCCGAACCTGAGACGAGAGGCAGATGGACACAAAGGGCAGACGGAAGATGATCCCAAGGTACCCATGACGTGTTCGAACATGAATTATAATCCCCCTCCGACTAATCCCACAAGATAATTCCACGCTTTCCATATCTTTTGACAGCCTGTGATCGATGTTTATGGTTTGTGTAAACTAGTTCTTAACCCTCTCCCTTGGCTCTGCCCCTCCGCCACCTTCATCCACTCCCCGGGAACACAAGTCACGTGATCATCTCACAGCCATAAAGGTTTGCGCCAGCAACTCCGAGAAATGGTGTGCAGAGAGGAGAGAAGAGGGTTTGGGTTACTCTCCTTTCATCTTCAATCTGCTGTCTATAACCTATATTCGGTCCTGGGTATTGAGTTGTCGTAGTTTTGACTTTTTCCCGCCAAAATTTGAAAATTTAACTGAATTTGGAAGCCTGGTGACTTTTTTAGGTTTGTTCTGTTCATTTGAGAGATTTTATGACGGAAGTAGATGAACGACATCCGAGGTTTCTACCTTTGATGAGATGGTGTCTACTTCTACTTGGTCTTGGTAGCATCCTAAAGAATCTAAATCCATCTTAAGTAACAGATGTTGACGGTTTTCTGTCTTCTGATCTGATTCTTGATGTCTGTTCCTCCAACTTCTTCAGTCCTTTCTACCTACTCGATCTCTTTTCTGGTCTTCCATCTGCTTCCTTTTCTACTTATTCTACTCTTTTTTAATTGCTTTTACTTTTCCTTCCATCTCCTCTCTCATTCCTCCCACCCACCCACCTCCCTCAGTCTCCATCCATTCCACTGTCTCTCCTTCATCTTTCAGTTTTTCTTTTTTTTCTTCCACTTCTCTTCTTCATCTACTTCCTGTCTGCTTATTTACTGTTGTTTCATTTATACATCTTTTCTACAACAATTTTCCCGGCTCTTGTTCTTTCTTTTCTCATCTCCTTTGGTATATTTTTCTCCTTCCCGCTGTTCCTTAGATTTCCGACTCTTTTTTAATAGGTTATGTTCTTCCTTGTCTTCTTCCTTTTCAGTTTTTGTACTTTTCTGGTTTTCCCTCGTCTTTTGGTACTATATCGAATGTTACTAAGTTTCTTTTAAGTTCCATTTTTTCATTTCTTCGTCTTCTGTTTGCTTCTTTTCCATTTTTGTCTAGACCTTCCTTCTGTCTTTGCTCTCCTCAACAATTTTTTTGTCTTTGTGGTACTTGTCTTTTTTAAAATTATTATCTTCTTCTTTTCAACTCTTTTATAGTTTGTGGTGTCTTTGTCATAAATGATTCATTCGAGTTGGGTTTCAGACCCTTTAAACCATTCAAAAGGTACGATCCTCCCAGAACAACTTCCAATGTCTCGTCACAAAACGGATATTCCAAGGAGGCGGTGACGGCGGCACGTTCAACGCAAATTTAAGACCTGTACAAGTCCAAACTTTTTTTTCTCTTCTTCATCTTCTTCTTCTTCACCATCGACCGCAACCCGAAATTATTTTTCTTACTTTTTTTTATAAGAACACAACAACAACAAAAAGAGAGAGAAGAGGAAACATAATGGCGGTTCTTAATAAAATAAATAACAAAAATGAAATCCCTACAAGTCACGACTTCAGTATGGCAACCATTTTATTATTTTATCTCTCTCTCTCTCTCTTTCCTCTCTCTCTCTTTTATGTGAGGGAATAGTGAGGGCGTGCATGAAGGTGACTTATGGAATGATAGATTATATGCGGGTCATTAAATCCTCGAACCCACCTAACGAACACAATTTTTTCTCTTTTTCCGGGGGTTTTGGCCAGCGACGGCGGCCATTTTAATTTTTTTTATGTTAATAAATCGCTGACGAATTAAAGAAACGGTTAACAGTATCCAGATCTTGTAGAATAGGTTCAACAGTCTACCGTAAACAGAGTATAGATAAAGCACACAACCAACTTTCTGTGGGAAAGGATTGCAGACTGTGTTTCAATACACAACACGTACCAATTACGTTGCTGGTGTTGTAGTTGTTCCTTTGAACAACCCACATCATTAGAAACGTGTGTGAGTACCAAACACACACTACACACACACAAAAACCGAAAAACATGAGAAAATTTGTTCTTGAGATGAAGCAAGAAATACGAGTTCGAGAGAAAAATTAGAAAAATAGTTTTGAGTTGTAAAAACCACGCCCACTGACCTCCGACAGACCAATCAGAACCTCGGCTACGTTTTGCTTCAGGTACAAAGGTACTCAGAGTTAAAAAAAAAGGGCCTTGGTTAAACGTACAAACTAAAAGAAACAAAAAAACAAATCGAAACCAGTTACCAAACGAAAAACAAAAAAAATCGAACGTGAGGTGTGATACCATCCCTTCACCCCCCAACTACCCCCTTCGTCTATACTACAATAGAATTGCGTTACAATAACAGCCGAACGTCGAATGAAACAGCGTTAGACCCGTTCGGTGTACATTTCTTAAAAAACCGGAAACCGGAAAGAAAGAAAGCGGAAACTAATCAAAACGTCATATAAATAAAAAAAGGTGAAAGAATCAGATAAAAAATTAAACAATTGAGCGTATAAATAATAATTAAGGGGATTATAATTATACGGTTAATAAGTGACACTTATGTATTAACATGTGTGAGCTTTGAAGAGCAATAAATAAATAAATAAAATGAACTTTCGCGGTTTAATTGATATAAATGGGCTAACGATATTTTTAACTTCACTCAAAATCCCTTTTTAATTGAATTGTTTCAAGAGCCGGGTTTTTCGACAAGAGTGAAAGTGGTTTCCGGTTTCCGGTTTTCCTTTTTTCATTTTCCATTTTTCATATTGAGTTTTTCTTTCTTTCTTTTTTTTATTTGGTTGAGCTGAGGTTGGTAGCCTTTGGGGTTAAATATTGCGTAGACAGTCGTCGACAAAAGTAGGAGTTACGGTGATGTGCTTGTGTTAGTGTTGGTGGTAATTGGTGTTGGCATGACGTCCTTTCTTCCTTCTTCTCTTATCTTCTGTTCTCTCTTCTATTTCTGTATCCTGCTTTCACCTTTCCTCTTCTCTTCTTCTTTTCCTTTTTATTTATTCTACTCCTCTTTATCTCTTTTTTTTATCTTCTCTTCCTCACGTTTCTTCTTATTTTCTCATTTTCCCTTTCTTTCTTTCTCTTTTCTCCTGTCTGATTCTCTCCATCCTTCTCTGTTGTTTTTGATCTCTAGACTTTCCTTCTTATTTTCTAGTTTGAGGCTTCCTATCTTATTCTCTTTTATTCTTTTCCTTCTCTCCTCTTTTCTTTTCTACTCTTTTTTCTTCTTGTTTTATTCCTTCTTCTCTTCTCCATCTCTTTTCTGTATCTTTTCTCCTAGTTTTCCTCATTTTCCCTTTCCCTTTTCTCTCTTGTCTCCTCCTCCTATTTTCTCTTCTTCTCACTTTTCTGTCCTCTTCTTTTCATATTTACTTTCTTTTGTCTGCTTTTATTCTCTTTTCCTTCTTCTCCTGATCTTTCATCTAATTTTTCATTCCTCTCCTGTTCTCTTTTCTTCTTCTGCTTTTGTTCTTTTCCTATTGTTTTCCTTCTCCCATGTCTTTCTTCTCTTTTTCCTTTTCTCTTTCTGACGTCCTTTCTTATTCTTCTCTATTTTTCTATTCTCCTTCTTTTCTTCTCCCCTCTTTCACTTTTTATCCCTCCTCTGGTAATTCCTACAGTTGTGTCTTTGCCTTTCAAAGTGTGTCTTCGTTCATTTTATTTTATTCCATTTTCTTGTCTTCCTTTACCTTTTTTCTGAGTTACGAACATCAGATTTGATTTCAGTTTGATTTCTTTGCTACCTCGGCAGTACTTTTTTATCAAGGATTAAGCAATTATGATCGCGATTGCTCTTCACTTGTGTCACCTTTTCTTTTTCTCTCATTTTCTGACTATGTTCAGTCTCTCTCTTCTTCCGGCTATTTCTTCCCTGTCTTCAGCTTTGGTTTCTCATGGAAACTTGTGTTTCCTACTTTCTTCAAGGTGTCTCTCCCCCATACTTCTTTGTATGTGACTCATGGTTCTCTCAGGTCTTTCTAAGTTTCCACGGACTACACCGGTTTTGTTTTTTGTTCGAGGAAGTGGTAGAAGACCTGTTTGGTCAGTCTTTCTTGAATTTAACATTAATCTACTCAAATTCTTAGGTAAATTTAAATCATTGCTCTCAAAACCAAACCAGCCATTACCAAGTTATTTATATCTTCTCCTCAACCTCTTAACACCCATCTAACTGCTTCAGTAGATGAAACATTTGTGAGTGTCACGCAACACCAACACACAAACTTCGAATTAAGTTTGTCTTGTTCCGACACCGAAACCACAATCGTAAGAGGAATACAAAGTCGGGGATTCAACCAGGACACAAACAGAAGGTTTAAAAATGCTTAGGGACAGCAGAATAAGTAAAACAATAAAGAAAATGGCGGAGTCGTGGAAGGTACCCAAGAAAAGAAAGAAAAAAGGCGGAAAGAATTAGAAGTTGGCGTGGATAAGAGCAGAGAAAAACACCCCTGATTTGAACACGTTTGACGTGGGTGGGACCCAGCTCACGAAATCTTTTGATTAGTTACAATGCATTCTGACTGCTATACAGCTATATAGCTATATAGCTTTCCGTGAGTATGTGTTTCCTTTTATGCGCATACTTTTCATGCGTGATGATGATCTCCCTCGTTCCTCTTGTTCTTGTTTATTTTTATTATTCGTTTCTAATTTAGGGGAGTGGTGCCTTTTTTCTCTACATCTCTTCGTTCGCTCGTACCTTCGTGCCTGAAATTTTTTTTTATTTCTTTTATGAGACGGGAATACTTAATAAAGTTACTTTTATGTCTGCAGGTCGGACATTTTTGAAATGACATTGGGTAGGAATCGAATTTGAAGGTCTTTTCTTCTTCTTTCGTCCATCTTTCTTTTCTACGTCCCTTTTTTTCATTATTGTGCACCTTCTCCTGTCACTTATTAACTCATTTCTTTCTTCCACTTTCCTTTTTTCCTTTCAGCTTTCTTTTATTTTCCGTTTCTCTTCTTGACATTAAATCCTACTCCTCATCTTGTATTTATTTCTTTTCCCGCCATCCAATTCCTTCCTTACTCTTCGGTTTTCCTCACCATCTTCCTTTTGTTAACTTTTCTTCTCTTTTCTCCTATTTTTCCTTTCCTTTCCCGTCTCTCTTCTTTCATGTTTACTTCAATTCTTCTTTGTCGTTCCACGTCTTTTTTCTTTTCATATCATTTTTTTCTTCCATCATGTTCTATTCCTTTTTCTTCCCTTTTGCCAGGTCCTTATTTTTAGTTTTCTCCGTCATCTTCGTTCTGTTAATTTTTCTTTTTGGTCTCTTCCCGTCCTTCTTTCATCTTTGTTCTTTTAAGTCTTTTCCATTATTGTACATTGACTGTACTCTGCTTTTCGTCCTTCTTATTTACTAGCTTTACCTATGTCTTCTTTCTTCTCCTCTTTGGTTTAGTTTTGATCTATATTTTTCTTTTTTCAATCAAAATTCTATTTTTGGTTTGTTTACATTTTTCTTTTAATTCCTGTTTCAATGTTCTGACTTCCATTTCATCTTCTTTCTACTTTTCTTCCTTTGGCGTTTTAAATGTGCACAAAATTATTTATCCTTCATCAAGTCTATATCCCTACTTCTCTCTTTGCTAAAAAATCATCTTAAGTGTTTGAATGTCTATCTCGTCGACAGTCCCAAACTTAACGCCTTCACGAAACCCAAAATACTGTCAACAAAACAAGATTCGGAAGACTTCTAGACAATTTCATCAAAGCGTAAATGACTCAAATTACCGTCTGAGCGCTTGTAAATCAAAAACTTTGTCGAAACTTGAACCTAAAATTTCGTGACGCCATCAAAATGTATTAACACCTACTTCGTCTTCTTCGGCTACAAATTCTTCGTTTGCCTATATCTCCCTCTTCCAGAAGACTTACCAGAAGAGAAAGGAACCTTTTTGTCTTCAACCCAAACCTCTTGGGATACTCCCGCGTACCTTTTTAACAGGTTTTTTACTTTTAAATGATAATAAAACCAAAAAAAAAATTTCTCCTTCAAATTAACGGCGCCCGAAGGCGTTACATGACAACAAAATAGTTGCCTGTTAACTTTTAAAGGGAAATAGCCTAAAAACAAGAGCCCCGGTGGAAATCTAGAGGCAGAAAAAAGAAGAAGAACAGAAAAAAGAGTCTTGTGGTGTTTTGCCCGAGGGTTTCAGGTCTACGTTTCCAAACGCACGCCATAAACAGATCAAAACGCAAAAAAGAAACAAAAAAAAGTTTCTCCTCTCTCTCATTGCATGCGACTTCATTCATTTCAACTTTGAATTCATCTATTTTTCCAAAGTCGTCTTTCATTTGCATGAGAAACATTTTTTTTCTTTTCTTTTAATCTTGATGGTAGAACTTCTCCTTCCAACCCAAACGAAAAAGTAAACAAAACGCGATGTTGAGCCTTGATTGTGCGTATCTCTTTCCGTTTCTCTTCCTCCCAAGACTGTTAGAAGATGAAAAGACGTTAACAATGTTACTCTACTGCCTATTAAAAGTGTTTGGTTGGAGGCCCAACAGACAACGACAGATTTCTCTAAGCTTGTCCGAAACTTTTTTCCCAGCTATAAAAAGTTCAGCCTTGATTCCACGAATCTGTGCAAAACTTATGAAACGAATCCCCCAAGAAAGTGAGCATTTTAATTCTCCAACAAAACACATAGTATTTTTGGAATCATATACCCTCAGAAATTGTGCAACATTTATGAAATAAATCCCTCAGGAATCCTTGCAATATTTATTTAACGAATTCACCTAGAAAGTGTGCAATATTTGTCCCAGAAGATGTCCCGCCTTTAACAATTAAAGCCATTCTCAGCGGGAGAAATTCAAAGCCATTTCATAGATGTATACTGTGCAATATTTATGAAATGAGTCCTCATATACTAACTGACTCTATAAAACTGTGCAAAACTTATAAAATAAATCCTCCAAGAAAGTGTGCATTATTTGTGACACTGATACTCCAACGAAATGTTCAGTATTTTGGAAATGAATTTTCAACAAAACTGTGCAAAACTTATGAAATGATTCCTTCAGAAATTTGCGCAATATTTATTCACTGAATTAGCCTAAAAAGTGTGCAATTTTTATGAAATAAACACTCCTAGAAGGTGTCTCGCTTTCTGAATCTAAAGCCATTCTCAGTGAAAATAATTTAGTCCTGACTCAAAGCCATACGTATTGCATACTGTGCAATATTTATGAAATGAAGTCTCTGAAATTGTGTGCAATATTTTTGAAATGAGTCCTGTAAGAAATCGTGCAACGCTCCTAAAATAGGTTCTCCAAGAAAATTTTCCGAATTTATGAAACTAATTCTCTAAGTGTGCAAGATTTATGAAACGAATGTATAAGACAGTATGCAATATAATGGTTTTGACTCTTACACGATTCGTTCCATAAATTTTGCACATTTTCTCGGAGGATTCATTTCAAAAGTCTTGTACGATTTCTTAGAGAACTTATTTCAAAAAGACTGCACACAATTTGGGAGAATTCATTTCATAGGTATTGCACATTTTTTTTGGAAAATGCATTTTAAAACTTTTGCACTTTTTCACACAGTACTTGTTTCATAAATACTGCACGCATTCGTGAAGGATTCATTTCATAAGTGATGCACAATTTCTTACAGAACTCATTTCCGAAACACCGAACAATTTGTTGAAGAATTAGTCGATGTCATGGAGTCGTAAGGATTTGTTCGAAGGATGAAAGATTTCTTTCTTAGAGGATTCGTTTCAAAAGTATTGCACAGTTTTACAGACTTGGATATTGAACTTCCTCCAGCTGTGAATCGTTTGATAAGGAGAAGGAGAATTCTGTACAACCCAAAATTGAGTCGAGCGGCGTAACAGTGATAAGACTAACATTACTAACACTAGCTGATAACAGCAGTGAATATCATAAATCTCAGCAGACAGGAAGTTGAATAATCAAACCTCAAAATCAATTTTTGAACACACTTTCTGAACCAAATTCGAGAACAAATTCTAGAGCAAAGGAGAGAAAAGATGAAACGGAACACCCTGTAGATGAAGAAACGTCGCCTTGTTTATGTTTAAAAGAAGCCATAAGTTTTCTTTTAATGAGATCTATCATAGATCCACGCCAAAATTTTCTATGAATAACTAATAAGATGGCTTTTTCATTTTCATTTTTACGAGATAGGGATGTTCAAAAAGTATCCTAAAGAAAATGTTATATTTTCGGGAAGAGAAGGGCTGATAAGAGTAGAGCAGGAAGAGAGGTTAAGCCGTGACCAACATCGGTCAGTTTACCAGGCACCTGCTTCGTGTCTTCGGGTCACGATAAAAGAAAAAAAAAGTCGCAATTACATGGAAAAACAATTTGTCGTTATTTCGTTTTGTTGTTACGTTAATATCGTGGCGGTTAAGGTTGTGAAAAAAAAGTTAAAAGTCAAGTCGATGATTTTTAACGGTTTTTTGAACTCCCCCATCCCGCCTCTTGTCTACCCTCCCAGCCGCCCGAGGGAATTGCATTACGTGCAATGACGTTGCACATGCCAAAAATGCACAAAACTGGAATTTCCAAATTGGTGACTCCGGCGAAATTGCAATTCCTTTCTCTCCACCTCCTATATCTCTCTCCTCCTCCTCCCCTCTCATCTTATATTTTAGTGCTTTTATAAATCTGCAGTCCTGTTGGCTTTTGAATGACGTATCCGTGACTAAAATCTGTCGTCGAGGTTTTGTAGAAGGTGACTTTGAAAATTTTAAACGAGTCCCAAGATCAATATGTCATTTCGATACGTCATTACAACATTACAACTTGTTTACATTACAAAATTGAGTTTGTTTCTACAATCCGCAATTTCAGGACATCTGGTGTAGTCGTTAAAGTCCGACTATAGGAGTTGTGACCGTCAGTTCAAATCCTCCTCCCGTATCCTGCTATATCCAAGGGTGAAAACTAAAACGGGATTGAACCTAAACCTAAACTAACCTAATTTTAAAAATCTGCCTTTCATGATATACAGACCAAAATTGAAACGACTTAGGAAAGCTTCTCATCTGTAAATTTTAACTGCAGTCCAAAGACAATTTTCAATATTTTGGGGAAAAAAATTTCATTCAGCAAATTTGAGATGGGAAGATTATTTCCTGGTGACTACAAAGAATGCTTACAGCTACCCTTGGCTACAGAAAGTGATTTCTCTTTACAAATCATAATCACTACAAAGAAACAAATCAAAAAATTCTGATTAAACCCAAAATAAATTTTTGCTAGTAGGCCTACTGAAATTTTTGAGGGTTTCTTTAGAACGAAGCTAAGAATTTTGCTACAATCAATATTTATTGACGGAAACTCTCTATTTCTTGCTGTTCTACAAATAAGTTTACCAAAAAAGTAAATTCTGATTATCCCCTAAATTAGGGGTAGGCAATCGTTTTGATCAACGGACAATTTAAATTTTAAAATTTTTTGACGGGCCGCACATAAAATAGGAACTAAATTAGGAGGGCCGCACAAATTTGCAGCATAAGAACTACGGGGATGGTTTAGCTTCTTCTGTAGACTGCATTGTTAGACTAAGTCAAATTCAGTTTAATCTTCTCGACTGTCAAAACGTATTTATAGCGGCCATGTATCAATAGTAACCATGTCGACAAACCCTCGGCGGGCCGGATTAAATACTTTCCCGGGCCGTATTTTACTCATCACTGCTCTAAATTATTTATTTCAGTATCAATCCCGTTTTTCATCCTTAGGTATGACCGGATATGGCAGGGGACTCAAACTCACAACTTTTATAGTCAGACAGTTTCATCACTCCGCCACAGGCCTCATCTAAACTGATGATGGTAATAAAACGTTTCTCCCTCACAGCATCTGAGACCAAAATGGACCTTATCACAGACCAATTCGTCACGATAGCAAAAACATCACAATGTGACCTACATCTCTACATCAAAAATTTCCGGCCTCTTTTCCAAACCACCAACCATCTCATTTAGTTCTCAGAATAGAGTTCCACACCCAACACAAGTCGACACAAAAAAAACTAAAATCTTGAAAGAAGAGCACAAAAGTTGAGAAAATGGCGTCAAAACAACGCCATCCAAGAGAATTAAAAGAAAAGAAAAAAAAGAAGAAGAAGACCATTTGCATGGATCACTGCATGGGAAACTTGAAAAGAGCTGATAGACTCGTGGGAACGAGAAAATAAAAAAGATGAACATGAAGAAGAAGAAAAAGTAAAAGAAACAGAGAAGCCGAAATTCTCACGAAAAATGACAATCACCTCCGCCGACAATCGAAAAAATGAAAAGTAACACTAACATCCGTCTTCAAATAAGGCTTTCAAGACGGTACGAAAACTTTTTGACGATCCCTAGTAACCAGAATCTTCTTCAGGATACCAAAAATTTCATAAATCAACAAAAAAAATTTTTTTCCTGAAAAAGGATTTATAAAACTGTTTATAAAAGGCGGGCCTAATTAAAAATAACATTTGATCAGTCATCGACCGTTGGATTAATTGCCATCTATCCTTCATCTACTTCCATCTACTCTCATCCCATCTTCTTCGAGACCTTTTCAAAATGGGTAAATTCCAAAACATCCAGTCAATCATCTGTGAACTAATTTCTTTCCTAGCATCCTTCAAGTTATTAATTTTTTGTTTGAAAAACGACACGCGCCTAAAAATAATTACCGCGTTTCCGGGAAAATCATTTCCGGTTTTAATGGGGATTCACGGAAGATGATCGGATTTTCCTTAGCGAACGACACAAAATATTTTAAAGAATTTCAAATTGGGATGCTGTGCGAGTTGGGGCGTTGGCTCTTTGTCAATTGGGCGCCGTTGTGTTCACGTGTGTATCCACGTGTCCTCGTCATTTGTCTGCCCTTTGATTCTTAAGTTTTGAGGAATGTCGTCATCCTGACTTTTTTTGTAATAGAAGGTTGCAGTGTCACGTGACTAGAATTAATTGAGGTCCCTACTACAGGGTGGTAAGAAAGGTACTGCAAGTTATTTTGCTGTGGTGGGCTCAATATTTGCTACCTGCAGATTTCGGTGTTATAACTGGTTTCGCTCATTTTACAGGTAAACATAAAACAACATAAACATGAACCACATATTTGCGGGATTTTGCTGCGGTAAAGATTCGCTAAGTCGCTATGTTGTTGAAATAATTTTATGATGCATTCCTGCTGACAAATTATTTCTTTTCCTGCAGTCAAGGTTCCTTTGTGTCATGTTTTTCATGACAACATTTGCTTGATTCATACTTGGATAATTATCGAAGTCCGAGAAAGTCAATTTTTGCTGTAGTCAACACATAATCAATTGCTAACTAAAACTGGTCGGTAATACAGGAATTTGCTGTTTGCTAACGTTGATACTTGTTACGATTTATGTTTAATTGCGTTTGTTAGTATTCCTTCCTGTGTTTGCTCTAAACTGTGATGTATGTCTGCTGAAAGATTTTTGCTGTAGTAAAGGCTCTTTTGAGTCATGTTCTTCATAATGACATTTGCTGATTGAGTTAATCATTTTATTCACCAATCGGATCCAACAGCAAATTTAATTCAGCAATTTTAATTATTTTATTGTTTCAGCAACATTTGCTGGCTGTATTAATTATTTTTTAAGTTCATTTTCTATTTGTAGTGCCAATATTCTCAGATTTTGGGACCGATAACATCTGCTTGATTGATATTTATCATTGTTTCACCAATTTTTGCTGTAGTTAAAACGTAATCAATTGCTGTCTATAATTTTCATGGGTTTACTTATTTGACATTTTGCCATGTTTTAGGGTTGCTGAGAACTTCTTTCTGCTATCTTCAATGCTAACTGAATTGATATTGTTGACGTTAATATTGGCCAAAATAATTTTTACTAGACTGTATGGAATATTTTATATTTTTATAGTATCAAAACTGCTTCCATTGGAATTTTGCTATAGTCAAGGGCTGCCTAAGACATTTCAGCACAAATTGACATTAATTTTGTGTTAGTATCCTAAAACCTTATCCAATGTACCCTTTGGTGGATGAAAGTCGTTTATAAGAGTTCTGTGAGGGGAAAAAGGGTGGTTAGGTATAGTCTAAGGTCTGAAAGATGGCTAAGGAGTAAGTGAGAGGATAACATTAAAGACCATAAAATGTCTCTGGAATGGGTGGATCAGTGTATAGAGCAAACACAGGACTGTTTGAAGACAAATTGCAAGTATTATAGAGACCAGTATTGACGACATGACACTCTCAACTCAGCCATCTTCCCCAAAAGTCCATTTCAAACCATCGACCTCCCACACTCAGCTTCTTTGTTCTTTCAAAGTGTATCCTTGAAGAAAAGTGGAATTCGAGGTGTCCAAAAAACACCTTTTCGGTTTTTTTTGGCTGATGCCGAACGAACCCCCCAAGGCCTAAGATCAATAAATAAAAATGGGAGGAAGGGGGAGGGAATAGGAGACGCTAAAGAACAAAAGATCTTCCAACAACAAAAAATAATTTTGAAGTTTGATGTACGAGTCGAACCGTAAACCCGTTCGATCCATCAAAAATGACAACGAACCCATAAATCAATAAAAGGAAAACCACATATGAGATGAATATGTCGACTCCACCTTCTCACTCGACAAAAGAAATTCGAAAAATTCCGATGAAAATGTCCTTTGGGCTTGGCATGAATCATTTGCCCCGACTTTGGAAAGGAATTCGTTTAAGAAGTTTCAAAGAAAGGAAAATTAGGAAATCGGTCCGACGTGGGCCGTCCGCAACCGAGAGTGGGTGCAACGTCGAATTGGTTCAAAAGGGAAATTAGAGCAGGCGGTGGAGTGAACATTTTTAGCATGAGGGCTAGCCAAGACTCTCTTGAGGACTTATCCCATCAAACTATTCGAAATAAAGTCAAAGACAGTGACGGAGTTAGCCCTAAATCATAATTTGTCTTCTTAGACGCAATGACACCGAAGAGTAAGTGAAACAATCTTCAACACAAACCTTCCCTCAATTTAGTTACCACAATTAGCTTCGATAATTAGTCTGCAACACCTTCGACTAGTTTATGTTCGTCGAAACAATTCTTCCTCCTCCCCCCACCACCCTTCAATCGCCAACCATAATTTTCAACCCTTAAGGTTCTCTACTTTGATTTATTGAGAGTAATTGTCGAAATATATGAGTGCGCTTTCATAAAAATTAGGCGAATCCTTTCGTCCATTTTTGTTTCTCCCTCCACCAAGTGTTATTTATTTGTTCGCTTAAGAGGTTAATAATAGTGACGACTAACTCGGGAACGAAGGAAACAAAAAGATTCAACAAAGCCCTGTCAGGACCGTCCATAAAAATGAGATAAATGTTCGTTTGACTGATTTTTAATGATTAGGCTACACGTTTTCGATGTGAACCTCTCTTCGTAAACAACAGCTGTAACTGTCTACTATCATAATCGCTTCTTTCTCTTTTTGTTTAACTGAGAACCCTTTCCCCTCGAGCCATTTTCCTTTGATCCGTCTTTTCTGACCTTTTCTGATCGTTTTCTTCTGAACCCGAAGGTTAGAAATCATGATTTCGAGGATTTTGAAAGTTTGGTGGTTTCTAGTCTTTGACGATTGTAACGGTACTGGTCATAAGTTGTAATCAATCATATCAAGATTAAGCTTGAGTGTATGAATATCTGTCGTGAAAACTATAAGTGAGGCCAACATTAAGAACAAAAAACTGACCTAAGCGGCATATTAGCCAAATGATAAACATGCATAGCAAAGACGAAATGCAAAATTGGAGGGAAAAACTGCTGACTGCTGAGCGTTAAACTCTGAGCTATCATAGAGGGATTATGGTTGTGTCATCCACATAATGACGTCATCAAGCAGTCGATTCTTCTTCTATTTCGGTGTGCCTTAGTGGAAAGTCATTTCTCCCAATTCTATACTAAACTATCTTGTATTAGAGGACGAATCCCTCTTGGGGATGAGTACCTAGAGTCACAGAACCGGACATGACGTAGTTACTAAAAACCAGAAATCGAGGATGAGGTGTCGTTTCTTCTTCTCTCCGATAGTCGAGTAGGGTACCTGATAGTAGGACTAATGTAGAGATTGGCATTAATTGAGCTAGACCATCTTGTATTTGAGGACTACTCCTCAATGAAATGAAAATCTGCAGTCTTAGAACCGGAAATAGTTACTTAAAACCAGACACTGATCATGGAGTGTCGTTTGACCTTCTTCCTCTTTATTCTAGTAGACGTTGGGTGTCTAATGCATAGGTTGTCACCAACTGGAAAAACAAACTACCAACCTGCTGAGCGTCTGCTGCTAATAAGCAGAACTAAACCTCAATTTTGACTTCAGACCCTAAAACCCAAACATCCCAAAACCTTACTCAGGTACAGAACGTAGTAAAATCTTGGGGGTGGGCTTATATCCTCCCATAATCACCAATAAGAGAGGGAATGGAGGGAACACCTTCGATTTTCTCTAGATGGTGGAAACTCTGAAGGAAAATTTTTAGAATGACGTAGTAAAAGAGCTTAGAAAAGAGAGAGAGAGAGAAGTTCGATCGCCTACGCGGTGAGACGAAACTGAATTCATGTTTGAATTGTTTATAATAAAATTATAATTTCAAATGAGAATTTGACACGACACACGAGACGCCAAGCTCCCAACTTTTTTTTTCCTCTGTATTTAATATTCTATTTTGAATCTGTTTAGGTTTATTAAGATTAAAAATTTTTTGACCCAAGGCATCACGCTACCTTAAACAGCCCTCCTTCCTCCGCGCAACTTTTTCGGTTTTTGTTTTTACCCCATATCTCATCTGACATCTTTTGGGGAAAGAAAAGAGAGAGAGAACCGGCGGTAGACATTTTTTGTTAAATTTTGAAATTTGAACACGCGCTCAAACACCTGTAATAAGGAAAAAAATTTCTGAAACAAAATGGCGACTACAAAGCTTATTATCATCTGATAATAGTGTCCCTCTTCGTCTCTTATACGAGGGTTTTAGGGAAGGCGGTGAAATGAATTAGACTGGCTATTAAATTTTTCTTCAAATTTTAGGGTTTTGGAGAGGTAAGTCCATCGCAAGATTATGTTGATAGTGCTGACTTGACCTATCTTGACTTCAATCACGTGGAGGTAGTGTTTTAAATTCATCTCTTCATAAACTTCCGATTCTTGGAGGGTTAAATAACTTTCGGTTCAGAGAATTTCTAGACAATACTCTCAGGAAGTCCTCTAAACAAACTTGAAGATGGTTTAGCTAATTCTCAAAACCCACAAACGTAATCGAGAAATTCTTCTGTATGATAATGTTGTATTGTCGAACACAACCATAATCTCGGTATGGTAGCCCAGAAATTTTGGCTATCATCAATAGATGAAAGTATTAGGAATCTTATCCAGACGACGACACCTCAACACTTCAAACCCGTCTTTCCAGCCATGTTTCCTCTCCACTTCCGACTTTTTTTCAATAATAGCGATGGGACTTCAACTTCTGCGGTTTTCCAGATACTCGCCTCACCGATTCCGCCATTTAATTTGTCATCAAAACACTCATTAACTGAAACTAAGAAGCCCCCCCGCTAAACTCTCCATCAGCAAAAGAACAAACTCCAACTGTCCACCATTTCCCCAAAACAAGAAACAAAAAAACTTCCAACCACCAACTCCCCCAAAACCGGATATACACAGTACCACCACTCTGGTACCGGAAACAAACCTAGAAACCAGGTTTTCAACTAAAACCAAAATAAAAGAGAGAAAAATAATTCTCGTAACCTAAAAATCAATTCGAACCCGAACCGCAAAAACCAAATTATCTGACATAAATTCCCTTCGGTAATTTATTTTGTCTCAACGATCGAATTTCGGGGCCACGTCCCCCCTCCCGGGGGCTCCTATATCCCCCGTCTCTCCCAATCTTCATCCTTCTCCTCCAAAAAGAGAAAAAAAACACAAAAAACAAAAACAAAAAGCCCAACTACTAATTATTACGTGTTTTTTTTATTCTCTTGTTAGGACTCCAAAAAATCAGGACCGAAACAAGTGAAGAGAATGGCGTAATAATACAACACAAAAAATTTATTCGCTTTTATTGGTTTCGTTTTTCTTTCTTTATTTTTTTTATTAGAATCTTTTATGTTATTTATTGCGTTGCTGGAAGCAAAAAGGAAAAAAAGAAGACTATACAGTCGAACCGCAAAAGGAGAGAAGAAATAAAAAAAAGTAAAGAAAATGGCCTGAGTAAAACGTGATTTTCAAACTGGAGTTCCGAGTATAGTTATTGCCCCCAAACTTATGTTTCCGATTCCACGGGTTCAATTCCTAATTCGTGTAACCGCCAAACTTGACGAGGAGTCCAATATAAGAAGTCTGGCAGGAGGAGGAGGAGGAGAGACAAAGGCTTTCGTGTGGGAATATTTTTTTTGCTGCTGACAAAAGCTCAGTTTCGATGACGTTGATTGACATCGTTTCTCCTTGTCCTTGGATGAATTCTCTTTTTGAATATAAACATTTCTACTTCCGGTTCCCAGAAGCTATCAATAGATTAGGTTAAGCAGGTCTGATGGATTTGGTCTTGTGAGTATTGTCTGAAACATTAGATGACTCCCCCTTGGAGTAGGACGCTGTTTAGATCGATCATTTGGTGGGTGTGGAATGCTTAGTCAGAATTTTTCCAAAGGGTGTGCTGACCTAAAGACATGTTCGACTCTTTTGTAGCTGAAATACAGCCATAATAGACTAAAATTAGGTCTAAAGCGAAATTCTAATTTAAGGTGAATTTGTAAACTTAAAAGATCCTCAAAATGCAGTTAAAAATGAGTGTAAAACGAGCAGAGAGTGTTAGCATTCTAATTTCTGGTCTATCAGGCTACCAATTTGTTCCACTTTAGTTTGAGAAGCTGACTGAGGTCTAAAATATACATAAAGAAACTTTTTGGGGTCAAAAATATAACCCACCCCTCGGTATTATTCCAAAAAACCTTAATAGACCAGATTTTATAAGAATCAATAACGTTCACAGAATCTAGGCTATCATGACGTTCTGGTCAAGGAATATGAAGACTCAAAAAATTTATTTCATAACATCATCGTGATGATTTGGTCAGGATTTCTAGGTTTTGTAACGTTTGGTGATTGAAACAGACCAAAATATTGGGCTAAGAACTCAATTAGACCAAAATTTAGCAACAAAAATAAAAAGTTTAAAAACATCAACATCTGGACTATCAACTCATCAAGATTAGTTCTAATTGACAACCTAAAGATGACAGAAAGTCGTGAAGCTGGTGGAGTACCACCAAAGACATCTTCCTAACTTAACATAAAACTAGAACAACAGCACGCACAACAGATTTTAAGCAACAATTTCAACCGGAAAGAGTTAAAAACATGACGTCACGACAAATAAAATCATCATGAACCACAAATCCTACTAATTCTCATCTCCTTTTACTAAAACCGTCCGTCCTTCCACCGCCGCAAGACACCAACAACCCTAAGCGATACTTAAAAGAAAAGGTTCATCCCTTCTGCCCTAACCCGGACATAACTCCCATAACTTTTACAGTATATATATACTTATTTTAATTAATCACCGTCATTAATTATACTAATCGCGTCTAAACACCTCGAGATAGACGGACAAACGGACAGAAAGATAGAAAGAGAGCAGGTGATCGGTTTTTGTTTCTTTTAATTTTTGTTTATCACCGACGGAACCTAAATTTGGGAGAGAAGGCGTGGAGGAAATTAGCGCCACGACGGCCATGGTTAAGCTTTTAATTATTAACAATGATAATTAATTAATATAAAAGGAAGATGATAAAACGCGGAAGTCACTATAATTTATTTAGATTTTTTATAAATAAATAAATACGAGGAGTGGCCATTATGTAAAGAAGGAACATTTTGCGTCGCTCGAGTAATTATCGTAATCATCCCCCTTTTGTGAGGCTACGCCCCAAGGTTTCACCAACATCGTCAGCTTGTCGTGTTTACTATGCTTGTGTGAAAAGGTTGGTTCACGTTTTGGAAGGTTTTGTTTGATTATGACAAGCCAAAAATAACTTTCAAAGTGGCGTTAAGTTCAAGGAACATTTGGAAAAGAAGGTACCATCAAGGTTTCAGATAGGCTACACTCTGAGTGGAGTTTTAATTCTTACATCCCATATATATGTTACGGTAAAAGTGATAAATCAGACCTATATACACACAATGGGGTGCGACAACACCACCCTTCATAATTGTCACAAATTACTGAGTATTTATCACATTTACCGGCTAATTTATAAAATCTCCAAGTCGTAACGGGAACTTTGAACAAAGTTGGCTAGAGTTTGCTCAGACGCTGGGCTTCTGTCACTTCTCCTATGTATTCGGAGGTTCGTAGACTGTTACGAACGAGCACAGCTCATTGGCTTCCTGCCGTTTGTCAGAAAACTGACAGAAGCCAAGCATGAAAGCAAAATTTTATCAAACTCCCCATTACGACATGGAGATTTTGTAAATTACCCAGTAAATGTGATAAATACTCAGTAATTTGTCATTTTTACTGAGCGTAGTTGGTGATTATGAATAATCCCCGAAATTAGACGTATATACGCCCGATTGATCACTTTTACTGCAGCATATGGATGTGTTTTTTGCTGGTCACATATTTCTTGAACAATCTAGAAACCCGGAACTTGTAAACCTAAGAACACTTGGTTAGTGGTATTCGAAGCATCCAGAAGTCATTTTAAGGAGATAGACGCTGTGAACGACAGAAGATATAACTGACAAACAGGAATTCAGGACTAAGTACATACGCTACCACCGACTATGAAGTCATAAAAACAGCGGAAAGACAGAAACCTACAGACAAAAACAAGATCCTGATATACGGATCAAATTTGGACCCATTCTTCCGACTAACCTAGGCTAATCCACAATTCTAACCCACTACTCAGCACCATTATCAGTCGTCAACAACTCTGTCACTACACTTTCATCAGATTCCTTCCAAAAATTACTCTCCCACTCTTCCGCTTGGCCATCAACTTCGACAATGACACTGAAACCCAAACCCGAATACCTGACAGAACCGAACAAGGTCTCTGGTCATTATCTCGTTTTGGTATTAGACTCCAAAGCCAAAACAGTCGGAGTGTATGTTCGATAAGTTAAAAAAAAAAATGAAACACGCCTCTTGTTTGAGCTCACACACACACACGAACATTTTTTGGGTTCGGCCATTTGTGAAAAAGGGAGCCCAAAAAAAAACCAAAAAAACGTTGGGCTGCCTTCTGTTTCGTTTTGTGCGGATGTTCGATAAAAAAAAAAAAATCCGTGGAAACGAGAAGGAAGACATTCAGCCAGTCCGCATGCCATTCAATTCTAATGACATCTGCGCCTCCATCTTGTTTTTAAGTAGCCTTGTAATTTAGCCAATTAAGGGTATCATGTTTCAGTTTGACGTCCAAATTAATTTTTCGTTTTTTGTCCAAAATTCTACATGAAACAGAAGATTTTTCGGATGATTCTACCGAAAACAGCAACGACAGCTTTTCCTGGAGCAGTTCCGGTCCCTCCAGTTTTAATCAACTTTTTTGGTTTTGAGTGTTAGTCACTGGTTGTGAAGGTTTTCTAGAGTATATCTGTGCCCATCTCATACCATCATCTAATTCTCTTTAGCTTTTGTTTACTACCAACATGTCCGTTGGCCTACTTTTGGTGATTCAGGTTGGATGACCTCATTTTAGCCCATGATACTCAGCTATCATCTTTTGGTGGGGTATAAATTTCTTCTTCTCACTGTTACACTGAGTTCGCCGCCACTTTCTTGTCATCATCTTCATTAGACTTCTTCATGTCCTGTACTTTTATAGAGCTCTAATTTGTTGATTTTCTACTGTTCTTTTAGACCCTTTCAAGACACATTCCAACTGTTTGGTTTCTATCTACCATCCTGTATCCTCGGGCATTTCCAAGAACTTCTCACCTTCCTCGAAACTGATGTTAAACCCAACACCGAAATATCCGGAGGAACCTCAAAACTACAACCACAAAACCAAAAATGTTTAAAAAACCAACCAGAAGCTTCCCTCGAAGACACTCACGACGAAGAGAGGAGCCGAAGGACCCAAGGGCAAGCAAGCATCATGTGTTAAGTGATACAGAAAGACATTCGAAGTTGGCATCGTGTGAGTAGCAGTGGTTCAGACTTGGGTACAAGGGCGGGTCTTAGCCTCGAGAGATATCACTCCTCCCTGTTATATATAAACGAAAATACAATTCTGGGCGCCAACTCATGACAGACGGTAGTACCAACCCCCTTGGCTACATCACATCCTGTCTTGCCTTTTTTTCCTTCGTCTTTTCGCCATTTTTTCTCGTTTCTTTTTGTTCGGTTTCTCTTTTTGCCTTTTATATATCTCGCTTGGCTTTTAACCAATTTTTGGTTTTTTTGGTTGAACAAAGGAAAGGCGGGAAAAGGACAGACGTCGCGCCTAAAAGGACACACCTTGATGGGTAAAGGTACCGAAACTTGTAATTTCAAAATCCTATAATTCATTTCTTTCTCTCTTTTTTTTGTTATTCTGAATTTTACGCTTTGACCTTTTTTTAAACAAATTTCTTTTTCGTTATACCTTTCCAAGACCGTCACGTACCGGATATACAAACCAAACAATCATGGAGTTGGAGGAAAGGAAAGAGGAGTTGGCTTTTCAGAGAAGCTTGTTTGACCTCTCAAACTCTGTTAAAAAGTTGGCATAGGAAACCCAAAATAGGTTTGTTGAGATTAATAGCACTGTAACAGGCTTTTAGTTGACAATTTCAAAAGCAACCTAAAGAAGTTTTAGAGCATTGTTGCCAACCTATAAGCGGTTTTGATTATCATATTTGTTAAAAACTGAAATTGGTAATTCAGACAAATTCGCCGTTCGAAGGTTAAACAAATTTTTTTTAAAGCTTAACTCAAAAGTTTTAAAGTTTTAAACATAACCTTCCCGGCCTTTTTAACCCACTACTGCCAACCTTTGAATGTGTAATTATTTATATTTCACTCCAACCTACGTGGAAGATATCGAAATGTGAGATGTCTGGTGGGAATACACAAGTATTCCCAAATTTTGTACTGAAAGTCAATCGAATGTTTCTAAAACACATTGCTGCCAACCTCAAAAATAAGATACTTAACATAATTAATCATAACGTTAATCAAAATTCAATATCAGAGTGTTTAACTACTTGATACATTAACACAAACAGTAGTTTGAATCCCTAGTCCACGCACTGTTGCCAACCTTCAAAAATCATAACACCTTTGAGCATCTAAGCAAACTTAAAAGTACGATTGTTCGAGGTTGACGACAAGGTTAAATTTCTAGAAGCAATATCTTAACCCTTTCGTCGATTTTTGCTTTTCGAAATTTATTGTTACCAACTTTGGAAATAGTTCGTGCGAAAAATTTTCATGTTCGTTGACGTGAATCGCGCCTGAATTCGAATCGAGAAACGAGAAATTTTTTTTGTCCAGCCTTCAAGCTACATCCAGTAGCTTTAATTAGATTATCGCATTCGAGTCATCTACTTCTGACCATCTCTTTCCTCTTTTTTTATTTATTCCACCACATCGTCTCAGAAATAATTTACATACAATGGTATCAGGTACGAAAAAAGGCGGGGTTGAAACTCGATTTCCTTTCCAGCAAAACGACCAGTCAAACGTTTATGTCAAACCCTGATTCCCCTTCGTTCGAAAGCTCCGTCACGCTTTCTTGGTTTCCGGTTTCAAATCCTGATAAAACAACAAAAAAATTTCCCCGATACGGGTCCTGCCCGAGTTTAATCACCCCGACCGAATGATATTGATATCACCCGCTTTGCCATCTACCTGACACCTTAAACTTAGTCACCGACGAAAACATACCAAAAAAGTCTTTCGGATACCTTCGGGGAAGTCTGAACTATTTGCTTGCATGCCAAAACGTGTTGTGCAAAACTCGAAACCTTTGGCATTATCAGTGGCGTCTCTTTACCGTTTCCATTATTATTAGAATTTGTTTAAAGTCCTACCACCCCCACTCCCACCCGCTGGTCGGAAGACAGCCCTTCTCGGTCAGACTTTCGTGACCCTCGATAACGTTTTTTATGCTATCATTAAACCTTAAAAAGTACACAAAGGCGTGCATAAGACTTCTTGTCGCCTTCAGTGGAAATGAAACCAGTAAAAAAAGAAAGAAAATCGCAAAAGAAGGCGCACGAAACAAACTCGACTTGGGCCTTATTCCTCCTCCTGACCCCCCCATACCACCTCCTCGCAAAATCGATCTGAATTCCAGCCCAACAATTCAGGTTTTGTGTTTATAAATTCCCAACAAAAATCAACAAACTAATACTCAGTACCGGGTTAAGGAATGAAAACGCCAATCCAGATTCGTTAACAATCACAAATCCACTACACCAAGTTTTCGGGTCCTCCTCCAACAACAACAGCCTGTCTACCTCCAAAAACTTCACCAAATAACTGAAAAACCAGAGAAGCTGACGACGGGAAGGAGGAAGGTGGAGGGCGGGAGGTAACTCTAAGTTTAACATCCAGTTAATGACTTTATAAATCAAATTATCATTACTCTCGGCTAATTACAATTTTTTTGTGTGTTTATTACGTCATCATCGTCGAACGGGAGCTCATTAATTATTTTTTCCGTTGTTAAAACAAAGTTTTCCTCCCCCTCCTCCCACCCGTCTGTCTGTCTCTCAGTCTTCTTTTTAAGGCCGAATGTATGTCCTTCTGGTTTTTGTTTACGTTTCTGGCAATTTTTAACTGAGTAAATTATCAAAAAGTAATCCATCATTCCGAAAATGACGTCCACGTGGGAATTGAAAATTTTCGTGTGAGACTTGAAATAAAAAAGTGTCATTTCACGTAATGACGTAATTATTAAAATTAAAGTTTTCCTTTTATTTTCATTTCTAATTAATTTTATAATAAATTATTTATTTATTTTGTTTAAATTTCGAAATCGGTCGGGAGAGAAAATTTTCGATTATTATGTCGTATCCTCTGGTCCCAGAGACCTAGTGTGCGTTACTAAACCCTGTGGTTAGCTTGATAATAACTCTTAAGTGTTTTCTAAGATCTGTCAAGCTCTAAGTGTTGTTCTGTTGTCTCTGTTGTTCTACAGGTGTGTTAGTATAGTCTACTATCAACTTAATATGGTTGTAAATTAGGCTACTTTGCTTTTTGTTTGTTAGTTTGAAACTTTAAATGTTTATTTTGATTAGCCTGTAAGAGGCAGGTGAATAAAATAAAATATGCGAACCGGAAAATAATAAATATGTTCCGGTAAAAGTGATAAATTTAACGAATATCAATATGATTCCTGCGATTATTCTTAATCATCACGCTCAGAAAAAACAAACACAGAACGAAACAAAAACAACCAGAATAATTCAATGTAACAAGCTAGTAAGAGAAACTAAATAGAGAGAAACAGAAAACAGACTATAATACAGATAGAGAAATAAGAGAGTGAGAAACTGACAAAAATACTGAAAGTAAAAACAGAGAGAGAAAGAGCTGATAAAGAGAAACAGCAGCAGTCCTCTAGTATCCTCTAAGCAGGAACGCCAAAAATATTATGCGAATCGGAAAGTAACATCGTATATAAACTACGGTAAGAGTGATAAATCACACGAATGTATATAATACCCGGCGATTATTAATAATCACCAAGTAAGCTGGGTAAATGTGGCTAATTATTCAGTATTTATCACATTTACCGGCTGGTTTATAAAATCTCCAACTCATACTAGGGGACTTAATAAAAGATATCTCACATTACGAGTTGAATATTTCTCAAGCTAGCCGGTGAATGTGATAAATATTGAGTATTTGGTCCCATTTACCAAGTTTAGTTGGTGATTCAGAATAATCGCCGGGTGTTATAGGCCTATACATTCACCTGATTTGTCGTATTTACTGTAC
The DNA here is from genome assembly GCA_016920875.1 of Columbicola columbae. NCBI lineage: Eukaryota > Metazoa > Arthropoda > Insecta > Psocodea > Philopteridae > Columbicola > Columbicola columbae. Next base: position 13,521,265 of record JADMLL010000006.1, on the reverse strand, counting down.
CATATATTTATATTAAGTATAAGAAACAGAACCGGCATTAATTTTCGGTCTCCCTAATAAATAAATAAACATTTCTAAAAGAACTGAGATCTCATTTTATGCGATTTACAAACCAACTCTTCTCGACTTCGTTAAATCAACAACATAGCGGGTGTGCCATTTCAAGCTCCCTAAACTCATATCATACGATTCACCTTTCACCTTTCCTCCAAAAGCAAAAATAAAAAAATCCAAAGAAGCCACCTTTCATTACAAAAACAAACTAATAGTTAGTTAATTAACTAATTAATTAAAAAATAAACAAATTTTCTCGATTTCAATTATGCAAAATAAAACTGTGAAGAAATAATTTTTTTTATCATCTACTCCTTCCGCCTTTTATAACAAAAACGAACCTAAAAGGATTCGAACCTGAAAATAAAAATTACCGGAAATACCAAATCTTTGGAAGAACAAAATAAAAAGAAAACCTGGCTGTTTATAAATTATTCATACAATTAATTTCACACATCTAAAAAAAAAGGAAAAATTTCTGAAAACATACGAACCACAACAAAATCCTAAATCGACATGTTCTCGAGCCTGGATTTCATGAACTGTCGCCGTCGATGGTATTTAATCACGTGCAAAAATTCTACATTGTAGAAGGATGTTGGAAAATGTCAAATCCGGAAGGCACTGCTCCTGTAATCATACAAAGTGTTTGTAAATTAATTGACCAGTCAAGGTTGTGATTGTGGGATGGATACGTTCCAGAAAAAAATTGATTTTCTAAACGAGATTGATTGTGTTTTGAATGAAAGACCAAACAGAAAGAAGAAAGGAATGAAGAGTCAAACAGAGAAAGAAATAAAGTGAGAAATAGAAGATGGAGTGACAGAGCAAGAAAAATTGTGGTGGTTTTGATCCCATTTACACCTTTTTTTGGGTATAACAGGATGCGGGAGGAGCATTCGAACTCACGATCATTGCGTCCAAGTCAGGAACGTTAAACTACTATATCACTCCTTGGAGGAAGAAAAAGAAGAAATGTAAACAGAGAGAAAAGGAGAACAAATGAAGAGGAACAGAAAAATAAAACAAATGGAATAGAAAAAGCAAGACAGATAGAGGAAAGAGAAGAGATAAAAGAAAAGAAATGGAAATAAAAAAAGATAAAGAAGAAAAAGACAGAGGAATAAAAGAAGAAAAGAACGGAGAGAGAGAGATTCAAAAGAACATGAAAGGAAACAGAAATAAAAATATAGAAACAAGGAGAATAGAAACAAGAATAAAAATACAAAGAGGCAGACAGAGAAAGAAATACAAACAAATACCAGAAAAATAAGAAACCAAAATCTTCAAAAAGAGGAAGAGACAAAAACAAAGAAAGAAGAAGTAAACAGAAGACAGAAGAGAGATACAAAGAGGTTCTTTCAAAACCCAGACCTCACAATAACATAAACCAACCTAAACCTCCAAAACAAAATTTACTCCTTCTCATAAACTCACAAAAGGTTTCAACAACACACCAAATACCCAGAACATCCCTGTTACAACCCAAAAAAACTTCGGGAACCTTCAACCTCCGGAACTCTACCAAATAAGCCCCTCACACCAACAGAAAAGAAACCAAAAGCCGAGAAATTTTGCCGCCAAATAAAAAACGAAAAGTATTTACATTAATTATCTACCAGATATTGTAATTATATGACCATCGATGGTATATAAAAAAAATATGAAACAACTAATATTTATGCTGATATAGTCCGGCTACCGTTTTGTCTACAAGACTCCAAAACAAAGAATAAAAATTAAATTTAAAAACCAAAAAAAAAGAAAACAAGACACAAAAAACCGGCCCAGGGGCAAAAACCGTGGAACAGAGAAAAGCCAAAACCAAAACAAAAAAGAAGGTTCGTTCCAATTTTTTTCTTTTTTTTTATTCCTCCTCACCGAACACATAAATGCGATACAAACGAAATGTTTAGGTTTCTGTAGGTACTTAGATATGAATCAGGGATTGTCAAGCGCCCCATAATTATCTGGGTCCTTCTAGCTATTCTTCATGGTGTGTTTTCAAAGTAGTTTCTTCTCTGCCTTCTTCTCCCTCTCACCCATCACCTCCTCCTCCTCCTCCTTGTACCTTCCAACCGTCGTCTTTTTAATCTCATCCGACAACTTTTTTTCCTCTTCAAGTTGTCTTCAACATGCCTTTTTGCTAAAACTCTGTTAAGTAGAAGACACATTCCCGATGTTTTTGACGTCTGAATTTCCATGCGTGAAGCATAAAAAAGAAATTTGAATGAAATTCGAGACGTTGGATTGGTAAGTCTAGTAGCCTTGTTCTTTTTTTATTTCAAGTCTTGGGAAACGAGATAATTCTCCGACGACTAATCAGATAATTGCTTTTCTGTTTGTCTAATCTGAAGTATATAAGAAGAAAAAAGCCTCGCGGTATCATGTCCGCAGGAGAAGAAATGTAAAACCAACAAAAGACTATCCATGGTTACGATCTTTTGTCACACAATCTAGAAACTTGATAACCACAAACTGAACAGAAATCAACCCCCATCACCGACTAGGACGTTACAAAAACCAATAAACAAGATGACAACAGTTTTAACCAGGATATAGATCAACGAATCGACTGTTAGAACGTCAGTTGGACTAATCCTCCCGATTGACCTAATCCTCACCCCTAATTACTTAAACAGCACTATCATCCGTTCTAAACAACCCTGGTACATCAGCTGTCTTCGTACAGTTCTCCCATTCTTCTGCTTGTTCATCAACTCTGGCATGACACAGGCCTCCCACTAATTGTTGGGAATAAAGACCTGAAATTGGCACTGGTTATTCTATCGATGGATTGACGATGACTCATGTCGAATTCTGTACTTAGATGAATAGGGCCACAAGTGTCCACTTGTGTTACCAATTTGGTTATGGTGACTTTTGGTTATATACTGAACTTTAATATAGTAGTTTCGTTCCACAGTTTATTTGTTTTTGTGTGATAGCACGCAATTTTACACTAAAGATGGATGTAAAGACTATCGGAGGAACAAAATAAGGATTAGGAGAGGACGAAGAACAAACAAAACGAACCCAAAACCATCATGATAGGTGTAAATGAAACAAAAATTGTTAGAAGAACCGAGAAAGATTCTCACAACACAAAACTGGCAGAAAGATCTGGTTCACCATCCAACACCAAACTACACCAGAAGACAACATACAAGTCTCGAAAAAATTTGGGGCAAGTCAACCTACACGTGCCCAAGGCCACAACCAACCAAACCATCAAACCCAAAGACCTTGAAACCTTTCAAAAACGATCATTCTGAATGAATTAACCAAACTAATCATTCACCAAAATAAAAATCAAATTTGGCGTCTACATATCACAGAGAGAGAGAGAGACGAGAAACCAAAAAAACCGCCGGGGGGATGGAAAGGCTTAAGGCTACGACCGCGAAAATTCCCAAAAAATGGACGAAAAGAAGAGAAACCTCGGGGGCACGCGTCCATGGTTCTGTCAAAAGGGATTAAGACTCCGTGAAAATATCTTTTTAATGTTTTTCGGAGTGATTCCTCCTTTTTTTGTTGTTGTTGTCTGAAGGTACGCTAATTGGGAGGTCCGACTTTTCAACTCTCATGGAAAAGGTTAATCATTATAAATCATCATAATCTAAGAATGAGGGATTCGGACGGACATTCGAAGAGGCAACCACCTCCTCTCCTCCCGCTCCTCTCCACCATTCATTGATAATAATTAAAATTATTTTATTTTTTTAAACAATTTGTCGAAATGTTATATTTATCTGGCGCCCGACACAGAACACAAAACCTCGGCCCCGGATTTTCAGGCACCGCGGGTTCTTCTCTTTTTCAGGTTCTTTCCTTCCCTTGATTATGGTGTTCGATTTGAATCAATTTCCTCACTTTTCTTTTGTCTGAAGCCGCGATTTTGTTTTTTATACCTTTTCCGTTTCTTTTGTACCTTGTATTCCTCTATTTCCGATTTTGCGGTTCCACTTTTTTTGTTTGTTCATATTTGTCTACATCACCTTTATTGGTTTGATAGTCTTAATTTGTCTGCAAGCATTGGGTTTGTGTTTTTCGGGCTTGCAGACTGGTCTCTTTAATAGTTTGTTGTAGGAATTAGTGTTTTGGATGTTATTTCCGGTTGTTTGGGTTTTTGTGCGCATCTTATAATTTCTTCGAAGCATCCTTGAAGCATTTTTGGTTCTTTGTTGTTTAGTATAATTGTTTTAGTTCCTTTTCTGTCTTTGATTTGCTTTGTGATATTTACAAACAGTAGTTCATTAGTAGGCCTTGATTGTCATACTTCCTTCTGAATCTTCTAGTTTCTTGTGTGTTTTTAGTTAGCAGATTAGTTTTCAACCTTACATAATTTCAAGAAAATAATCATTAATCATGGTTTTTGGGTTATTAGAGAGGTTATATACAGAATTTGAAAAAGTTGTCATTCTTCATTCCTCTCTCTTTATAACTTGGTTGGACTCAATTCCGATATCTAGCCAAATATCTTCCCCGAAGATTCGAGTACCAAAACCACTGTAGTTCTACGAAACCCATTTAATAGGTTCACTTAGGTTCAGGTTGAAATTTTTGAGTGGCAGAAATAAATTTTTGAAAGACAGAATACTCCACCAAAATATGTATAAATAACTGCGTTCGGGGAAAACCCACTAACACTTCTCTTCATAAAATGCCTTGTTAACAGTTAGCTAGATGTTACTTAAGATATTGTACAATTCACAACAGCTATCAAAAGACCATTCAATATATCCCAAGTTAACTATTTGACTATCAGACGAAGTTTAGATACCATTCTAGTCCGCTTTTGATCCAAAATCAACGACAATGGACGACAGAGGGTAATTAAACCTAATTTAGACATTAAAACCTTTATCTCTTGAAACAATACCAATCCACAACCAACATCAACTCCACAACCATTGTCTGTTATATCCGGTCAACATTTTGTTCTGGGGTTTAACCCAGTCCTAACGGAAGCCTTTCCACCGCTCCCTTCATCCACCTCCTTCTCTGACCATTTACACCAAATATTAATCTAAACCAAACCTCACACCCAATGGCCCCAAAACCGAAAAGAAACAGAAAGAAAACTTTTATCAAAACGACCAACCTCCAAAATTCGGTTTTAAATTCAACAAAAAAAATTCTTTTCCCGAGGATCTGTTAAAATCTCTTCGTGTCCACTCCTCCTCAGCCTCTCCTCATGTCTCCTCCAGTAAAATAAAAATTTCCATCTTATTGTCTTATCTTCGTTTACTGTTCTTAACTTGAGGGGACGGTTTTAACCCAGAAAAAACGTGAAGCTTGAGCCCAAAATAAAAAAAAAAACAACGAACCGCGGAGCTTCTTTATAATTACTCTTTTGACTCCATTTTGTTTAACTTCATTTGTTTATAAAAAAATTAATAATAATAATTATTTTATTCAATAATTTTATCTGACGATTTACTCGAGGTCGCCACGATTCGCTACCGTCGCCACTAAGTTTCTTTCACCACTGCAAAATTCGCATTTTCATAAAAATTCCAACGAATAACGCGTTATTTACATAATTTATACAGTAAATAATTATTAAAATAAATAATCAATAAATCTTGAGTTTTTCGGAGCGGATTTTTGGCGGGAAATTCAAATCGGATGGGTTTTTTAATTAAACCCATAAAAACGGGAGTAACATTTCGCTTTGTACCCTTCTCTGTACGTTTCTATTTTTGCCTACCTATGAGGACCTGAATAACCATCAAAAGAGTTAGACCCTCGATCTTTCATCCTTTTACTTCCTAAAATATTAATAAAGAATTATGAGACACTCCATACAGTCAGTACACATTAAGAGACACTTTGTACTCTGACAAGAATTGATAAAACCGATTGTTCGGTGTCATGCATCGAATGTTCTTGTATTCGGAACATCGCATTCAACTTAAATGACTTAACCCATAGCCGGACAGTTCAGCAATTATAACTGATCCTACAGGGAGTTAGTCTCTTACAATAAAGCGCATCCGTAATATTGCAATAAAGTGCATCGCTTTCCTACCAATGTTCATAACTTTGTCATTATTTATGTCATCCTATATAGTGTTCTAACACCAATTATTGATTATATTAATATTATAAAATCAAAAACAGTTAGTTATGTATCTAACTTTTAAACAATTTTTGAGGAAAAGAACCAAACCAACGATTACAAAGATTAAGCTTCGATTCATCCTCTTCCAAGACTAATTAATAATTAATATCGAAATACAATTAACAGTTAGGCCATTCTATTAAACAAATTTTCCACCATTTTGGGGTGACATCCAAATTCGGCTTGATATTATGCCCGTAAAACCAAAAGTAACCTACTTCCGGTTTTTAATATCAATACACAATCATCTTATCGAGTCAATCTACTTGAATAAGTTTTGGAAGGCACAAACTGCCCTCAACAACTTACAGAACACACTGAACATGCCACGTGTTTGAAGAACTGATAAAACCAGTTATTTATTGATACATAACTATCAAATAATAATGTTAATCACCAGTTACGTACTACATTAAATAATCCCAACGTTTTTTTTATACTAAACTTAAGATTTTTCAAAATTTTAGAAATAAAATACAAATCAGGTTCAATCAGAGGACTGTTAAATTCCAAATTTCGTTTTAACTGAATTCATTTCCGGTATCTCCGACTTGAGTTCAAAAACAAATCAACTCAGGATGCTGAAACAAGATTTGGCGTTTGAAACTACTCCTCAAAATCCTTAACAAAGAAGCACAGGACAGAAGAAATCACGTGACTGTTAAAGTGATGAGATGACTAATTGCTTACTTATACATAACTCTCTCGTTATAATTATGTAATTTTTAAGAACGATCAATAAATTATTAATCCCGATAATTCTCTCTCTTTCCTCTTCTCTTCGTCCTTGTTGTCAGCTTTGGTTTGTCTTGGAAATTCGTGTTTTCTACTGTCTTCTTCAGTGTGTCTCGTTGTTGTACGTCCTCTGTTGTGATTCCTGCTTCTTTCAGGTCTTGAAAAACCAAGACGGCTTGGTTTTCTGTTGAGGAAGTGTTTGCAGACCTGGTTGGTCAGTATTCTGAGTCCATTCTCGTTAGATGTTCGTAGAACATTCTTCCTTTTGGATCCGTCATCTATCTTTGGTATGTGTTCGTATAGTTCGCGATTGTGATATCTGATCTGAGTGTGATCTTTGAGATAGACAGGCCCAAGGATTCTTCGTTCTTGAGTTTATAAATTATCAAAACAGGCGATTCGTTTACTAAATTTTCACAAATGGGAATTTGAAAGAGATGCCAAAATAACGCGCCTAAGTAAACCAATTCTTCCAAACAAACAAAACTCAAAGGAAACTAAACGACCGTATAACCGGAAACATTCTTTCTACTGAATCAATTTTCGGTTTGTATAATTCAAGATCAAGTTCCTACCCAGAATGCTGAAAACACCACCGAATACAAAACACACCGAATGACTCACATGATCGCTAAAGTGATAAATCCGTTTATTTATTAATACATAACTTCTCGTTTTTTTGAATTATGAATGAAAACAAATTATAATTCACGACGATTATGATTTAAATTAATTAATATTTATAAAATAACGAATTATTTATTAAAACTGAAAGTGGGGAACATGCGAAAAAAAAAACTTCAGGTACAAACTCTCCTCCTCCCATTCGACCAAATTTCCTGTAACCTTATTTATTATTATCATTATTAATAAATTCAATAATTTTTTATTTCGTATAAATTATTTTACAAGAGACAGAGAGAGAGAGGAGAAGAAGAAGAAGTGTGTAGAACGTGATTGTTCCTCCTCTGAATTTATTGTAGGCCATTGATTTATTACTTTTTATTTATTAACATCGATGAGCGACTATAAACCCGAAAAAAATTTTTTTATCGGCTATCGGTCCTTTTGTCCTCCCAAAAAATTATTGCGATGGTAAAGAAGAGCTTTAAGGCATTTAGGATTTATCAAGAGACTAATAAAAAAATTTTTTAAACAGGAAGCCCAGAAGAATATTTGAAAGGAACCGATGATTCTACTTTCGAATAGCACAGTCCCAGGCTGTGTCTGTTTCTTCAGATATTCTGTCGGGAGATGAAGGAAGAAGGAAGAAATCGGGAGGATGAGTAAGAGTTTTATATGTCTTAGGTGTATGAGAACGAACTACGCAGCAGGACACCTAACAAAAGCTACAACTTCCGCTCCCCGGCGGGTTTGGAAAAGCTCCAAATTCCTTTCATTTAACATCGAAGATGATTCCAAGCCTTAAAAACCTTGGAAAATATTATTTCCATAATGGCGGCGGTTTTAATTTATAAACATAATGACGCATCGATTATGTTTATGAGTATTTGATCAGTATGGGAGAAACAAATTAAGCGATAAGAGCAAAAACGCAGAATGTAGTTCAACAAAAGTCTATAAGAAAACAAATAATAAATAAAAACGTTTCGATTGATAGGCGTGCAACAGCGCAAAAGAGCCTAAACTTATAAAATATTAATGAAGACTTAACCTAATTATTTGGGGGGTGAGGTTTTGTTATGGTCACAACAGCCAACAGCTCTTGTTTACAGTTTGAATGCAAGACTAATCCATTACTTGTAATTTTAATTTGAGATTCTGCTGACTGATTTGCTTTGGGTATGAATTTGGAAGGGAGTGGATGCTTGACTCCATCTTTGTCCTGGCGTTTTACCACCTTTACGATACTCCCTCACCTTTGATAAGAGACAGAGCCAAAATCCAGACAGATTAGCCAAAAATCATAATAAAAAGGTTGTGAATGAGCAATAACATCTCCCAAAAATGGGTTTCGATAAACACAAATAGGAAACGTCGTAGCTATGAAATCATCATCAACAGCCACATGACAGGAAATTGGGGCTATCCCGGGACTGTTAGTTTACAATTTCGAGCAACAACCTACAAAACATCCCTGACTTCTGAACAATTAAACGTCATCAAAGTGAAACAACGAACATGCTGTGGCGTTATACACTCCACCATCGCTAGACGAAAACAGACGAACTAGTTTCGGTGTTGCCAGCTCTCGAGTCAACCCACTAACAATTCAAATAACATTCTGCTATTCTTAGAGAACTTACTGTTATACGTTTATATAATTTCATTACCATCTACACAAATTCCAGCAGCTAAAATTTGGCGAAATGTTTCATTTTGATATAACTGCGACTATCATCCCAAATTTGTGACAAGGCGAAACCTCAAACCTCGGAACATAATTTAAAAAATTAAACATAATACAATGAGGTAGGTAAACGATTACAACTTCAGGTTTTCACTTGACTAAAGATGGTAGTTAGGTCGTAAAACTGACAAAACGCTGAATGAAATGTTCGGTTAACCGTTTCGGATGAACCGCGTTCCATACAAAGATGTTTCAAGATCATCAAAATTTCAAGGATGGACTCACAAAAACTGATGAAACAAATCTTCAAACACTTCCTACACCAACAGAGCTGGTGTAGTTTTTGAAAACAGAGAAAGATCTGAGACTAGCAGGAATCACAATAAAGGCCTACAAAGATGAGACAACCTAAAGAAGAATGTAGAAAACACGAGTTTGCAGAAGAAACCAAAGAAAGAAATACAGAACACAGTCGGGAATTGGGAGAAAAAGAAAACAGCAGTCATCGAAGCTTATCATTCAAAGATGGCCTGATCGAAAAAAAAATTCGAACACCTACAGACGCAAACTAAGTAACCAAGGGCTCACATACTCCCTCAACAAAAAAGTTATATAATGAAGCCTAGAAGAAGTAACAATTACATCAAAACCTAAAACGGCGATAGTATAAGAAACCGGGAAACCCAAGCTAGCAGAAAGCATAAATATAAGAGAGAACACCAAACCAAGGCCGAAGTCACTATACAACGAGACACAAAACACACATATATCAATCCAACACTTCTCTACCATTTCAAAATGGCCGATAACCATTTCCGCCACCGAAAATAATAGTTATTGGCAAAATACGCTTACCTTTAATCCGGGAGAAAGAAAATTTGTCGCGGCAAACAACCAGCCAACCAAAAAACGGGGAAAACGTTAACCCCCAAAATAAGAAAACACGTCTGTATTGCAGCCATTTGTATAGTCAACTAAAAAAACAACAAAAAAAGTTTGATTAAATGTTAAAATAATAGCAATTTATCCTGGGACATAATTGGTTAAGTTTGTTACTTTAGTGTTTCAGCCTAGCCAGTCAAGATCAATACTTAGGCGTCATTATCCTCAATTTAAAAAAGAAAAAAAAGAGAAAAAAATTTAATCGTTTTTGATAACACATAATAATTCCAGAGTTGTTAGGAACTTCCTCCGGATTCCCCCTTTCTTCCCTAACTCATATACACAGTGTACTGTGTTCCAGCTCCGAGCCACACAAAAAATCCCAAATTTGGAGAAAAAAAATCAAAAAACCCAAAACCCGTTGAACAGCCCTCTATCGTTTAATGCCCACGTATCCTGATTCCAATTTCCTCCATGAAATAAAAAAGAGAAAAAAGGAGAAAAAGGTAAAAATGGCGGACGATTTATGATTTACCGATTTCCGACGGCTAGTTCTAATATATAGCAAAATCGAGAATTTTAATGAAGGTGACTTCGAATGCGCAGACGTACAAGATGTTCAAAAATTTTTCTCTCTCAGAATCCTTTGTTTCAAGCTTACGATTTATATTTAATACAATTATATTATTTATTATAATAATTATTAATAAACAAATAATAATTTGAAGTCTGATAGGCGTCAAGGTTGATGGCATTGCATACTGATGCATTTTGTTGTTTATTTATGTTTGTTGGTTTTGCTTTAACGTTTACGTGATTATGTATAAAATTAATATATTATAATATCTATTTATACTATTTATTTATTTTTCTTTCGTTTCGGATTTCTAAAGGCTTTTGTTTTAACGGTCCTTTCGTCGTTTTGAAATTTTATTTCTTCCTTCTTCTTAGTTTGTTTTTTTTAAATAATTCTTTATAAGTGTGCAATACTTTTGAAATAAGTTATATGTGGTTGATTATTAACTTCTTCACGTCTTTTCCCAGGTCTGTGACCCAATCTTTTCTTTTGGAATAGTCCATTTTTGACATCTTCATCCTTTCCTTTCGGTTTATTTATTTTTATATTTTTAAATTCCTTATTAGTGTGCAATACTTTTGAAATAAGATCTGTGTAACTGATCACCAACTTCCTCAAGTATTTTTCCACGTCTGTGACTCAATCTCCTCAAGTTCTGTTTTTGTAAAGATAGTCCAGTCCAGTATCCAGTATTCCAGGTGGAATTACAATTTAGCATTCAGATTATCTGATTTTAAAAGTGTGCATTATTTATGAAATGAGATCTTTGGTTTATGACTTAAGTTTCCTTCCTTCTTCTCTCTTCTCCCTGTTTTCAGTTTTGGTTTTTCTTCGTTTTATGGTTTCTTCGGTTTCAATCCTTTAAACCTGAAGTTTCTTCAGGTTTTCTACTGCCCACCCCGAAACAATTAAAGTAATAAGCGGGAGACCTGGTGTAGTGGTTAAAGTTCCTGACTTGGACGTTATGGTAGTAGGTTCGAATCCTCCTCCAGCACCCTGCTATACCCAAGAAAAGGTGAAAAACGGGATTAAAACCACCACCACTACCACACCTATAGTTCAAAACCGGATGTCGAGGTAGTTCCTCAAAAGGAAACAGTAATCATATTGAAATCTGATATCCTTCAGAAAAGAAACCTGGAAACGAAAGGTTTAAAGAGAGAGAGAGAGAGAAAGGGAGCAACGTGACAATATTAACAAAAATCTTGGCGAAACCGTAAACTGTCCTTGAAATTAGGATAATTCGGCTGTTCAAACCAATTTCAAAAGTCATTTAGTCAAACCCAGCCTCAAGAAATAGGTTCACAAACAATTTGAGCGGCGGCCGTCGGATAAATAAAAGAAAATCTTTAAGCACTTTGTTTCTATCCACCACCGCCATCTTTGTCTCTTTGTCACCTGAATAAAACAAAACCCAACTGAGCCACAAATCAAAACCTCATCCTAAAATAGAGAGAGATAAGAGAATCGAGGTTCCTACGACCTCCTCGCGGCGATACCTATTTCGAAACTTTTGAATCCAACCTTCCGCCTCCGAAGCAAACCGCCCAAATCCAAATTTTTATCTTCTTCTATTACAAAATGACTTTTAGGTTACTCCAGAAGACCAAAACAAAAACACTTTTCGGGTTTTCTTTTGTGACACCTAATTCCTCCGCCTTATGCCCCCTTCTCCCCAAAAACAATTTTTTAATCTTTCATCTTTTTTTTTACTTTCTAAAGAAACAATCAGCTGAATCGATCTCTTCGAACCCCAAATCAGGAAGCCACGTTAATATAAAAAAAGGTGCGTCGAAAAAAAAGGAGGCGACGCCCGAGGTGCACACCCAGAAAACCGAAACGCAATAACTACGCCCCCACAGTAAAAAAAAAGCCAAAAGCTTTTGATTAAATCACAATGGAAACTTTTCAACGGTTTCTTTTTTTTAGGAGAATTAGGTTACTCTTTCCCCTTTCACAGCCGTTTTTTAGGCGCGTTTTCTTTCTTCACACCTCCTTTGTTATCTTTTTATTAGCTAGTAGTCATAAAGCGTTGAGCTGACAGCTATGTATTATTATTAAGTGTGTCACGGCGTGTATCGTACGTAACCTACATACGCGTTTCACCTAATACATATTTTACGGTAAAAGTGATAAATCAGGTGAACATATAAATAATTTTCGGCAATTAATTATATTCACCAACTACACTAAATGTCACAAATTACTGAGTATTTATCACATTTACCGGTTAATTTATAAAATCTCCAAGTCGTACCGGGAACTTTGATCAACGTTTGCTAGAGTTTGCCCAGACGCTGGGTTTCTGTCACTTCTCCTATATATTCGGAGGTTCGTAGACTGTTACGAGCGAGCACAGCTGATTGGCTTCCTGTCGTTTGTCAGAAAACTGACAGAAGCCAAGCATGTAAACAAAATTTTATCAAACTCCCCATTACGACATGGAAATTTGGTAAATTACCCGGTAAATGTGATAAATACTCAGTAATTTGTCATTTTCACCGAGCATAGTTGGTGAGAATGAATAATCGCCGGGAATTAGATGTATATACGCCCGATTTATCACTTTTATCGCAGAATATATACAGCGATTCGTGCCGTTCACGTACGACCCAACCCAACCAGAAACCCGGAACTTGTAAATCTAAATCTATAAGATACCCAATGTGAGCAAAACTTTAATAAATCCCCCATAACGAGTTGGAGATTGTATAAATCAGCCGGTAACTGTGATAAATATTCAATAATTTGTCACATTTTCAAGGTTAGTTGCTGATTACAAATAATCAACGGAAGTTATATTGTATATATTTACCCGATTTATCACTTTTACAGTAAAATAAATATATACGATACTCCTCCCGAAAAAGAGTTGATGGCGTTTTTAGGTTATACATAACAATCTAAAGTAATTTTATATTTTATTATATGTTTTATAGTTGATTATATATCATTACGAGAGCTTTTTATATATTAATAGTATTTAAATAAATAATAATGCATTTTAACGCTGTACAAATCACAGGACTTATTCAAAGTGAGTGGAGTCGCCCCCGTGGAGATAGCTGGAACCTTAAAACAGCACCCATAGTGGATACTATTCAACCTGAGTCCTACAATTCAGAAATGAATCCGATAGAAACATAATTTCCGGTTTTGTGGTAACTGACTTTATCCCAAATTAAAAAGTTTAATGAAAAATCAGTGTCTTGATTATTTAATGGATACAGTAAGTAATTGGTGATTATCATTATCGTTTGGTAGTTATGTATCAATAAATAACTGGTTTTATCAGTTCTCGAGTCACGTGACACATTCAAAGTGTTGTATGGGTTGTTGAGGGCATTTTAGGTGATGGTAGAGGTGTTTTGTGTCTTCCAAAACTTATTCAAGTGAGTTGAGTCAATAAGCTGACTGCGTATAAATATTAAGAACCGGAAGTGGGCATAATAGAAACGTTATATAGTATAAACCCAAATTTGAGTGCTATATTGTGTTTATAGTCGTTTCATCGTTGGTGATTTCATTTTTCTCCTCAAAAACGGAATATTTGATACACAACTAAATACTTATGATTTTGTAGTATTAGTATTAATATAATCAATAACCGACGACTATCGTTATACATTGGGGCGAAGAGATGAATTTGTGTTATTAATAATATTTATAAAATTGATTGTGTACGACAAATCTGTCTCAAAGAACAACATGACTATGGATCAACATTTTGAAAGAAGGTGAATGTAACTTTGGGCTGACTTTCGAAAGCTAGAAAACCAACCCAAAAGCTCCAGACAAGCGAGACGGCGTTAAAATACAAAAAACTTCCCAAACAGTTTTAAATGAAAAAGGTGAAAGGTTTCCGATTAACAAGACCTAATTGTCACACGACGAATTTTCTGTGTCACAAGTCAGTTCCCGTCCCGTTACGTCACACAAGTAATCAAATTAGATTTGACTAATTAACACTCGAGGTTCTTCTCCAATTCCAGGTCAGACCAAAGTTGGGAGGTTATCATCCTCCCCCCTCCCCACCCCCACATCCAAAAGGCATCCCAATTCAAATCCGGAGCCGTCGGATGTGAAAACTTTGCGAACCCGGTCTGCTCTGCGGCTGTCCTTGTACCTGTCGTGTAACCTTCCCAAATCCAGTTCCAGACGTACGTTGAAAACTAAAATATTGACCCGGGTAACCCCAGATTCGTCTTTTTTCGTTTCAAAGGCTCTAATTATCCTCACATCTTAAGACAAAACCGCCGATTATCAAAATTAGATAATTATAGTTAATTTTTACTCGGGTTCGGTCGGAGAGGGTAAGTCCGGAGCCTCCGTAACCGGAACCGATTTTGTTTAAACAAAGGTTTCTCTTATTTTTTTTCTATGTAATTCCAAACCTGAATCTGGACCGGGTTAGAAGTGTTCACCTGGAAAAGACGAAGCCACGAAAAAAGTTTTTTTGGTCCCCGAGCACAAATTACGTTGTTTCTTGGAAGTGCGAAAAATTTATTGGATTAGTTTCGTTTCTCCCTTTCGTGTCCTCCTGGTCCTCCTCCTCACCTTCTTCCATCCGGGGAAAGATTCATCGATAAAATGAAACTGATGCATGATTCATTAATCATCGAATCTATCAAAATATTGGATCTTTGGCACAATGTTGCCAGCCCATCTTCCTCCCTCTCTCTCAACACAAAACAATTTGTCTTTTTCGCCCTTTTGATGTGTTTATGTCAGGTACGAACGATTTATCTTCGATTTTGATTAACTGAGTGTCAAAATGGAGGGTGAAGTTTTAATTTAGAAAGTTTGTCTGTAGCTGAAAATTCTTTTTTCGATTAACTCATCCTCCAAAGTAGAGAAAGTTATCTAAGAGCATCAAAACCAAGTGACTGATAGGAGACTAATAAAACCAAGCTAGCGGATTAGAGCTTTGAACATCTTTCTCATACAGGAAGCTAAGAGAATATTCCTACAGTTCAGTGGAGACGTGATTCATCTACAAGGTCAACAATCACACGTCTATGAGACTAATTTGACGTCCGTGAAACAGTCTGTCATGTCCATGTACACTAGATTTCGCAGGCTAAAACAACAAACTTGAGGAACAACAGATTGTATTCAAGAAACCCAAACATGACCTATAAGCTAAGGACATCCGCTCATTGAGAAAGAGTCAAATATACCAAAACTTCTTCGAACGCCTCTACCACCATTTCTAATAGAAGTATAAAAGTACTCTGTGCCAGAAATCTAACCTTGTAAGCAGGGAAATAAATATCTCAATGACAGCTCAATGTATACGCATACTTTTGACGCACCCTGTATTTTGGTCAAGCCTCCTGCAAACCCCGTTTTTCTGAAGAATTTAAAAGGTAACACAACTCTCACGAGAGCAAGATATACAAGAAACAAACCCCCCATTCAAAAAAAATGTAGTCAAGGTTTTTAAGAGACATTTTGAAACTAAAACAGTGGTAGCGGTGGGAAGGTAGAAGAAAGAAACCGACGTCATTTGTGCGACAAAGAAACATTCTCAAAATTCATTATTTTCAAGGTTAAATAGGTGACAGAAATTTTTAGTTTTCATTATAAGAATATTTTTTCTTCTCTCTCTCACTCACTCACTCTCTTTCTGTTTTATCAGGAGGTAGGATTTGGTTGGCGTGACAAAAACAATAAATACAGTTCTGTGTTTGTGATGTGGAATGAAGGATTGCATGCCACTAAGGCCACACCCGGATTCAACTGCCTATCTGCATGGAATTTTTTTTTTTATCTCTTTTTAACTTAAAATTTTCAACCTCAATTTTTATGATGAAACTCAAGTCTTGTTTCATTATTTTCGTTCCTACAGCAGTAAGGTTAGATCTTAACGCGAGCTTTTGGATCAATTGGAAAATGGTTTTAAAACACTATTTTGGGTTTAGTAAATAAATCATCTACTACCTCTCCCTCAAACCCAGGTCGACACACTAGAGAAAAATTATTAATGCTACCGAAAATAAATTTATACAAATACAGATGACAAGGAGGATCTTTGTATGACTACAGCCTTCAACAATTTACCGTTCTCATCCCTGGGTATAACAAGATACGGGAGGAGGATTTGAGCTCACAACCACAACTCCTATGGTTGAACACTTAGCCACAACACCATGTCTTCGTAAATAAATAAAATATTACTAACAGCAAAAAAACTGTCGAACTAAATATTCAAGTTTGAAGTCTAAAAACCTCACAAACACTCACAGAAAATCCCAGCTTCTAGAGAAAAACTAAACAGGTGGAAGTGTACAGAAGAGAATAAGGTACCCAGCAAGGCAGATAAAGAGATGTAGAACTTCAAAGAGAAAAGAAGAAACCGAAAATGGATAGAAACGTGTTTTTTAGATATTCGAAAGAAAAAAAGAAACAAGCCAACACCATAAAATTTTTTAGAACAAAAAGCTTTGAGTTGAGGTATCAAAAAATTTTGAAACCCAGCCAGAAGTTACAAAGAAAGTCTCACGATAAATGCTGACCTAGAAATAGTCCCCAGTGTGTTAGAGAGTTATTGGGAAATCAAAAATGGCTTACCGATGGAATAGATGACTCAATAGCAAAAACTCCACAACTCGCGGAGTACCTTCACAAAGCTCTTTCAGGTAAGCAAACTAAAAATCATTAGGTTCATTCTCAACCAACGGAATTCTGCTGTCGTTCGACACTGAACAAAATATCTAAAAGAGAGAAAAGTCTTATGGAACGTTTAGAAAAAAAGCTTCAATCGTCAATCAGAGACTTAGAAAGATACCTGATGTTAACACAAGATGACTTTTCTCTGGAAGTTATATTCAGCTGCAGTCGTTTCGAAGTTTAACCAAAAATACTATTAACAACCCCTAAAAATAATAAAATAAAAAATAAAAGCTCTTTGAGACAGTTTCCCATTTCCAAAGGATTTTAAAAAATACATAAAAACAAAAAACAAACTCGAAAATAACAAAATAAGGATGACGATGACCTCTGTCGGACATTTCAACAATAAATCCTCACCTATGCTTCAACGAGAACTTGGTTTCTTAACAAATTCTCTTCTCATAGTTTTCATACTAAAACTAGAGGAATTACGAGAGAGTTATACGTTTCGTCGCTAGAGTTCACCACTTGCTAGATATGAATATACAGTCCCAAGGCCCTTTGGAGAGAGAAATTATCTTCACAGGCAGGCAGTTCTTGGGTGTTAAAAATCTTAAAATAAAAAGTCAAAAATAATTACAAATAATTTATTCTTCATTTTTATTTTCACATGAGATCGACGACACATGTAGCGTTGGACGAACCTGATTTTTTAAACAGCGATGGTGTAGTCCCTGTTAGACTGTCGTGGACTTCGATAAGCGCTTAGTTTTGCCGTTCTGTCGCATTCGGCTTCGCTTAATTCTATCGAATCGGAGAAACCTTCAACAAAATACAATCAAAAAGCTCAGAATTAATTTTCAGTTTTTTTTGTTCGTAAAAGTTTCAAACCAGAAGTGTTAACTAGAGTTTGTCGAAGTTTTGAAAACCAGTTTTTCGAAGTGTCGGAAAAATAAACTTCTTCCTCTAGTCACCAAAAATAAAATAATAAAATTAGGAAGAGAATTGTTGTTCTATATAGAACTATATTGTATATTTGTTTATACAAATAAAAGACTCGTGAAAAAAAATTGAGGAGAGGATATCAAGAATCGATAAAGCAATCGAGAGGCAAAAGCTATAAATAAATGTAGCTAAGAATCTAATAGTTCTTCCCTACTACAGAGGTCAGCAAACTTGTCATTCAAAACAGCCAAATATAAATAAAACAAAATTTAAATTTATTCAGAGCCATTGCTTAAGCTTTACTGTAGAGACAAACTTTGCAGAGACATTTTAAACAAAATACTTTGACTAAACTCTCAATCTTGGCTTTGCTAAATACTGTATGTCTTAGTCTCACAAATGATACATTAATTAAAGCTTAATATCATACTTATATAAAGATAATATTTAGTTGATAAATAAAACTCCGAGCCTGAGTTAAATATTTCATGAGAGCCACAGCCAAGGGGCAAGAGTCGTATGCGGTTCCAGGGCCAACTGCTCACTTCAGCTCTACTACAAAAACTGTAAGAAGTCTTAAAAACAACCAAATTCCGGCTCAGTAGAATTTAGAAAATTTATCCTATATCACAGAGATTACCAAAATGGTCTATATTCACCCCAAGGGGTATGACAGCCCGCAAGGGTCTACCTCAGCCAAAAAAAAATTTATGGGTCTATGGAATTAAAATGAGGGTTGAAGATAGTGAATCTCAACACACACTGATAGTACCTATTTACTTACATTATACTGTCTTATAATATAAAGACATATATATTATTAATAAAAGTACGTATGAAGCAAGAAATTTACATCATTACAGTGAGAAATTTACAAAAATCAGTATCAGGTAAGTAGGGGGTCTACTCAAAACCGAAAAACATGGCAAAGGGTCTACGACACAAAAAAGTTTGGGAACCTCTGACTTAAATAGTGTTTTTGTACCATATAAAAGTATAAATATTATTATAAATAAATATAGAAAAATTTATTTCTTATTGATGTGCTATATAACAGAAAACAAAAATTTTAGAGTTCTTAAAAGGTGACAAAAAGAAAATACAACCCCCAAGTACAAATGTATTAATATAAATATAATTATATTGGTGTTTTGACGGGCCCTGGTTGCCGACCCCTGAATCAGGTAATTTATTTAAGTTTTATTTTGAGTATCTCACTCGTCTTTTTAGTTTTTCTCCTTTAGAAATACTATAAATAAATGAATATTAAAAGAAAACCCTAAGTAGCAAAACCTAGTACCTACCTGTTGGTGGTTCCAATTTGAAGACATATGGTGATGATGATCCAAAAGGAATGGAACTTCCTGATCGAGGAGGAATCGATTCATTTCCTCCATCCCGTCCCGCTTCAAACGAATACCGTGCTAATTGTAACATTCTAAAACAAAATAATAAACAATGAGTCTAAATCATCCCCGACGTCTAGAAACTCGAACAATTTTTCCCAAACTCATTCTTTTTCAAACTTTAAGATCTTATCGAGAAGGGCCGGGAAAACTCGGTTCGAATATAATTTTTCCGTGAGCCCCAACGATAATAATTTTTTTGTTCTCAAACGAAGAGGGGCGTCTCTTTCAAAAAAAAAATCTGAATGCTGCCACGAAAGCAAAACCATTTGCTTAAATAAATCATTTCTCCTTTTTTGAATTAATATCTTAATAATCGATGGTGGTTTCACATATGAAAGCTGTCACTATAGGAGAGAAGATCGGTTTCTTTTGATAACTCACTTGGATCTATTTCTACGAGGGAATGAAGTTCTATCGTAAGGTTGTGAAGAATCCACAGGATTGCTTGAATCAGGCCCGCGAGAGATGTAATCTAAAATAAAATCACAAAGTCAATAAAAGCCAAACCAAAAAAAAGCTTCAAGTCGAAAAATTCAAGAAACTCACTGTGAAGTCTAGATCGATGTCTGTTTGGTTTTTCTTTACCCTGGCCTGCAGGAGACACGCTATGACAAGGCCCCTTTGATAAATTTTTATCCAACTGATTACTAGATTCTGTACGGCTGGAAGTTTGTTCCGCACCGCTAATTTCAGCATCAGTCTCAGACCCAAAACTATCATATTCTAATTCTTCTCCATCACTTTTGAAAGATTTGGATTTTCGTCTGGCAGCTCTGTGATTACCCTTACCACTGGGTTTACAATCCGGCTGAAGAAACCAACCCGGGTCAAAATAAAATAGTTTTAACACCAAAACTATTAATAAACAAACTAATAAACTAACCTCTCTTAGTTTAAGAGTTTCCGCTGCTGCAAACAACGGATCATGGTATAAAAATGTTGAAACGGCTCCTCCTCTATCTCTTTCTAGGGTTTCTAAATTGGAACTTTTTATTTCTAGAGGTGCACCTGAAGTACATCTTGTTTCCCTGCGGAGATTTGATTTAATTGAAACGTTGCATATGGATAGATATCTTCTGAGTATTCTAAAATAACAAAGTTAATATCACGAAAGCTGAAGTAATTCCTTGAGACAAATTGCAAAACAGAAACTGGTTTACACACCAGGTATTCGTTCTAGAGGTGCTAAAGGTGGATAATCTCGTGCAGGTGATCGGAGGGGGTTTTTAACAGTCGCATAAAACCTCTCTCTCGTTTGTAAGTTTTGTGCATTATCAAACCCAGCAGCAGAAGATTGAGAATCCCTTAAGCTCACTGACTCCCCTAAAATAGTTCCTAGAAACGAGAAGAGTTTTATTTAAATTCTCAAATTATTTTTTGTTGATACTTATACACAATCCAACAATTCTTAAAGAAGACTCACTTTTATTCATACAATAATATACAGTTAGGACGCCAGCCAAAATAAAAAGACATAAAACAAAAAGTGGTAAAACCAGTCTAAGGTCTAAGTAAAATGGTATATCAGCCTGCCCACTATGTCGAGTCAAACTTGGAGATGAATCTACAATGAAATCACATAAACTTATTAAAATAATATAATAAAGGATACTTGCAAGAATGTTTTAAATTTTCCACTCACCACCTGATTTATAAAGTGTCGAAAACCTATATTCAGCCTCTGCAGAACCAGCATTATTGATTGCTTTGACACGAACAACATATTCAGTTCCAGTTTGCAAATTTTTAAGCAAATAATGATTTTGTTTGACAAGACTACTGGAAACTAGTGTCCACTTCAGTTCATCAGTTCTTCTGTAATTTAATTCAAAATACTCAATGGGACAACCATTGTCCAGCCAATTTCCTAATAAAAGAGTAACAAAGGTAGTATTTGGTATGACAAATGCTTCTTTTGTTATGCTGCTAGGTCTTGAACCATCAGTCGATGCTAAAGCCACTTGACTTTTATCTCCTTTACCTGAAATGAAATTGCATTAAACAATAAATCCCAGTTATTAATCAATGTGGACATTAAAGATTCACAATTATTACCTACCAATTGAATTATATGACTGAATACAAATTTGATAAGGAGTTCCACAAAGTAAATCTTTTAACGAAAAACTACTTTGTTTCCTTCCAACTTCAGCAGTCTTCCAGTCTTCATTATCAGTTTTGTAGTGTATAATATAACCCCTGATGGGAGCTCCCCCATCATCTCCTTGCTTCCACTGAACATTCAAACTGGTTGTTGTTGTACTGGTAACATGAAGTAATGGTGGAGAAGGTGGCACTGCAATAAAGATAATTCCATCGATCAAATTTTCACTACATTATTTTAAACCACATCATCCAAAGCACTGTACCTTGAACTTTAAGGTGATGAATTATAACATCAGAGCCATAAACATTTTCAACATGACAGGAATAGTTTCCAGAATCATCTCTAACTAAATTTGCTATTTGTAGGGTTCCATCATTGAGCACTTTGAACCTGAATTGATAAAGTGAATTAGTTTTTTATTCCCAAGTTCAAATATCTATTTATTTCATGCCAAAGAAATGCACCTTGAAGATGATTTTATTGGCTGAGAGTACTGCTTCCATAGTAATGTTGGTTCTGGCTGTCCTACTGATTTGCAGGGCAACCTGGCATCGCTCTTCCATGGCAGTGTTGTTGTGGTTCCAAAAGAATAGATTGCTGCTCGTACTGAAACAAAAAAAGACATTTATAATCCTAAACATTACAAAAATTTATAATTTCATGTTACCAGTTCAGAATTTTCATACCTGTGGTACTCAAAATAATTTTCTGCTAATTAGATAGATTTAATACTGAATTAATAATAAAATAATATCCTCTGACTTAAAACTTTTAAAATAAAATTCACAGAACTTTATTTGAAGTATTGTAATACAAGCTTTTTGGCAAAAAATTATTTTTCACGTACCAATGTAAAAAAGCCGCTAAAAATGGCTGCTCATTGTTCGTAAATTCATCTACAAAATTTTCATCATATAGGGTTAGAAAATTAAAAAGCATTTTTGAAATGTTAATAGATAGAATTTGAAGAATTTAAACGAATAGACAATTGTTTTTATTAGAATAATATAATACTAATTTGGAAATTCAAATGACTTTTAGAAAATTTATTCCTTTTTAGACAATGACGTCAATCCGGTTGTTCGATTTAGTATTTTTTGATAGCGGCCATCTTGTTAATTGTTACCGCTTTTGTTTGACCGTTAACAGTTTGATTGATTTTGAATAATTTGAAACAAAACTAACCTTCTGGTGTTAGAGATAAAGTAACCGGCAAACTTCTTACTCCTTCACCAACTGCTGTAGCAGCTGCAACTGTGAATTCGTACTGTCCTTTTTTATTTAAATTTTCCTCTTCGTAGCTCGTGTGACGAGGAGGTACAGAATGTCTGGTAAAATACAAGAATAGCGATTATGAGGTTGTCTATTTGTTTTAACAATCTAGGAGGGTGATAAATAAGTTGTTTTGTCATTAAATAAAACCTGTACCTTTTTGGTTTTGATTCTTTTTCATTAGGTCCACCGACCGATCTAATTTGAAGATTGTAACTCGTCAGAACTCCATTTGTGCGACCAGGAGGAAGCCAGCTAACAACTATGGATGTAGGATTGCTTACCACAGCTTTTATTGCTTTGGGCACTTCAGGAACTGTTTTTAAAGAAATCAGGGTGAGTATTTTGGTTAAATTGATTGATTTATAATTGTGGAAGTGAGTCTGATTTACCATCTTCTTTGGTGACGCAATATAGAGGAGTACTAGCCACTCCATCTCCGGCACTTGTGTAAGCCAAAACCTGAACGCTATAATTGGTGAATTTTTGTAATCCATGAATGACAACACTCAATGCTGTAGTTATTTTTACTTCTGGTTTGTCTGACACATCAAAATCTTCTAAATTTTCCCAGACAACTTTGTAGCCTAACAATAGAAGGTGTTTTTGGTTAGCTTTATGATGATTGTAAAGTAATAAGTCCAAGAA
Source organism: Columbicola columbae (assembly GCA_016920875.1). Classification (NCBI taxonomy): domain Eukaryota; kingdom Metazoa; phylum Arthropoda; class Insecta; order Psocodea; family Philopteridae; genus Columbicola; species Columbicola columbae. The sequence continues at coordinate 13,497,583 of JADMLL010000006.1, read as the reverse complement.
GTAACAAGAAAATTAATTCACCTTTGAGATGACCATGAAGCTGTGCTTCTGGAACCGAATTCCATGAAACTTGTAAGCTCTGTGAAGTGAAAGCTACGCAACGAACATCTCGAGGTGGTGAACTGGGCACATCCTCATGTGTCAAAACTAAAACTTCATTGGAAGTTGGTCCAGGACCTATAGCATTGTAAGCTTGGACGACTATAGTGTATTTTGTGAATCTTCGAAGGCCTGTTAATGTTGTTTCTCCACCTGAACCACTTATACTTTCGACGTTCTTGTATAGGTACCGTTCATCCTTTTGCCTGATGATGAAACAAAATTGTCTTTAATGAAATCTTTAGTTTTGGTTTATAAATCAGGCTGGACTGTGATGAACAAACCTTTGCTCTTTGTATCCTACATGATATCCTAAAATCTCTCCATTCCAGTGTTCACGGTCTGGTGCATCCCAGATTACGTGCATCTCGGTCGAACTAACGGCGTTCGCTTGTACGTTCTTGGGTGCAGCACTTGGAACTTCGCTGTCAGTCATTATGTCTAAAACTTCGCTGGGTTGACTTTTCCCGAGTTCATTTTCAGCGAAAAAACGAAACTGATAAGTGACCGCCGGTTTCAGTGGAGTCACCATGACCGTCGCTTGGTTGGCAGGAATTTTTAACAAGGTGGGATGTTCGTGCCACATTTCTGAAATGATTTGGTGTACATAAGTAACTGTACGTTGGTGTGAGATTATCCGAACTATAACTAACAACAAAATTACCAGATTCCATCTTGTACTCAACGATGGTTTGCAAAATCGGTGCATTATCATCCTGAGTGAGAGTCCAGCCCAACTTGATGAATCTACTTCCTTTCTCAATGACGTGAACGTTTTTCGGATAGTCGGGAGGTTCTTGCACGAAGAGTGGAATAGTCATCTCGTCCCTTCCAAAAGGATTCACAGCTATACAGTAATACTCTCCTCTGTCTTCTCTCTGGGTGTTGAATATGATCAACTCAGAGACGAGACCGTCAGTTGTGTTGGATTCTTTTATGCTGCACCTGTAAATTTTATACGTCACCTTTGTCAGGCTTGGACTTGGAAATCATCAGTCAAATAAATTCCGCGATCAAATCACTTTATCTCTTGGTCATTGACCTTGTTTTAACATGTCAAACCCACTTTTAACCCCAGCAAAATTCGATCATCCATCTCAGTGTGTGTGAGTGGGTGCTCTGTTTCCGCTTTGTTTGCTTTCTTATTGATTTTGCTGAGATCAAGGCTTTGCCTTAGATTTTCGGGTCGTTCCTCGTAATATTTTTATCCTGATGTCAAAAGCCAAAAGACTTTCCCGCAGGGTAGCCAAAGTAATTCGACTTTTTGTTTTAGCGCCCAACGAAATATTTTTTGCTGGAAAATGTTTTTTAGAATTTTGGGCCGTTATGGAAAACACTGGGCCTGTCACAAACTCACAAATCACGTAAAAAGGTGATAGAATGATCACAGAGTTTTCATTGGAAAAAACACTCCAAAAGCGCACCAAACAGTTTTGCCTCGGCGTTGGTTTTCATTGAAAACTCTGCTGTCGGTGTTTGACCTTTTTTACGCGGTTTGTAATAAACTCGTAAAATAAATGTGTTCTTCAGGATTTTTGTAATAAAAGAGTGACAAAGCCTGTAAAACGTGAAAATTTAACGGTCATACATATCACCAGATTTATAGTCAGATCTCATTTTATGCGTCCGATAAACTCCACAGAGGATCGCATTAAGAAAGATGGCTGGAGATGTACGTGATGATTGCAGGAATTTTGTTCTCACTTGTCACAATGGTTGGGTTGGACTCAGGAGCGCTAACCCATTTTGCAGATTTAGTGGGAGCCATTACTGCTGACGACTATGTTTAGTAGATGGTATAACACAGAAATTCTCTGGCAGATCTTCGGGCCGATCAAGGAAGGTGACTCCTGGAGGAGGGCCAACCACAAAATGCCTGTTGGATAGGGCGGAATGGAGCACACTCTTGCGGAAGGCCAAGGCCCAACAGGGCTGTGTAGCTTATGAATGAACGAATGAACAACACAGAACAGGAATAAACGATACCGTGCGATTATTAAATGCAGCAAAAATCGATCAGTTAAAGAAAAAGTGGCTTAAGTGATGACTCAACAAGAAAGAAAAAAGGAACCGAAAAACCAGGGCGGTCTTGATTGGTGGCTTGGAATCAACTACGACTCTATCAAAGCCACCGACTTAATTGAAAAGAATTAAAACCGATCGGAGAAATGATAAAGAAGCTCCAGAAGGACAGTTCCTTCCGCCACACTAATTGCAACAGACATTAGGAAATAGACAACACAAAATTCAACTTCCTTCTCGAAGTCCTTTGCGATTTAGAAACAGAAGGCCAGCACTCAAGTCGAGCTTGGTCACAAGGGAGCGTATAACCTTTTTTACTTTTTCGTATTTCTTCATCTACTTAACAAAAAAGAGGAATTCGACCTTTATTGAACCAACCGAAGAAGAACAAGAAGAATAGAAAACGTAATTTTCTGTCAAATTCGAAGGAAAATAAATTTACGAAATGGTAGATGTCGACAAAAAACGTTTTTATGAGAGAACAAAAAGAGAAAGTGGAAAAAAAGATGGCAAACTGGATGTTCAAAAATAAATCAAATCTCATAACGACAGAAGAAGACAGAAGACAGAAGAGGGAGAATGAAAAGAGAGAGTCAAACAATGGAAAAATATTTTAGAAGATCAAAGGAAGAAATAATCTTTTCATTTGACGTCTTTTTTGTCTTTTTATAACGGGCAACGAAAAAAGTCCCGTTCATTCGTACCCCCAACCCCCATCAGTACTGTTGTTCGGTTCTTCTGATCCGTGAATATCGTTCTTCGATTGTTTGACATTTCCCTGGAGAAGCAACTGACCTGTAATCTGGTGTGATTGCTTCCACAGGGGAACCAGTTTTGCGCCAGGTTATCCTTAACGGTTGGTCACCTTTGACTTCGCATCTGAGAACGGCGCTCGAGCCCAGTTTGCAGGTCTGGTTTTTATGCTTCAATGCGAACTCAGGTGGTGCTGTGAACACAAAAAGGAATCAAATCAGAAGAAGGAAGCTGGATGTTGTTGAAGGAGTGAAATGATTGTGGAGAACGTACAGTTAACAGTCAGATAGATGCGTTTGCTGAGACCTGTTCCGATTCCGTTGAACGCCTCGCACAAGTAGTAACCTTCGTGTTCTTTGTGAAGCCTTTCGATGACTAAAGAACCGTTTGGATAGACTTTGACGGCTGAACCGTGTTCCTGTTGTCCTAAGTCGCGGTAGGTGCCTGGACGTATACCTGAAAATATTGTGTATTGGGAAGGTGAACAAATTAATTAGCCTAAATTGTAAAGAATATTTAAATCGAAAAGCTTGGACAGCTCAGTGAGACTAACAGACTAAATGACAAAACGTGAGACTGTCAGAAATGATTTGGGCTATTTAATTCAATTTCAGCAATTGAAAATGACATAAGTTTGTAAGATTTGAATCGTTTTAATTTTTGGGATATATGTAGCCTTATTAGAGCACAATTAGACCAGGATTATAGCCCAACTTCCCATGAATTCTTGAAGTGTGAAAAACTAACCGGGGACAGTGGTGTAGAGCTAAGAAAACTTCAAGCTCAGGCAGTAGTTTAGCTGAAACACGTTGATCCGTTTATCAAGTACTTCCGGTTTGTCTACATGAGCGCACTTCTATTTCTAGGCTTTTACAAAACAGACTTGATTTTAACTACTAGCATTTCGAAATTCTGGGCTACGTTGAGACGATGACTCAAAATTTTTACGGCCTACTAACTTCCAACTTCCAGTCATTTTGTTTGGCTAAATTTGTTGCAAAACCAAAACAATAACCCAGGATTAAAGCCAGGAAAGTGAGTCGAGTCCGAAGTGAAATTTTGCAAGAAATGAAACAAATTTGAAATTCGTTAGGAATGAACTTTCTACATGGACGACAGACCCGATTTCTGTCTGGGCTGTCAAGTTATTGATTTGCTCATTATCAAGGATGTCAGTGTGTCGAAAAGTTTGTGCAAAAGGCTTTGGCTAAAAATTTGATTCTTTTTCAAAATTTTGATTAATTAGCCTGATAGCCTATAAATTAAGCCGTCAAACAAAAAAGTCACAGATAGAAAAGCTTACTCAAGGATCACAACAGCAAAAAAACAGAAAATTTCGAAAAAAAGGTTGCTATAAACAAAAATTGAAATTCAAACTTTGTAAAGTTAATTAATTAACTCTAACTCATTAGCTAAGTTGTTCGTTTCGCGTTATTACTTGTAAAGTGCTACCCTCCTCCTCCTCCTCTCAACTACCTCCTGAGCTGCTCTTTGGTATAAAGAAGAAACGAATTGCTCTCTTAGCCTTGTAATTAAGATGACCAACTCACCTACACCTTTCCTCCAAGTGACCGTCGGAGATGGGTTCCCCTTCGCCTGACAATCCATGCTGTACCTGAAACTTCCCTGTGGAGCCCGATGATTTTCCGGCGTTAGAGACCATCTGGGCGGAACTGTCGTAAAAAGAAAAAAACGGGACATAAAGATTAATAATCGTGTCGCGTTAAAATTTTCAAAAGGTAGAGGGAGGTGAGTGAGGGGATGGGGGTGGGGGTGAGTAGAAAAAAGTTTTTCTTGTTTTATTGCTGACAGGAGATGAAGAAAGCTGCCAGAAGCAGCGGCTGCCATTTTTTTGTCGAGCTTTACTGTGGGAGAAGGTGGATTGATATTTAGAGTCGTGGCATGAAAATCAACTCGAGGATGGGATTGGATGGGCGAGAAGCTTACTGCTGATTTATTTCTTCTTGGTTTCCGAACCGGAGTCCGGCGGGGGAGGGGGCTGGGGAAAAAACGAGTCCGAACCTTTTTAGCCTTGGTAAGCTGTAAGCAATTTCGGGTTTTAAAATGCAGTTTAAGAGTCGAGGGCAAAAGTGGTTTAAACAGGATTTATGGTTGTGAATTAAGTGCGATGCTACTTTCAGCGTGGCTTGTGGCTTGTGCTCTACTGTAATTTTGTGTGAAAACATAAAACACGAACATAATTAAAATTGTGTTTCGAAACAAAATTTGTTGAATTAATTCGGAAGTTTTCGTGAGAGCAGGGAAAGAGGAAGTGTGGTGGTTGGTGGCGCGTGGTGGTAGTGGTGGGAGGATTTCCCTTCCCAGATAACCTAAACGCTGGCATATTTACAAAATCCCTTTTCTATAAAGCTTAGAGGAAAAATTTTAAAGGAAATTAGATCACCAAGTAAGCTGTATAGATTAGTCTGTATGAAGAGAACTGTATATAACGAAACAGTTACACCTGAAGTAGGAGAAAAAGAAATTTGGGCTAACAGGGAGAGATATATATTAATAGACAGACCGAGTTACAATTCCGAGCTTTCAACTTTTCCTCTAAGCTTTATTGGATAAATATTACCCAGAAGATAGACCAAAAATTATGGGTGCTAGAGCTTTTTGAAGCTTTTTATTGATTTCTCCCAAAGGCTTTGTTTTGAGATTTAAGTCGCTTGATCGCTCTCACCAGCGAACACTGAATAAATCAATCAAAGGTCAGCTTTATCGGTTAACTTCTCGGAAGAGTGATTTTTTTTTGGAGGAAAATTTTGGGGGTAGGAGGAATTTTGAAAATTTCCAAAAAAAGATTTCAGGCAGTTGTGTCCGTTTTTTTCTTTTTTATTTTTTAATTTCGATTTGTAATTTTTGGTCTATCTTCTTCTTCGTGGAATTGACATAAACGTACACAAATCATGCAGAGGAAAATAAAATAAAAAAACACGTGCAAGGTTCAAACCGGAAGTTCGTGCAACATGCGTTTCAAAATTATCAACTACAGCGGTGGAGTTACTGTGACAAGAGTGAGTGCGTCTGTTGGCGTGTGTGAGCGCAGTGACATGCGGTGGGCAATCCTAGATTTTCCGGACTGTACTTTACCGCTCACGACCAGCTCAGCCGTGTGTTCCACTGCGGCCACCTGGTTGGCTGCTCTGCAGGTATAGTTGCCGGAGTGAGAGGCGGCTAGCTGGTCCACTATAACAGTGCTCGAATGGGTGTCAAAACGGACTATTTTTAAATCATCCGAAGACAGCGGTTGGCCATCTTTCAGCCACGTTATCGTGAATGGAGGATCGCCTTTTTCAATGACACAAGAAACATGGGCTCGCACTCCCTCTGACAAATCCTTGTTAAAGGAAAAGGGGGCTATCCTAGGCGGTACTGGAAGAATCAAGCAGGTTTACGTTTTAGAACTATGCTAGAGCTGACAGAAAAACAACTCCGAGGTTTTATAAATAAATAAATAAACTAAATAAAAACACAAAAGTTAATAAATAAAAAGGAGTCAGGCACACGAGTGGAGGAAGTCATAACTGGACACCAGGTCAGCCATACCATGGACAATTAAAGCTGCCTCATGGCTCACTTGGGCTGCCTGATTTTGTGCGACGCATGTATAGTTGCCTGTATGCGCGGGAGCCGCGCTCGCTATACGTAGAGACAAATCATCCTCTCCATGTGTGTATGTGGTAACGCCTTCCGGAAGCTTTGGACTACCGTCAAAGAGCCATTCCAGGCGAAGTGGTAGATCGCCGGAACTGATCACGCACGTCACCAGAACTCGTGAACCTTCTTGGATATCCGACGGGAAGCTGAAATGCTCTATTTTGGGCGGGACTGTAAAACCGCAAATGAAAACAACAAAAAACAATTTTTTTGTGCGCGCGTAAAAATCCAAACAATTTCAAAAACCAATAATCCTAGGTGCGCCTAAAAGAAAATTATTTCTTATCATCTGTTTCCTCTTCCTTCCGTGTTCTTTCCATCCTTCCTTCGTTCAGAATCTGTGAAAATGAACCTTTTTATAATTTAGAGAATTAATAAGGTCGCCATTTTGTTTCTTCTTTTTTTGTTGGTTTCGTTTTTCTTTCGGCAACAAAAAAAAAGTAACAGGAAAACAATTTTTCATTTTTTTTCTGCTGACGTCCGCAATTTTTCTTTTCTCTTTCCCTCTCCTCCTCCTCCTCCTCCTCCTCTTCTTCCTCTAATGTTATTAGGAGACTCCTCGTTTCATTAATTTTTCATTTTCGAACGCTTTAAAATCAATTCTTCTCAACTCTTATTATTAATCATTCCAATAAATAAAAAGAAGAAGAAGAAGAAAAATTCTCATGATTTCAATATCTCAAAGTTTAAAAAGGACAGAGAGGGAGGTGGAGGAGCAGGGATGCTGCGGGAAGAGTTAGAGCGAGAGATTTCTTTAGAACTTTCATTTTCTCTTTTCAATTTCTCGTGATTGAGAACCTAATTGTCAGAACTTATAGAAGTTTTTATTACGTAGAGACGGCATGGGGGTTGAGCGGGTGAGGGGTTGGGGGATGAAGACGTTTATGAAAAATATTTGTAATTCGTTTCCGGTTTAATTTCTATAAAAGTTTCTTGCGGATGTCAGTCTCAGACTTTGATCTAAAAAATTTAAGTAGTCATTAGTAACTTAATAACATCTCCCTCTCTCTCTACTGTTTCTAGGTCTTATTTCAAATTCTCTCCAGCAGATTTCTCATAATTTTGGCGGGAAATTCAAATAAAAGCTCATAAAACCGTTACGCGACTTAATGATTTGTTACTATTATCATCATTATTAGTATGAGCGTTGTTTATACTGTTTATAAATAAATGACTGTATATTGTAATACTTTTATAGTCACGTGACACTAGTGTGAGGACTTTGAGATGTGATGGAAGTGGCTGATACAGTGATAGTGAGCCTTTCGAGCTTTTCGGTGTGTCGACGGTGTGAAATTTATGTACAGAGAGAGAAGTCTGTAACACTGTTTCCGTTTATTATGGCGGGGAATTAAAACTGTAAAAACGATTACCTTTGACTTTTATCTCAACGGTTCTCGAATCGTGATGACCTTGTTTGTTCTTCGCCTGACACATGTACACACCACCATCCGAAGAACTATCGACCTTATTGATGACCAGTGTCCCGTTCGGAGAAACCTGTTGCCTTCGATTGATCGGCAACAACTGACCGTCTGTAAAGGTAATGTCTGTGGTGATTGACTGAAGTCTAAAATTATTTCAAAATGGAGGAAGGAAATAATCGTCCAAACCTTTTTCCCAGATAATAGACGCGATGGGATATCCAGCGACGGGACACTGAAGGACCAAATCCTGACCTGCGACGGCTGCTATAGTGTTCATAGGCCTGACCAATGGAAGACCGTAGATATTAAGACGGGCCGAATGGGACGTTGATCCGGCGGAGTTTTTGGCAGTGCAACGATACTCTCCGCCATCTTCGACGTGTGCGGAGCTTATGTTTACGTGTGAAATGACGTCACCGTGGACCGTGACATATTGACCGATGACCAATCTAAAACAAACGAAATTTTACTCGAGTCTGATATATTAGAAAGTGTGAGCTTTTTGGTTCAAGCAAACCGGAAACTAGCTGAAAAACTTTTCTATATTGAAAGGAGACTGACAGGAAATAATTCGAAATCTTAGACGCTGAAAACCGCTTGGAAAGTCATTCATAGAGTAAATAAATGCTGACGTCATCGTGTTTGAGGGAAGAACAGAATGGGATTCAGGTTTCTCGTCAGCTCCTCGACGGTTATTCAAAATTCAGTTTCATCTTTCCTCGGGTTTATGTTTGAACAAACCATTTCCGCCATCTTTAATCTCATCTTTTGTTAACATAATCGATTTATTATAAAAAATGCGAGTGAGAAAAGACACAGAGCAGATAAAAGTGTTTTGAAAATATTAGCTGAACTGGAAAATTCTGTGCGTTCCGCTGAATATGTTACGGTCAAAGTGATAAATCAGTCAAAGATATAAATAATTCCGTGCGATTATCTATAATTCTCAACCAAGCTTGGTATATGTGAGGGGTTGCTTACAATTTATCACATTTACCGGCTACTTTATAAAATCTCCTGCTTGTCATGGGGAATTTAATAAGAGTTTGCTCAGATTGCGAGTTGGATATTTCCTAAATTGGCCGGTAAATGTGATAAGTATTGAGTAACTGGTGACATTTACGAAGCTTAGTTGGCGATTATGAATAATCACCGGAAATTATAAATATATTCGCCCGAATTATCACTTTTACCGTAACATTTATTTGATATGTTACATTTTGGTTGATATGATAGAAGGTTTGAGCTTATCGTCTCCGTTCTATTTCCGATTTCAAATGAAACTGTTGCCAATATGTTGCTGTATAGTTTCCACCCCCTTCTGCTTCCGGTTGGTTTATTAAGTCTCCTCACAAGATTCCCTCGTTTCTGCTTTTCCTTCGCTTCCTCTGGGCTTGGAAATTGTTTCTCAAACCAGAAATATAGCTTTGATTTTTCATCCGTTAAATATTGTCTCTCTCTCGCTCTTCTATCTTCTACTTCTTTCTCTCCTCTCCTTTCCCACCCCCTCTCTTCGTATTTCTTATACGCAGCATCGCGTCGATGTTCAGAGAAGCGTGGAGTGCAGTTGGTAGGAACGTGTAAAGCTTTTATCGGTAACCTTGGAATGTGTTTCACCGGAAATGGTTTTGTGAAAGCTTCGTTCGAACCTGATATTGCTGTCGGGGTGTCGTTTCCTTCCCTTTTGTGACTCTTCGACAGCTTTCGGTTACTTTACTTTCAATTATTCTCTGAGCTTTTGTTGAATTGTGTTCTGTTGTACCTTTTTTGCGTTTGTTTTGGTGTTTTTCTGTTCTTTTAGAGGTTTGACTTGTCAGGTACTTTTGTCTTCTTTGAGTATCTGCATTGTCTTTCGAGCTCTAATCATTTTCTATTAGTTTCTTCTTGTACTTGGATGTGGATCCCACAACAACGTCATTGAGCGTAACTTTCTGGAGTTTAGACATATTAGAAAGTGTGCGCTTTTTGGATCAAACAAACCGGAAACCAGCTGACAAAAAATAGATATATATATTGAAAGGAGACAAACAGGAGATAATTCGAAATCTTCGACGCTGAAAACCGTTTGGAAAGTCATTCATAGAGTAAATAAATGCTGACGTCATCGTATTTGAGGGAATGGGATTCAGGTTTCGAATATGGTTCTTGTCTTTCATTCTGTGTTGTCCCTCGAATTTTCTTCCCCGAGTTTGTGTTCGTTTTTCATGTTTAGCACGTTCTGGCAGAAAGGTTTGAGATACTTCTGTCGACTTTTGGGGCGATCATGACGTTTTACGAGTCTGTTGTGTTGTCCTGGCGGAGCATCTTTTCACTGAGCGCTCTGTCACTTATGGCTGAAGACCTCTTGTTGTACTGGAAAGTTTTTCTGCCTGGACTATTACATTCTCCTGAGGTTGTCTCTTCCATCTTCTCAATTGAATCAATTTCATCGCTTGTCTTACTAATTTTTTGTTATTCAACACTCTGTCGACCCATTTTCGTTTATTTCCGAAAAAAGTCATTTGCTAGTCAAACCAAGTTTTCGAGGGTAGATGGAAGCGGGTGAGTGGGGGGTGGGAGGACAAAACAAATTAAAAACCGACAAAAGAGTGAAAAGAAACGAGTGATAGATGAACAAAAATTAACAAACGAGACGGGATCGCTCAAATTGCTCAAACTTTCAACTCATCTTCGTCCAGAGAGAGAGCCAGCGACAAAGAGCGGCTTTAACATTTCTAATTTTACAGATGAAAAGCTTTACTCCCATCTCTCCCTGCCCCCTCTCCTCCTCTCCATTTTCTTCCTCTTTCGAAATTCAAAAATTGAAGTTATTTCAAAAAATTAATTGCAACAGAATTACAACCCTTAACAGAGAAAAGGTTTTTTTTGGAGGGAAAAAAGGTTAAATGGGGCTGAAGAAAACAACTTTTGGTTCTGCCATCCATCAAGTTTATTCCTCCTCCTCCTCCTTCTTCTTCTTCTACTCCTCCCGTCCACTCAACATCACCATAATTTATTCTGGTTTTCCCTTTCGAGAAACCAGTTTCTTACTTTTTTTTGTGTGCTGTTGCTGTTGCGAAAATTTGCTCCTTTTATTAGGAGATAAAGAGAGATAACGAAACAGGAGGAGGAGGAGGAGGCGAAAGCAAAGATTTTCATCTTTTGTCTGTCTTTCTGACTTTCTCTCTCATCTTTTTTGTGATGAAATATTCCGTTTTTGAAAATCGGGAATTAATTCATTTATACTTTGAAAAGTCACACTTTCGTTTTAAGGGATGGTTGGTGGGGCGGGGGTTGAGAAGGGTAAAGCAGAAGACGGGGTGAGGATTTTTTATTGGACTGATGACTGACTTCATGTAACAATGGACGAGTAATGAATCGGAAAGTTTGAAGGTTGCTAAGCTGAGGAAATGGAAGGACAGAGGGAGAGGAATGAATGAAACCGGAAATGAATGAACACTAACCACTACTAAGACACTCAACTCACCGATCGTTGTGTGGAAGAGGAAATCCGTCCAAGGTCCATGTGAAGTGTGGAGTTGGGTTACCTGCCGCGATACACTTTAAAGACACCGAAGGACCCGGTTGCATCGTCTGCTCTATGAATTTGTACATGAGCTGAGGAGATAAATCTGTCAAAAAATATAAGAATAGATAAATAAATTAAAACAATAAACCAAAATAGATAATATTAGTCATAGGTTTAAAGAAGGTGGTGAGCCGGGAGTAAACGAAGACAATACCCAGAGAAATGTGATAAATAATCAGTTTTGGGATGAAATGACTTTCATCCATCTAGGGATACCAAAAAATGATATCATTCGAAATCCAAAAGCTGACAAAAAGAGCTTTAAATCGTTAATTTGGCAACGTCGCACTAATTAATCGAATGTTTCCAAATGAAATTTAAAATTCACTTTGAATTCTTTGGGTCGTTTAAATATTGAAAAGTTTCCTTGAATTTTGGGATTAAAATCAATTTTCGATTAAACTTCTTCTTCGTCGACTACTTCCTCCCTCCGCCTTCCTCTTATCTGCCATCTTTCCTTCTTCCTCATCCTCTTCTCATCCATTCAAAGTAATCAATTAGGCGAGAAATATGGCCGACGATGAAGGAAGAAAGGTTCTCTGATGAATGCGTCAACTTGCATTTACTCCGTCAGAAGGTAAATGAATTGAGGCGTCCGGCTTTTCCTCCTCCTCCTCCTTCTCTTCCTCCTCATCTTGGTTTCTTCTCGAAATTTTTTTTTCCTTTCTATCTCCTACCTGTCTCTCCTCCTCCTCTCTCATTTTCTCTTTTTTTTCCCATTTCGCTTTCCTTTTTTTAGATTTCATGACGTTAAACACTTGAGATTTCTTTTTCTTCTTCTTTTCCTCCTTCTCCTCTTCTTCTCTTCTCCCCATGCCAACATCTTTATCGTAAATGAGAAGTTCTTTTATCTTTTTTTTTTCAAATTTTATTTCTCGATCTTTTTTTCGTTTCTTTTATTTTTCAGCAATCAGGAGGAGGAAGAGGTTGAGATTCTAGGAAGGAATCCGCTTTTCCTCTTCCTCGTTGTTTGCTGTTAACATCTTCGTGGTAGGTTAGAGGACTTGATGGATCATTTTCAGTGAAAAAATTGAGAGATCGATGGACGGGTGAGATGATAAACTCCGGAGGCTGTAGATGATGCTATGAGAAATCTGGGAAAGCGTGTATAATTCGAAAGCTTCGGGATTTTTCCTTCCGTTTTCGTGGTTATTCGCGTGAGCGATTCATGTCAGGCAACTGTGCGTCTTTTCCCACCGCCTCTCCTCCTCCTTTCCTCTGTCATTCTTATTCTGTCGATATTCCTTTCGATTCTCTCTTCTCTTCTTCCTTTTTCTTACAACAGACATCTTGATTTGATGATTCGACAGTTGTACAATTTTAACAACATGGAACCACAGAATCATGTTGAAAATTTGGACGGTTTTGGCCATCAGCCTAATTTTTAAACTGTTATCTAAACCGGAAAATAATATCGTGTATATATGCTCTGGTAAAAGTGATAAATCGGGAGGATATTCATAATCACCAACTAGACACCGTAAACGCAAGTCACTTTTCTGACTAAGGACAACCACTCTCAGCAGGTGTGTTTGCCAGTAACAGCCAATGACCTCCCAACAAGAAGACGAATATTTGAAGAGTAACAGAAGCTATGGATCTGAGCAAACTTAATTAAACCAGCCGGTAAATGTGATAAATACTCGCTAATTTGTCACAATTATGTCACCTAGTTGGTGATTATGAATATTCACCGGAAATTGTATATGCATTTGCCTGATTTATCACTTTTACCGTAGGTGTAGCGCACAGAACTGATATTTTATTTTCTGGCCCACCTAATAGTAATACTATGTAGACGGGAAAGTAATATCGTGGATAGGCTACGGTAAAAGTGATAAATAGGGCAAAAACATAAATCCTAGCAGTAATCATAGCTAAGCTTGGTTAATGTGACAAATTACTGAGTATTTATCACATTTACCGGATAGTTTGTAAAATATTCAACTTTTAATCGGGAATTAAATAAAAGTTTGTTCATAATATTATATGAACTAAGTGCTAAATGTGATAAATTCTCAGTAATTTGTTAAATTAACCAAGCTTAGCTGGTGATTATGAATATTCGCTGGGAAATATACATACTCATTTGATTAATCACTTTTCCCGTTACATGAATATTAGATATAGCGCTCAGTCCACTTAACATTAGTATCAGAGATAGTTTCGGCATTTTGAGATCGTCAAACCAAACATTACGACGTTGCGCTGAAAATATCGGTCAATTGACCGGTTTTTTGAGTTTAGTCACATTTTCTGTTACAAAATGGAGGTAGTAATTAGAATTCGTCAGGCTCTGTTTATATTATATTTCGTTAACGAGTTAAATGAAGACACGTGTTAGACCATCTGAAAGCGTTTCGCTGGACACTTTATCAAGGACTTTCAAGAACTCATTAAGTTCGATCCCCCAAAGCCTTTCTTTAATTTCTCTGAAATTCCTTTTGAGTTTTGTTTACAATGCCCCGGAGGAGCTTTTCAACATCTTTCGGACTTGGTGGACTTTATTTACCCCCTGAAGCCATCTTCTTCAAAGTCTTTTATCGATTCATATATTTCTCATCTTCTTCTTAAACTTCTTCAACTTTCCTTCCAGCTCTTTCTCTAACAGATCTTGTTTATAATTGTGTTAAACAACTAAAGAGTAGACAGTAAAGGAACGAATCTTGGACTGTGAAAGTCCTGCCAGTTAGTCATGGTTTGGAGAAATCCTGATGAAGTGACTTATGACGCCTGATAGCCCAGAACAACCTATAACAGAGCTTGAGAGGAAGGTCTACGTAAAAGTAGATGTTTGACTTTGAAATGAACACAACACTGGAAGCTTGATGGCCAAGAATAAAAATGTTAGCCCTGATTTCTGGACTATTAAGCTATATCCCGTTTTAGACGAGGAGGGTGACAGGAAATTTAAAGCTGAGGAATTTTCTTAGATTTCTAATTTGAATGTGTATGAATAAGATATACAATCGAAATTGTTGGCAAACCAGACTAGATAGCCCAGAAGCCTAAGAAAATAATTTTTTGGGTTTGTTAAAGTTTCAGCAATGAGGGCCTATAGAAGGAGGCTCATCTTTAGAAGTTTGGACTGAGTCTACATCAGTATATCCTAATAGTCGAATAATGACCTCCCAACATGGTTTGGAGGGAAGACAGGAATCATAACCCTTTTCCAAATTCAACAAAAATTTGACTTTTGACCTTTTCAACTTTTTCATTCACCGTTTTCATCTTCTTTGACGTCTTGTCTTCTCCTAGAGTGACCCAATCAATTTTTCATAGCCGCTTTTTGAGGATTTCTTTCTTCCGTTCTCCCCCATCAGGATTTACTTCCTCTTTCCCGTCAACTAGTTTATTTATCCCTGACATTCGGAGTAAAAACCAGAACGTTTTCTTGCTGCCCTCATCCTCCTCAACACCCACCACACCCTTAAAATATTCAAAATTGTAATGCTTTCCATAAATCCGGAATCGTCAATTTCGATGATTTGAATTTATTCCGACTGACATGTGTCTGTTGGTGGAAAAGCTCAATTTAGCATGATTTTGACAAAAGAGAGAAGAATCCCGGATTGGAGAGTGACGGGGAGGAGGGGGGAGGATGTTTTCCCAGGGAAATGAGATTGGCCGTGTGAAAAGTTCCGGAAGGAAATTAGCTTATTAGCTATGGACAAATCTCTCCGGACTTCCTTCACGAAACTTTCTTGGGCTTATTACTCTTTCCGAGCTTTTAACTTTCCAAAGGTTTAATGAGAACACGAAATCATAATTAAAACTTTTCGCTCTGGGGGAGGCCTCGGGGGTCAATGTTGTCCGTTTGTTCTACTGGTTCTCACCTCCCAAACGTAATTCGGCGGTTCCCTGAGACATATCGTGGTCATTTTTGGCGAAACACTGGTACATCCCTTTGTCCTCTCTAGCGACTCCGTTGATCTCCAAACGGGAATTGTCTTCTCCTGTTATTCGGATTCTGTGCGATAGGCTGTGGATCGGTTGACCGTCTTTCTTCCAAGTGACGGCTGGAGTTGGATGACCGGTGACGGAACATTTTAAGGCAGTGTTGTAGCCCAGCTCAACGACCACCTGGAAATAATTTACTTAAAATGAATAATCTTTAACAGATAAAATGCCAGATAATCAAATTAACAATCAAAAAGGACGTTTAATTGGTCGGTTGAAGTCAATCAGGTTTCACGTACAAAACAGTTCCTGACTGGTCGGCTCAAGGCCAATTAAGTTTCAGTGGTGCCAGAACGAACGGCCATATTTATATATAAGATTATCTAATATCAATAAATATATTTATCCACTTCCATCCTACAATGCCGAGTTGACTACAATACTTACTCGTGATGGAGTGAGACTAACAGAAAGGGGCACCAAAACCGTCAGCTGTAGTTCGATTCTTTCACTTCCGACAGTATTGTTAGCAATACAGACATATCTTCCAGAATCGGTCATCTCTACATTCTGAATGACGAGTACACCGTCCCGAAAGAATCTCCTATCGGATGCCAGCAACGGTTCCATGGATCTAGCCATGAACCAATAATACTGAGGCGGCGGGGAACCTTGACACGTGCACAACAGAACAGCAACACCTCCTTCTTTCACCGGCGACGGAGCCACTCTCTCGTGATACCTCGGCGGTACTGCTACCCGACTTTCTGTTGACAATACAAATAAAATCACCAACTTGGAAGACCGAAACAAAAGGTCGGTCCGGAAACAAGGGGTTTGGGTCCGAACGACCTAAATGTTTATAAAGTGAAACGATTTAGTGAGGAAACAAGGCTCCCAAGGAATGAAGGAAGAATGGTAGAATGATAAATGATATCGGACAGAACAAGATTAAGGGAGAAGATTGGAAGAGCGGGAGTTTGGGATGAATTAGAGGACGGGAAAAAGACGAGGAGGAGGAGAAGGCGGCGGGGAGAGGAAAGGTTGAGTGATTCTAACCCTGCTAATTGCACCCGGTCTGTGCTAATGGAAGCAAAGTGCTTTGCATAATGGGCTTAGTGAAAAACTCAGGGACGACACTTCCTCCTTGGAACAGTGCACAACTCCTTAAATTATTTACCTCAGCTTCGGAGACTGTTTACTGTCGTGAGTCGTACCTCAGCGAGAAATGTCACCCTCGGGACTAAATATTTTAAGCTAGATTGGATTTAGGTTGGAAGTCTTTTGAGTTTCCTCTGTTGGTCATATCCCACTCCCAAAGGAAAGGAATTTGGGTGAAGTGTGCTGGACCTATTGGACGGAAAATATGAAGATGGGTTTACCGGAAGTATCAGTACCTGAACACAGCACCTTCTCAGTTTCTTTGTTCTCTTTCTCATCGAGAGAAACGTTTTCTCAAACTTTCACTCTATCTACTAACTAGTCTTATACTTTATTATCAAACCAACTTCGCAAACTAGTGTGCATTACTTATGGAATGATCCTCGAACCCTCGGCTAGTTTCTCAACATTCTCGAACTAATCAAAAACCTCATCGTTAATAATGTAAACAAAACTTAATAAAAATGTTTTATAAGGTGACTTGTTTGCCAATATTAACCTTATGAATTAACTAGTCATTTTAGATTTCACGAAAAATTGTCGGGAAAAATCGCATAAAACGAGACTTGAAGTAAACATGAATAGTAGTTCCTATTGGTCATAGTATCAAACGGATTTACGAAATAATTAATAAAAGCTCCAAAACTAACTTCCGGTTTTGAGTTTGGCGGTTGGAGTTTGAAATAGACGCCCAGACTCCCACGACTATATATGTGTGTCAAAGTTGTGGCGCGATTAATTTCTAACACGAAACCCCACCCCTAACTCGTCTTCTCTCACCATTACACCGATCCTTTGTCAGCTGTAAAAGCTTTCTCGAAAGCTCAAGTTCCCAAGTCAACCAATCCGACACTGCCACACAGAAACACTTCCTCTCTCCCTCTAGGCAAGTCCCTTCGAGACGGAAACTGTCTCATTCATCATGATGTCCTCCGATGTTTTCGCATCTTTACAGCTTTCGACGATCCTTTTCATTCAAGGTCACGACAACTGTTCGCCTCATAGGAGAGATGAGGGGTGTGGGGGGGTAGAGATAGTGAAAGTCGTTTCATCCGCCAAGAAAATTTCCTTTAATTAGTGTTATCGTGGGAAGAGTTTTAATTTAAAAGCGATTAGCCTAATTCTAATGATTTTGGTTTTGACATTTAAATGATTTAAAAGACCCGGACGGGCTAATTAGTATAATTATATTTATTTATAGTTTTTTATCGTGTTCGGGGAGAGAGAAGAGAGGATGAAGAGGAGATCGGGGAAAGAGGATGACAAAGATCCTTTAATTCGCCTCCTCTTATTAATTTAATTGTCAGCTTGATTTTGAAAGTTGATAAGGTCCTTTTTGGTTCGACTAAATTAGAGGAGTTTTGTGGGAAGGTGTCCACCATGTTTGAATTATCCGACAGGATGACAGGTTTGAATTTGCACACTACAAGAAACAGGTAGAGAGTAAAGATTGTTTTGTGAAAATTGTATGAATGTGGTGTGTGACAGTATTGTGTTGTCATAGTCTCAAACCTAAAAGCTGGAAGTGCAGACGAAAGGAAGTTTGTTGGACGTACCTGGCGTCTACTGCACGCCCTTTTTGCTTCTTCTCCTTCCACTCCACATCTTATTTATTTTTCTACCATCTTCTTTGAATGATTAATAGAATGTCATAATCAAAACATTACAGATGGAAAATTTCAGGACAACGAGCACAAATGTATATATAAAAGAACCACGTGACACTTCCAAGACCTCTTTCGCAAGCAGTTAGACCTCCCAAAGAAATTTGTGACGAGACCCACCACATAGCTGACATCTACTCCCATACCAAAAGAACACTCCTAGAAACCCTATCAGACAGTTTCCTACCTTCAGCGTCTAGATACTCATATGAACGCGTTTTACTCAAAGTGTCAAACAGTCGCTTCCGGGAGTTTCTCGTCACTACAACCTGACTCTAGGATCGACTTTTACATTCGAAAATTTGGGCGTTTCGTTAGGTTGGCACCAGTGTGATACGCCTTTCAATGTAACATTTCTCGTCCTGTTTTTTGTTTCACTCACTACTTCAAATGTCTTACAACAGGAGGGAACTAAAACTCAAAGGAGAGAGAGGGTGGGAAGGGAATGGAGGAAAGGAGAAAGTTCAAGATCGAACAGACACACGAAAATGTCGGAAAATTTTTTGTCGTCATCAGGGAGGAGAGTTAAAGGAGGAAGAGGAGGAGGAATCCCGGGTGGAATTTGCAAATTGCGGATGCCGACATAATATGGGAGCCACAGGAACACATAATTCATCTTAAAATTTCTCACGCTGCCTTAACAATATGATGACGACATACACACACACATGAAAGAGGTCGTGTGGAAGGCGGAGGAGGAGGAGAAGGCAGGACATTTTGGGACAACAAAATCCCGAAATAATTTTTCAGCCGAATTTTATCCAAAGATTTGAAAAATTTTTGTTTTTCCAATTCTAAAAGCCGGACGACTTGGTTTCACCGCCTTCTCAAATTGGTTTTGGAACCCATTCATATCCTCCCCTTTTGTCCGCCATTTTTCTTTTCTACTGTTGATTTCAGACCCAACACCAGGATTTCGGTTAGAGGGACAGGCTTCAGACTCTGTCACTTTCCCGATTCTTTACTGTCACGTTTAAACTTTCCACCGCCTTCATCCAGCTACAGGCGACTTCATCAGGTGAATGAACTCCCACCTGCTCCTCACCTTCCTTCAGCCCCTATGACAAAGTCTAAAACTCAGTTTTAGAGGTGTCAGCTTTCGCTCTTATTTGAATTGCTAATTCCCTCCGATTTGGCGGGGAGGAAACGGGGGTGTTTCAATATCAATTTCGGGTACATTAGTGACGTATCAAAGATGATTTGAAAGGATGAGGATCCCTTGGGAAAACTAATGCTTCCAGAAAGCTTCATTCGATATTCAAGAACACGATCTGAGAGAGAGAGGAGGAGGAAGAAAAGAGCATGATGGAGGACACGAGTCTGAATTGTCTTCTAGTTTGATTTAAGGGAAGGAAATTACAATTCTGCAAGCAGAATGAGGAGAAAGATTTTTTAGAAAGCTCACGAAAGCTCTTTCAAAATAAAAAGGTTTCGGTTGTCAGAAGTAGATAAACAGAAATAAAAAATAGATAAAAAACTCAACAGAGGGACTTTGTACTGCGGAAAGAAGAAGAGAGAGAACTCAAATTTGAGAGAGAGAATAAAAAGAAAAAGCAAATATAATGAGGTGAACCGGATAAAAAGGAAAATTCGTAGAAGATGAAAAGGAAGGAGAGGTGGAGGAGGATGGGAGGAGAGGATGAACAGAAAAGAGAGGAAGAGGAAGGAGGAAAAGCGGAAAATTTTCATTTCATACGAAAGTCGCCGTGATTGTCTTTTCATTAGAAAAATTATAATTGGGCCCAAAATAAAAATTTGTTAATTTTTTTTATACAACTTATAATGATGTCGGAATGATTGAAACCCCCACCCTCACCTCTCTCTCCACTCCTCTTCCTCCCTGAACACCCTTTTTTCCTTTCATCCTACAGGAAAACATTTTTAATTTTTTCCTGAAAGCTCAGACGAAAATATTTTATTTTTTGTCTGGTTCATAGAGCCTGGAGCAAATAAAAATCACGTCAGGGAGGCTGGAAGAGAGGGAGGTGTGAGAGGGTGGAGGGAGGGTTTTGGATTCTGTACCCAGACAGAGAGACAGTCGTTTGATATTTTTTTTCCGACTAACTAATTTCCTCTAACCAAAAGATGCTGTCATTAGATGGTAATCAAATATTCAAATAAATCATCTTGTTTTGGTTTGAAAGAATTTTAAGATGGCCTTCCGATTAGATATAAATACATTATATAGTGGTTCTTCTTAGAAAATAATTTTTATCAGTTATTGTGTTTGCTGTATAAAATATTTTTAATAAACCAATAATTGTTGATGGGAGACACTTGAAACTTGTACTGTATATTTGTCCTTAGGTGAGAAATGTGAGTAGGAAATTGGGTTGAAATCGGTTGTTCTGTTTTGGAGTTATGCAAGTTATACACATTTTTTATATTTACAACAGATTTTTGGAGCCTGTTTTTCAAAAATGAAAATTTTTTTTCTACACTTAGAAAGCTGTAAAGATACCATCATCAAAAGTTTAAACGTCATTCTATAAATGATTTTTAGGATGACGTACCGATTCACCATGATTACAATAAATAGCTTATCTTCTTATAAAAAATTTTTGGTTTTATATCTTTAAGGAGAATGACTTGTTGAATAATGTTTGATAGACACATAATTATTGATGAAAGACACTATAAACTTGTACAGTATAGTTTTGTTTAGTCGAAAAAAAGCGTATAAAAGGTTTGGTTAAAATCGGCTTTTCGGTTTTAGAGTTATGCGTGTTGAACGAGTCCTAATTTTTTTTTTCACCAACAGGTTTCTTGGTGTTTCTCTCTTTTATATTATTATTTTATATTTGGGAATATGAAAAAGACGCTGTTGTTAAATACTAATTAAACGAAGCAATATGTTATCTCAGAATGATTTTGAGATGATGTATCGTTGTATTGTGAATACGTTACTTAATGTATCTTCTAAATGTGTCGTTGGTTTGCTTCAAAGTTTTTCCTTTAATTTGTTTTATGAAATATTATATTATTGATAAATATTTATAATATGTAAACTTATACAGTATGGCTTTCTTTAGTTGAGAAAAGCGCGTGTTTGACGTTTGGTTGAAATCGGTTGCAGATTTGGGCCTTGGATGAGTTGCTTTTGATTACACTCTAACAAATTCGAATCCCTCCTACTGCTTCTGTCTACCTGTCTGTCTGATTCAATCGACAACTAAACTCTCTGAGGAGGTAGTAAAAAAGCAGAAACGGAAAACTCGATCCGGAAACTAGGAATATACAACTGGAAAATGTTTTTACAGGAAAAAATTATCCAAAACGAGAGGAAAAATAAGGAAGACCGGGGACGTTAGGCCCTCGGGGAAATTCCTCGACATGCAACTAATTATTATTGCATGGCCCAGTTATATGCACCTCCCCGCCCACCCCGTTCTCACCTCCCTTCACGTCTGACACTCTAAAAATCAATATCCGGACCTCTGTGAGAGAGAGAGAGAGAGATTCACGTTTCTCTCCTCAAATGAGAATATTATCATTTCATGAGACCGCCGGAGTCATTTCCGTTTTCCTACCTTCTCCTCCCTTAACTACCCCTCCCTTCATCCCTCTTCTCTGGCCTCTCTCTTCTGAAATAAGACAAAAAATCGCTTTCAACTGTTCCAACACTTCGATGGTTCGCGAGTGTTTAAAAGCTTTCGGGAAAGACACTACCCTTTCCATCTTCCTCTAAACTCTTCTAGAGGGTTGAAGAAGGTGAGGGGTGGAGGGGGTGAGTTAGTTAATGTGCGAAAGCCAAACCTAATTTATAATTTTGTAAGCTCTTATTAAAACTTTTAATTGTCTATTAGACTTTTAAGTGCTCTCTTACTTGGGTAACACTGATTGCGTGAGACGGGGGTGGAAGGAGAGAGAGAGAGGGATGGGGGTTGGAGTTTTTGTTTTAAATAAATCGTCGTCCTCATTGGAGACGAAAAAGGAATGTTTGATCAGATATGCGTAAAAGAGTGAAATGACGGATGAGTGGAAAGACAGTCATGGAACCAAACAATGAGAAAGTAAAGAAGAAACCACCAAAAAAAGGATCCGAAAATTAGAAGACAATCCAAAAACCTTCTAGAACAAAGTGAGTAGACAAAAGAAGACAAAGGAAAGACGGTAGATGAATACAAAAGGAAGAAGAAGACGGGAAGAAGGAAGGAGCAAAAGCAGAGACGATGAAGACAGATTGCAACAGCTAAGCCTCCAGGCCAAAAGTCACGGCAAACAAAAGGCGGGAAAAAAATTCATTTGAATTTTTTAGGCGCGATTTCATTTCGCAAACTTTTTTTTCTCATCAAATTGTGACTTTTGGTAGGTTTCCCGAACGCCACAGAAGGAAAAGTTTTTAAAAATTGCAAATTGCTGTTCTAATGACTTTGACGTCACGAATCCCCCACCACCACCTTTGCCTCCCTTTGCAGCATCCCTTCTCCTCATCTCTCGTCCCTCCTCCTAATAAAATAAACAAATTCTCGCGTTCGTTCCAAAATCTTTCTCCCAAAGAATTAAAACTTCGATTAAGAAAGTTAATGGACCAAATGATTTCTAATTAAAACGCAATTTACAATTCGCAGGGTCGGAGATAGGATTTTAACTTTTTTCCCCGAGTTTTTTTTGTTGTTGTCGTCGACTGGGCTATGCGGCAGGAGGTCGAAATGAAATAAAACAAAGAAGAAGAGAGAAAAGAAAGATTTTTAATGATGGCGAACAAGGAGGAAAGGTTGAAAGAAGACGAAATTGAAAGAGTTTTCTAGAAGAAATGGGAAGAGGAGGATGAGGGGGTGAAAAGTTTCCGAAACCCAGGGTTTAGCTTTTGTTAAAAGTTTCTTTTTCCCACTCTTCCAATGCCACCCTCTTCCTCACTGCCCGTTACACATCTCTTGAAATTTGGCTGGAAGACGTTTTGTCAGAGTTTTGTTAAAATTTTTACCCTGTGGCGTAGTCAGGAATTTTCTCAAAAAACCACGTCGAGGAAACGGATTTTCATTTCTCGCGACTTTTCCGAAGTTTTGAGAGACGGATTCTGGTCTTGAGAGGCTGGAAGAAGATGGAACGACGGAAAAGATTTTCGTTCAAGTATTTTTATTTTTAGGCGCGATTGATTTTATACAGTGGGTGCTAATCTCAAGCCTTGTCTTCTGGCACTAACAGTTTTTAGAGGATTGAAGGAAATATTACGGAGAGTGCTAGTCCGATCTTAGAACGCATGAACCTGACTCCTAATAAGAGTTAGAAACAGGAAATGGATACAAGAGGAATGTGAGGAAGATCCTACCGTGATCCACAGTGTTGTAGAGAAGATTTTGGAGTATGTATCCAAGGTACAATAGATTAACTCTACTGTATAAACTGTCTGTTGTGTAAGAAGCACGTAGATGGGTAGGAATGGAAAGAATATATTTACTTACGAAACGATTATCTGACAGAACTGAAAGAAATAGAGTGAGAGAAAACATGAAGAAATAGAAGAGAGAAAGCCAGTAGAAACAAAAGACCGAGAAAGAGTACAAGAAACAGAACAGAGAAAAAGAACATGAAGATGAACGAAAGAAACAGAGGTAGAGCATCAAGAGAAAACAGAGAGAAAGAAAGGCAGAAAGAGAGGATGAAGAAGAACAAAGAGAGAAAACGCCAAGAGAAACAAAAGAAGGAGGAAGAGAGCACAAAGGAACGAAACAGAGAGAAAGAACATGAAGATAGACAAAAGAGAACAAACAGGAACTGAGAAGTAGTCTTCCCGACCGTTCATCCACCTATAGTGTTTAGCTTCAGGCACTAATAATCAGAAACAGTAAGAATCAGACCTGAAAAAAATCGCCAAGCCTGAAAAAGTGTCAGAGTCTTATTGACCTACAAACCACGGGGAGCGATGTGTTAACCTTCACCTACAACTCTCTTCCGGAGAAAGACGGAAATCCTTCGGGGAAAGATGCTTTCAAGATTTTATCTTCCTCCTTGAAATGGCTTACCCTTGGGACAAAGAAGATCGTTTTTACCTTATTACACTTTCACTTCCTCCCTTAACTTACTTCCAGGGTGAAAGTCTCTTTTAGTCCGGAGAGACACCCATTTTCCACGAACAAGGTTAAGACCGATCACCCTCTTGACAGTGTTGAACAGAATCCAAAGTTGAAGATGACAAGATGATGGGTCACAATATGAGAAGGGAAGTCGAATGGCGTGGATGCCTTGATTCGGTCAGGACACTAGCCAACCTTAAGTAGTCTTCTAAGGGTCTGAAAGGGTGAAGATCCCGTTTTTTGTTTTAGCATAATCTGGGATAGCATAACTCTTTAGCATAATCCGGGATTTGGAACTTCAAAAGCCTCTTTGGAGGATGAGCCAAAGGAAAATTAAAATTTTTTTGAGATAGATCGAGGAAGTAGAAGAAGGAATAGGACCCTTGAGACAGCTCAAACTAACCTATCTAGAGATAAGTTACAACGTTCGAGAGTTGAAGGAGTCTTAAAATTTTTACTAGATGGAGTTAGGTCTTAAAGTTAGGAAGACGTTCCCAAAGGTCTAGACTAGGTACTATATTGCGTAGAACACTCACCTGTAACAATGACTCGGCCGTAAGTTGTGCTTTCCACCGTCTTCCCCGTGAGATGATTAACAGTTCGACACTTATACATCGGATGACTATCCTCAGCAGCTGCCGAGTATATCAGCAGCTCTCCCGTCGGCAGCATATGGTGCTTCACTTCCGAATCCGGTGACGGATAGATGTTATACGTATCATCCTGAACCCATGAAGTTACAGAAACGTATTCTTTCACAAAAGCCGGGATTTCGCATCTCAAAATGGCGGTGCTACCACTGAGAACGAACGTGTTTCTCACTATAACGTCGTACGATTGCCAAACGACAGCTCGGACGTTCACTTCCCTGCTGATAATACGTCCGACAGGGTTTGATGCCACGCACTGATAACCGGTCGAGTGAACGTCGTGACGGTAATTCTCAGCTCCGAACGGAGGGAAATACAAACTTCCGTTCGGAGTTAGTTCTCGAACGTGAGCGACGGGTGTAACTGGGGTGCCGTCGGACATGACCCACGAAATCGTTGGATCGGGAGAACCATAAGCCGAGCATGAGAGAACCGCACCCTGGTCGCTGATGAATTCCAGCGTTGATTTTGGTTCCGTGACGAAAATCGGGCCCTGGGTCTCCGGACCCAATAGGGATAACACTGAAACAAAGAAAGTTTGGGTTAGTAGTGTCCTTGCTGTCGTTTCTCGTTCTCCGCCCCCCGGATGACGTCATACAGAAAATTTTGTTCCGTTTTTAGCTTGGGCTGAAATTTTCACTTTGACCAACTTTTTTCAACCTTTTTTATTTTTGGTTTGGTGGGTCCTTTTTTTCCTGACAAAAGGTTAATCAAAGGAAAGAGTACAACGAATCCTCCTCCTTTCCATCGCTCTCTCCACCCCCCTCCCAAAAAACCCGACTGTTTTACATTTTCCATTATTTTGAGAGAAAAAAAATTGATGACAGGTGAAAACACGCCAAAAAAATTCTTCAGCCACTTTTAACCTTTTTTATCCAGCTCAAAATAATCAGAGGCTCTGGTTGATGTCATGGAGGATGAGGAGAGAATAGGAGACAAATTTTTTTTTTGTTGGGTAGATTTCTGGCAGTAGGCTGGAGTTTCTTTAGATGTGGAAGAAACTCCTTGTTCGTGTCAAATGTGAGCTATAAAAGGACTTGTTGATTAGTTTATTCGTGTTCTTCATCCGAACTAATTGATTTGGTTAAATGGTTAATCCGAAAAGGCGGTGAAATCGTTCGAGTGACTGTCAATTAGGAATCGTCTGACTGGTGAAAAGCGTCTGGAATGGTTTCTGGAATTAAATTTGGTCGAAATTCGTTTGATGAGATGACGAGTCTTCTTCTGTTAACGTCTTTGATGGTTTCTTTTAGTCGTCTTCTGTAGTTCGTGGTTCTTTCTATATATTTCTTCTGCAGGTTTGTAATCCTTCTTCTAGGGCCAATGGGTTTTGACGTATCAGGCTGCCACCCACATTTGCTTTCTAAACTGACAGCGATGCCAGAATTCAGAGTTTTAGTATACAACAAGTTCCCTGGCTTCGTATCCCTGAATCATTAATCTATATACAGTATATACTTGTATTTATATACAGTTATGTTACTATTCGCGATATAATTATCTGCTTAATCCGAATTTCAGCGTTTTGGTTCCCAAAAGAGGTACAGTAAGTTGGGCGATTCCAAACGTCTAGGGGCCCATACCTCTATAAACTTCTCTCACACTTGTTTCAAAACTTGTTACAGAACCGCGCTTGGATCACCACCAGATTATCTGTTATCGTTTCCTGCTGTTAGGTTTGGCATAAACACAACCCAACTTTCGGATAAAACGATGAGACACCCTCTCCTGTCACTACTGCCAGAAGGAACAAGACCCGGCCGACTATATCCCACCTAAACAGCTGAACTGGAAGAATGACAAAAGAATTTTCAGAGCTGAACTTGGGAAACACATAATCGACCTTTTAGAATGCTACAAACCAAAGAATAAAATGAACAACAACAGCGACAAAGACAGCAGCGTGAGAAGAAAACGGACAGACGTTCATTTGTAACAGGACAAGAGGACAATATTGTTGGACCACAAAGCTCTTTAGAACAATCATTCAACTACACGGTAAGACAAAGATGACGAAATCCATCTTCCTGGTTCGTCTATTTCCTATCAGTCTACCACCTAATCTTCTGCAGCCTTCACACCCAATTTCTTGCACTAAAAACAATACAAACAACAGGCAACAAACATTACAAAAAGACCGACACACGCACCAATCCATCAGCCAATTAATCAATCAATCAATCATTCCTCGAGGCTCCTTTCCAGCCTTAGTTTAGATTCATTTAATCCTGTCGTCTGGTTCGCTCTCCTGCAGATCGACTTCTTTGACGTCATGCAAAACTGATTACCATCTTCTTCTTATTCCCTCCATTTCCTTGATTTCTTGTTTCCAAACACATTTATCTTGTCCATTTCGTCTTCCTCTCTTCGTTTTCATCGTCGTGATTGTCTTTTCCATCACCATTCTTCCCTTTTCTTACAAAACTTTTTCTAAACTTCATGAAATTCACCAACAACAATACGATCGGTTTTCGAAAACAGACTTTTATGGTTAAACTGATTAAAGTAAATAAAATGAAACTCGAAGAACCGGAAATCATAAAACGATTTTGATCTTTCGTTTCGTCCACTACAAAAGCGCAAAAGAAAACAGGAAAAAAATTTTGGCAGAAAGAAAGGATAAGAAAAATCTTTAAGGAAAACCGGAAATTAAAGAACAAATCAAACGCCTAAGAAAACCGGAAATGGATCTAAACAATGAGATAAATTCATTGGGAGAACGGATAAGAAGAAGGAAAAATTCGGAAATCATTAAGCGAACGCCTTCTCTCATTCTTGTTCTTATTCTTTTGCGTTTCGTTCTCTGTGATCTCTTCCCTCTCTCTACTCCTCTTCCTTCTTCTTCTTGTTCTTTCCCCTCTCCTCTCTCTCTCTATCACCACTCTCTATCCTCTGGCTCCTCTCTCTCATGCTTTGAAACTTTTAAACTCTTCCTCCAATCTCTGCTTCTTCTCCCCTCTCTTTTCACCACTTTCTAGTCCTCTGACTCCTCTCTCTTTCTCAATACTCTTTATTTGTCTTCCTCCACTTCCTTCCACTATATTCATCTTTCTTCCATCTCTGTCTACGTCTTCTTCTTGTCTCTCCCTCTCTCTCTTCAACACTGTATTCCTCCTTCTTCCCTCCCCTCTGCCTCTTCTTCTTTCATTACTTTCTCGTCCTCTGGCTTCTCTCTCTCGGCCTGCTTCTCAAAACTCTTTATTCCTCTTCCTCCACTCTCCACTCCTTCTTCTTCCTTCTTCTCTCTCTCTCTTTCCTTTTGAATTTCATCTCTGGCGATAATTTTAATTTTCCTTCAAATTATAATATCCGAAAAAAATTGGAATTGACGGCGATAATGATGATATTATTTTTTAAAAAAAGGTTACCGCCATCTTTTTTTTTCGTCCATCTCTCTCTCTCTCTCTTTCTCCTGTTTTAACGAAGGTCTTATGTCTTCTAAATAAAGCTGAAATGACGAAACTTTGCTTCATTAAAAAACCGTAAAGTTTTGTAAAAAAAGTTTAAATTCCGCCAATTTTTTCTTCTTCTTCTTCTCCTCCACTTCCTCTTCTTCTTCCTCTTTCTCTCCTTTTTTTTAAATCATAAATTTTAGACATTTCAATTTCAATAAAACATCTTTTTCTTTTAATCTCAGAACAAAAAGTTTTCTTCTTCTTCTTACTCTTCGAATGTCTTCATTCTGAGTGGAGTCTCCAATTAAATGGAAGAGAAAAAAAAAGTTAAACGAGAGTCGTTGTGACGTGGTTTTAGACGATTTTTCGCGGTTTTTAATGCTAACAACGTGGAATCAGAATGGAATAGTTAATCACTTCCGGTTGTTACTGATGACTTGGTATGTGCAATAATCCCACTCACAATATACACTCTCTTGCAATCTGTTTCTTCCTTTATGTCTGTCTCGTTTTGTCTTTTACAAAACTCAAATTACAGAGAACATTAGCAAGGCAAAAGGGATAGTTAGACAGTTAACAGGTAAAAGAATAGATGATGAAGAAGAGGATGTAAGACTAGAAAGTTGGGAGTAGTATTAAATGGATGCGTCTGATAGTAGGAATCCGGTTTAGACTTTCTATCGACAGGAATTCTGTGAAAAAAGGCAGGAAAATATTTTCAAAAGACGGGGAAGAAAGATGCGTCCAAGTAAAATGAATAGGAGAAGAGCATTTTAACGTTTTTCAGTTGTAGTGATCCGGAAGAAGAAAAAGGCAAAGGAAATGAAAAGATGAAAGAAAGTAGATGAGCGAGAGAAGAGAGCCGTTGCTCAATTACGTATTCGTGCGCAAAGGAATTTTGTCTTTTTTATATGAATCGTTTGTATTTCGAGTTATGCGATTCTGGTTTTCTGTTGTAGACTCTTTTTATCCTCACTCTCGCTTCCTGTTTTTCTTCTCTCTCTCAATTTGATCTTTCTCTTCTTTTTCTATTTCTCTTTCTTTTTGTCTTCCTCATCTTGTCTCTCTCTTTCTACCTCTTTCTCTCTCTGTTTCAATTATTCTGGCTTTTCTTTTCTCCTTCTCTTTGTTTATCTTCATTTCTCTCTCTTTTCTGTTTTTCTTCGTTCCTCTCCCTCTCTCTCTCTTTCTTTTCTTCTTCTTCATCTCTCTTTTCTCTTATCTCTCGCTCTCGCTCTCTTTCTCAATGTGTTTCTTCCTTTTCTCTTCCTCTTTTCTCTTCTTTCTTTTTATTCTCCTTTCTTCTCTCTCTCCTCTCTCTAAAAAGGATGATCCATGTTTCCTGACACTATTCCTCGTGCTATCTACTTATAAAAAAGACTTTCAGCCAGAACTATAAATTCCTTTCACCTCAAACCTCGAAGTTAAAACTATTCAAGAAAAAGATGGCGATACCACCTCAAAAAAGTCAAAACCTCGAAGGTTAATGGTACAAGAACATCTTCAAGCCCTCTTGGACCACTTTAAAAGAAAATAGCTTGACAGCCGTCTAGTCTAAACTCAAACAGACTGTCTTCTTCCTCAAAAACTGGAACTACAAGAAGAAAGGAAAAATCAAAATGATGCTGATTAAATTAATTAGTTGTTAGAAGTCGGCGATGAAGAAAGAAAGGAAAAAGTTTCTTCAAGATGAAAAAGAGCAAAAAAATTAACAAAATGTAGATGAGGTAATTAAATTAATTAATTAAGTAGATAAAAAGGAAAGTAATGGGGAAAAATAAGTTTCCAGAGATGAAGAACAAGGAAAAGAATATGGTTGGGTAGATTGGAAGGAAGAAGGAAAGAGAATTGTTGAGGGAAAAAATTTTGGGAAAACTGTATCGGAAGTGAACAGAAGCGGATTTTGTGACCTCAGCAAAGATTTTTTGAAGTTTTTATTTAAATCTTGTCAGCAGCAAAAAGCCCATCAGATTAATTTCAATAATCACTGGGTCGACTTAGCAAATATGATAAATACTGATGTTGGCAAAAGGCTGTTTCGAGATTTACTACCAGTTCCTAAGTTACTGAAGTACTCATCAACACCTAAATCTGAACAGTAGCAAAATAACTTCTTCAACAATTCTTGATAGGTAGGTCCGAGATGACTTGAACAAGCTGTTTATAACTGTTATAAAATGTTTATCTGTTTCAGCAGTTATTTAGCTAGGTAGCACTCAAATAATTGGAAGAGTAAGACAAACAATAACCGGAAATGGGTTTGTATAAATAAGTGTGCAATATTTATGAAACTGATCCTCCATTAAATATCCGCTCAAACGACGCAGTTGAGGGACCGTCCCGATCGCGTATGGTACTTCCCAGGTATTGAATGAGATGGGGTCGTTACCATTAGTAAGACCCAGACAATATACCGGACTTCCCAAAGTGGTCACCCATCCAAGTCCTGGTGACCGCTAGTACCGTGGTAAGACCCAGACACTCTTTATAAGCATTCGACCAGGGTTCCCAGCCTGGGTGTTCGTTTAACTTCCTTTTCAAAAACTGTTTGTGACTTTGTGGGTTTCTCAGTTCCAACAAAATCAGGTAGTACAGCCGTTTGGCATTGAACACCAAAGTTAAACTCCATTCAAAGTAGTAGATGAAGAAGAGAAGAAGTGAAATGTCCCAAGGTCAACATGAGAGAGGAAGACAATGTCTTACTGGTAAAAGAAGAAGAAATCGAAAGTTTGAAAGAAAGGGCTCTCATTTTAGAGATAACAAAAGACAGGGAGAGAAGATTTGGAAAAGTGAAAGTAGACATAAGAAAGTAAGAAGAGAAACACGGACGTCACAAAGAGAACACAAGGGAAGAAGACAGACCAATGATCAGAACAGCCAAAAAGAAGCTGAGGCTAAAGAAGATGGGTTTACAATACCAAAGGAGATAGGTCAGGAAAGGTCAGTTGGTAAAATAGTGACGACACAACCTAGTGATACAGCTCAAATCCTAACAGCAGCAAAATTTAATTTTCTTAAATTTAGACAACAGCAGTGGGAGGAGTAGTGTAGTGGTTAAAGTTCCTGACTAGGGCGCAATGAATGTGAGTTCTAATCCTCCTCCCGCATCCTGTTATACCCCAAAAAGGGTGAAAAACGGATTAAAACCACCGCCAAATTTAGACAACAGCAAAACAGTCAATTCAGACAAAAATTGACCACAGCAAAAACACACGTCAAAATCGAAACCTAAATTAAACGGCTAATAGTCCCAGCTGACTACAAGAACTCACATCATCCAAATCATAAATAACAATCCTCTGTACCTTCCATTTCCGGTTTCCTCATTTTGACTTCCTCCCTCACCCTCCGAAAAATTATTTATACCAAACACGACAGGACAATAAGGCCATAAATCGAAAATTCAAAAATCATGAGCGTCGCAAAAGTCAAAAGAAACCCGATTTCCCCAGTGCTACTCTCACCCCAACATCCACCTGGCTCTCTCTCCCAGCTTCATCCCCCGACAAGGTTTTGTCCCAAAATCAGGCCTGGGGTCGGGATGGGGGTATCAGGGGGTGGAATATAATAAAAAGCTCGGATTAGAAGCCTCAGTTGAGGAGCTTTGAAAGGGCCTTTCACAATGATTTAGGTTTAAAAATAAATTTTTCTCCTTTCTTTCTTCGTTTTTTTTTGGGTGAACGGCGAACGGTTCTCCCTTTGGAAAATAAATCAAAAAACGTTCGAATCGACGGAGCTGACAAAAATTATGGGAACCGGAAACTCTTTCTGCATTTTTACTCGACAAAAACGGAGATTTTGAAGTGAGGAAAAAAAATTTTTTTTTTCGTTTCCCTTGCTCCTTTTTTTAGGGTTTAAGTGGCTGTTGCTGTTGTTGTTTTCTCTTCATCCTTTCCTGTTGGAAAGATCTATTTGTCATCCATCTATTGTTTCTGAACCTCTTAATCTTCTTGAACCATCTCGCGGAAGGTATATCAGTTCCATGCAAACCTCGTTCAAAGTTTTTAAAAACCGATTTGGGTGTAACGTGGCAGAAGGAAACTAACTTTGAACGGTTTCCTACTTCCGGTTTTGGTGTTAGTCACCATCGTTATAAACCTTTATCAAAAGCTCCCCCCACAAAAACCGGGGAAAGTCGCTTTTCCTCTTGTTCACTTCCGGTGATACTTCTTCCTCTCACGAGACTCATTAATTCCCTCGAAAACAAAAACTCAACGCTAATTAATTTAACCGAAAGGGAAGCAATAGGTTATGGAGGTGAGGAGGAGGGGACAGAATTTTTCCAGAGCCTACAACGACGCTGTTGGATCCGAGGAGAGGTGAGGAAGGACCCAAAGCTCCTGGGCATACATAACAAGGTGTTGGATTAATTTTCAAGATTAATGTCGGAACCAAGGTCCCAGGTTTCCCATCTCCTCTCTCTCTCTGACATGAGCTCCCCGCTCCCTCCCTCTCTGTCGCTTTTTCATGTTTTCTTTTTAATTTGGTCGTTAGTATGAGTCTCTGGTGACTCTCCGTTTCCGACAGCCAACGTAAAAATACGAGCTCGTAAGTTTTTCATCATCGAAGTCTGAAAATTAGATGTTTTACTGTGTCTGTTGGGTTATCTACAGCGTGGAATAAGTTAAAATGGTAGCTTAGAGGTGATAGAGAACCTAAAACGAGGTTAGGTTATGTCAAAGGTTTTGCTCAACGAACCACACACGACCTAGGTTTCAGCAGAACAGGGAAGAAAGAAGCATCACTGACTACCAAGAAGAACTTACAGAATAAACAGACAGTAAAGAGAAACTGAGAGACCAAGACTGAAAGCAGACCCTCCAAAGAACAAGAAGAAGAGACAAAATGAACAAAAATGAAACCGTCAAGCTACAGCATCTTAAAGATATCTGTCTAGAATTGCTCTCCTTTAGTAAAAAAGGTACAAAACGGAACAGAGTGGGAGGGAAAAGCTCCAAGACCGATAAAAATGGCAGAAATGAGGGAAAACTCAAAAGGCTAAAACGACAACAAAAGACGCGGCTAAACGAAGCCCAGTATATGAAATCCGAGTTAACTCGTGCTGACGGTTGACCGAACCCGCCGTAAAAACAACTCAAAACTTCGTTAAAGATTTTAATTGAAAGCTCGAGCGTGGGGGAGTAAGAAAGAAGAAAACGTTCGACGACAGGGTCCTAACATGTTGTGAAAGCTCACCTCTCCAAAAAGCCCAAAGTTTTACATCCTCGAAAAACTTTCTTAGTCGAGTCAGAACCTGTTTATATCACGAAAGCACTTAAACGAAACATTTTTTTGATGTCCCCCAGCCTCCCTACCTCCCTTCCCTCCATTTCCCTGCAGGAGAAGGAAGGAAAACTGTTTAAGCCAATAATGAGATCGAAACGGTTTTGCGAGGATGAAAGCAGATTTTGTCTTCTCTTTCCCGCCAAACTGCTGACGTCATTGACGGCCATCTTTCCTCCTTCAAGTTTACAGCCCGCTGCTGAAGATTATGGTCGCCGGGCTTTTATCGTTATGGCGGATTTATCGAAACTGGGGTTTCTCTTCCATCTTTGTTTCTTGTTCATTTTTAGGCGCGCTATTCCTTCACCGGAAAGAAATATCGTATATATACTACGGTAAAAGTGATAAATCGGTTGAATATATACGTAATCCCCAACCAAGTTTGGAAAATGTGAGGAATTTCTGACTGTTTATCACATTTACCGGCTTGTTTGGGAAATCTACAGCTTCTCATGGGGAATTTAATAAAAGTTTGCCCAGTTTACCATTTGGATATTTCCTAAACTAGCCGGTAAATGTGATAAATAGTCAGTAATTCCTCAAGCTTAGTTGGTGATTATGAAGTTATACATATATTCGCTCGATTCATCACTTTTACCGTAATATATATTAGGTTACGACGTTATTTTCTGGGCTACTTGATAATAATATTATGTGAACGTAACCTATTGCCTGATAATTATAAAATCTAATATTAATATTACGGTAAAAGTGATAAACGGGTGGATATATATCTAATTATCGATTATTCATTCACAAGCTAAGTCTTGTAATTGTGACAAATTATTCAATATTTATCACATTTACCGTCTATTTTATAAAATATTCAACTTGTAATGGTGAATTTGATAAATGTTTGGCCAGAATACAACTTGGATATTTTATAAAATAGCCAGTAAATGTGATAAATATTCAGAAATTTGTCACATTTACCAGGACTGGTTGGTGATTTTGAATAATCACCTAATAATAAATATAATACATAAATAATATGTATATTTGCCTCATTTATCACTTTGACCGTGACATATATACTGTATATCAGGTGTAACGCTCAGATCCGACATTAGTTTCCGGTTCCCCGAAAATTTTGGAAGAATGTTTCCTTTGTTGTAAAACTAGGCCGGCATTATTTTACTGGCTGTTGTAGTTTTGGTAAAGTTTCATTATCGGATGAGAAACCGGAAGTTGATCCCATATTGGTATTCACCCTGTACCATGGACACACATCCATTCCCCTCTCCCTTTATGGCCTATAAAACACAATCGAACATTCTAGACCCACATCTTTGCATACATATACTACGACTATATCCGTTTTCTTTCACCAAATCTGCTTCCGTCATCTTGGATCATCAAAACCCCTGGAACCATGTTTACCATGAAATCGACGTCATTGCGATGATCACTTTCAACAAAAAAAAAATTTTTTTCCCCACGCTGACATGGATCAATCAGCACTTAAAGCTGAAAGGGGGCGGCTTATCAAAAAGAAAGCTCATAACGGAGGAACATAAAAGGCCCGAAATGTTTGAACAGTAAAAAAATAAAAAAATGTGAAGAGACGGGATTCGATCGTAAATTGAAAACAAAGATGGAAGTATCCAAGCTGGCTGACAAAGACAGCGAAATGGTGGACGGGAGTGAGGAGCGGTTGACATGGATACGATGGAAATATGAAGGACGAGTTCATCAAAAAGGAAAAAAATTGAAAGAGAGAGAGAGAGAGAGAGATCCATATAAATAGATACGCTGTCAAACGATTTGAAAATCCGGGGGAATACATAAAGAGATGAGAAAGAATCAAAGAGGAGGAGGAGGAGGAGGAGGAGGATGGTTGTGGAACAAAATGCAGATCGTGGATTCCACAATGATGTCCTCTCCCTCAAAATCGATAGCGGTCAATGAAACCTCGTTGTGACCCAGAGCACGTCGCCATTTTGGTGGTGCACACCACCTTCCCTCCCTGCAGCGATTAAGAGTCTCACGTGGGAGACATGACGGACCTTAATGTTCTTCCGGTTTTTATTTCCGTCAAGACTCATCAAAAGCTTTTTAATTTTCTTCCGGCCTCATATATATATACTGGCACATATACTCGGAGAGGAGAAAACCGTCCAAAGCGAAATTCATAACGTCGCCTCTAAAACTGTCCCCTGGGTGTCTTTTGACCTCCCACAACCCCCGCCCCTTCCCTCCGCAATCATTCCACGTGTCAAGACGTTTCTACGAACTCATACTGTACGTGTTCATGGCTCTCTTTTTATGGCCAACTTTCATCCGAACGAACTTTTTTTTATAAGTGAGGTAATGATCAGATGGTGGCTTTGATAGGTGGAGGAAAGAAATGAAAAAGAGAAAGCGGGTGGGAGGAGGAGGGAGAGAGAAACAGACGGAGGAAGAGAGAAGATCGATTGGAAGCAGTGTCGGATTGCTTAAAAATTTCCCCACAAATCACGTTATTATGAGTACTTTCTACTTCCGGTTGATAACTGTTGATTCTTACTTCCGGTTTGCAAATATTATACTCATTGCTCTTTAGTAAGTTAAAGTCCATCGATTTAGGTCTTTAGTTCTCTCAAAGAGAATAGTCTACACTTCCGGTATACAATACTCCCTACAGTCACACTCTGCCATTTTGTGATTCTTACTTCCGTTTTTGATGTACTTCCTCTCTCCTCACTTTCACTACATATTCAAAACTTTCAGAAACTCTAAAATGAGAATAGAAAATCAATTTTTGAAATTCTCTCTTCTATCACCTGTCAAATTAATAACTTTCACTTCCGGTTATCAATTCAAAATTTTATATCCTCGCATTCTTCCATTTTTACTTCCGGTTTGAAGTTTTTGGAGCTTCCGAAAAACCTCTTACAATTTTTTAAAGTCCTGAACTAGTTACCATACATTCATTTTCCAGCCCTTGTTTAATTTCCGGTTTTGTGAATTTTGAACACTCATTCACTTGACCACTACCGATGTTTACTTTATCTCTGACCGATCGGATCCCGAGGATTAAACGGATTTAAAATATTTAACTTCCGGTTTTAATTGAAACGAATTCTGTGCTTATTGTAAACACTTTAAACCGGAAATAAGAATACTCAAATACTAGGAAGATGTCTGACTGGAGAAGACTTTTGAACATGATTTATGGATATGTACTCTTTAGTTTTGACTTCCGGTTTGGACATTTTCGGTTCTGAAATACCTTCTCTAAGTTTAAGTTGTTTTTAATTATTTAAGAAATTTCTATCATATTTTCGAATACTCGCTTCCATTTTTTTACTGATAATTTCTAAATTCAGATTTCGAACATTAAAGACCGGAAGTAAGAAACAAAGCTCATGAATATAAAGAGCAATATATATATATATTATAATTATCGGATGATTTTCTGACAATTCGACATCTTTTCTTTGACCAGCCAACCTTAGGTCGCCCACACTTCCGGTTTGTATATATTCCAATATTCACATGCGTTATTACTCTACACGTTTAAAACCGGAAGTAAGAATCAAATACTAGGAATATATAGCTTAAATATATTTTTCCTACAATGCGACATTGCTTCCGCTTATTATTGGATTTCTACTTCCGGTTTTACGGACACCACCTCCAAGACGAAGTCGTCCTTCATTAAACTTTCAAATATGAATCGAACAATTCTAAAAACACTTAAGGAACATGATCACCCTTTCCAGCATCCAAATCTCCTCCCTCAGCCTCCTAAAGAATACTCCCCGGAAACGGAAATCCGAAATTCAAATCAAAACCCAACAATCGCGATATCGTTACCAATAATCCGATTATAAATGTAATTTTAAGAGGAGTTGGTGAGGGGTTGGAGATAAAAAACTACCCCCATCCACCCCCGCCCCGAGATTATTGCTTCCCTGATAGCCTAAATCCATCCATCTTGTTGATCTGTTCTTTCATTTTTAGGCAAATAATTTTGTTGACATCACATCCGGATGATTTTGAATTTTTGGCGCCAAATTCCACGCCTTGTTCAAAGCAGGTTTAATTACAGGTAAGTGCAGATCAGTGCCGTATTTAGGGATTCAGTTTGGGAGGTTTTTTTTCTTTTGGATTGAGAGTTTATTCTCTCGCTCATTTGGATTAATGAGAGAGGAAGTCGGTCTGGGAAGTGTTCGGTGATAAATTTCAAAGCAAACCCGCAAGCTTAAACACGTTCGCGGATAACTCCGGCGTTCGGGTGTTAAGTAAAAAGGGAGATTCCATTAATTATGAAGAAATCAGGGCATTTCTATTCCGCGTGGCGAAACCAGGTTTTAAGACCTGACAATTTAAGAGGAAACATAATTTCCTTCTTTCCTTCCTTCCTCTCCCTCCTTGACACCATTAGCCCTTCTCCTACAGGAATTGAGCTTTTGGGAAAGTGAATTCAATATCAAAACTGGAATTTGATTTTAAATTAAATCGAGAGGAGGCTGGAAAGTATCTTCCTCCTCCTCCTCCTCCTCCCCATCTCCTCATCATCATTCTCATCCTCCAACCGTTTTCCTCTAATCCTGCGATTTTTTCTTCTTCTTCCTCTCCCTCTCTCCATTCTAAGAAGACCGAGGATGGATAAAAGGTTTCAGCTTAATCTAATCGAGAATCACCGTCTTCTTCCATCTTCCCACCCCCAGAGACGAAGAGAGAGAGAAATCTTCTGAAAGATTTTTTTTATCTATCCTTCTTCCAAAAGGGTTGAAGATAGGGGAGGTTGGGGGTTTGATTAAAAAATTTGAAAGCTCTCTTGCGTTTTGGTTTTGCTCGAGTCTTTCATAATCGCTTTCCGTTTACCTCTTTTCCCTGCTCCTGCTGCTGTTGTTGTTGTAGGTTGTTTGTGTGTGTTTGGGTTTTTTCTCCGAATCCTTTTGTCCTTTTTTTAATTTCTTCCCCTTTTATATAAATTAGATCCGATTGTTAGCCTTTTAGTCCTTTTGTGGCTTTTTTTCCCTCCGACTTCCGTTTTGAATTAGTTTACCTTTCCTAAGTTCTCTGCCTCTTTTGTCTGATGATTTCTGCTGTTGGCTTATCCTCCCCAGCCTACTCCCCGCTGTCTTTGTTCCCTTTTTTTTTATTGTTTTGTTTTAATAGGTTTCTGCTTAAAAGCCATTTTCTATTTCTTTTCTTTTACTGCTTCGCCCTTGTTCCTTGAATGTTTAACTTTTCACGTAATATTTTAAGTACGATGGGATGGAGAGGATCGGGAGGAAGATTCGCGTTCATCTTTATTTCATCTTTCTCGACAGAAAAACGTTTTCTTCATCTATTTTGTTAAACTCTGAGTGCTTTTTGTTTTTAGTGGTGGAAGATGCTCTCTACCCCCTCCCATGTCCTCTCACTCTCTGTCTCTCGTTCGCTTACTCAATCTTCTACTCTCCAAGTTATCAAAAGTTTTTATTTTTATTGTTCATTTTTTTTATTGTCTCTTTTGTTTCATCCTAGAAAATCTCTTACACAGTTTTAACTTCTGTTCTTTTATTCATGACCCCATCTCCTCCTCCTTTGTCTATCTTCCACAACCAACTTTTTGAATTTTCTACTGACTTGAATAGTTCACTTCCATTTTATCTGATAAAAGGGTAGAGGAAAAGAGTAAGAGATACCGAGGTGACACATCAGGAAAGGTTTTAAATCGAGTTTCAAGCAACGACAGGAGCAGAGTAAGGGTTTTAAGAAGTCTCTCATCCCAAATTTGGAATTTTCATGTATCGTTTTATGAAAGGAGGAGTTTCGATTTTCTAGAACTTTTGAAAGTGTGTGGGTGGTGATGGGAAATCCATCGTCAATAGATGACGTGGCGGGTTGAACACACTACAGTATTTCAAAACCCCGTTAAGGAAGTCAGTCAAAAATCCCAAAAACCGGGACGAGGCTGTAGGATGGGTATGTAATACACTTCCACCGAGCTCATTCCAAACATTAATAACCGAAAAACTAACATCTGGAGACATTAATCACCGGAAGCAAGTGGACGACGTTTTACTCAAATCTCCTCTCTCCCAGCCTCCTCATCTTGCGGACTGATCCACGCTCTCTCTCGCTCTCTCGGCCGGATCCAAACAAACTCCTTTTCTTTCATAAATCTTTTTAGCATAATTTATTAGAATCCACGCATAGTTTCCTCCTCGTTTTATTTATAGTCACGCTTAATTTGGCATACCCTCATCCCCTACCTCCACCAACCAACATCAAATTCATTATCTACTCACTTTACCCTTTCCGGATAATGGGAAACAAACGAAGGAGGAAGAGAGAGGGTAAGCGCAACGATGGAGATAAACCTCAAGAAAAAGGTTTTTGCTTTCCCGTGGATTTTCTCTACAAAGAAAGGTTAAAGAAAAACAAAAAAGGAGGAAAGAGGGTTGTAGGGGGTGGAAGGGGGATGGAAGAGGTAAAAGAACTTTTCTGAAAAGAGTTTCAACCGAATGAGAAAAGCTAAACAATGATCAAACGCCATTAGGTCACTAATTGGGAAACAGAGAGAGGAGTTGGGAGTAGGAAAGGAGGCAGAATTTTCCGGGGTTTTCCAAAAGCGGGGAAAGGAGCCAGCAGGGGGAAGAGGGGGTATACTCTCGGACTTTTCCCAAACTATTTTTTCCTCCAAAATAAAATTTAAAACTCTGACGCCCTTTTAATAGTTCGTTAAGCTTTTTCTTGTTTTTAAACTTTTTTTGTTTTTGTTTTGTGGATAAAAAGAAGTTTTTTTTGGTTTTCCCAATTTTGTTGGGTTTTCAAATGCTTTCTCTCTCTCTCTTTCCCATCCCCCCCTTCCTCCGATAGGTTTACTTCTGCCTTCGAGAACTTCTGTTTGCCTCATCGTAAAATGAAGAAAAATGGTTTTGCGTTTCAAATAGATTTGCTCAAGTTGGAATGAGCTCTTCATTTTGTTTTTTTTTCTCCCCCGGGAAATGGTTCCTTGGAAATGAGCTTTAAGTTTTTATAGCTTGGGCCCTGAGACAGAACTTTACTTTGGGAAAGAATTAGGTGAAGGTCACCAATTTTACCCGATATTGGAGTCAGTAATGCATAAATCGTGGATATAGGGATAAATGAGATACACGAGCCTCCCTCCCCCATGAAATGAATTAAATTTTAACATGCATAGGCGCGGTCACTGGTAGCTGAATTATCTAGCAGACAGCTAATTATTCCCACAAATGTCCAAACGAAAAGATGTGTCCAAATGTCAAGAAAGAGTGTCAAGTCAGAACACGCCATATGAAATGAAAGAAATGCTTCAGCCGTGTACAGAAAACAGTTGAGAATGGAACAGATAATACCTGTTTAGTATGTCAATTACATATGAGTATCAAATCAGCAAGAAACTGCCTTGTTAAATTCGATGAGTAAGAATTAATGAAATTCGGTGTAAATTTGCCTTGGTACATAGGAACATATATGGCCCATAGTATATTCTGGGCGTTATACATATGATTCTTCAAATTACGGTATAAATGTGTTGTATTACCTCCTTCAGACACAATCTTTTAGATAAAATCCTCACCCCTTACCTCCAACCCTTAATAAACGTCAAAGGGTTAAATGAACAGTTACAACAGCAAAGATCAATCAGATATGTCATCATTCGTCGCCTGTCTGGCACAAAACAAAACAACTGTCATGCCACATCTTTTATAACATTACACATCGTAATATATATGATAAATATACGGCAAATATAAAGTTTATATTAAAATTATGGTGATCAAAAAACGCAACCCTGACAGCAAATAACCGGAGCAGAATCGGAGAAATGTTTCACTGGCTCAGTGACTCCCAAAGTGGTCTATATCGACACCCAGGCGTCTATGACAACCTGAAACGGGTCCAAAAATTTAGGGGTCCATGGAATGAATATGGGGGTCCACAACAGTTAATCTCAACAGTACACTGACAGTACCTATTTACTTACATTATACTATCTTATAATATAAAGACATATACATTATTTATAAAAGTGCCGATGAAACAAAAAATTTACTTCACTACAGTGAGAATTTTACAAAAATCAGGTAAGTAGAGGGTCTACCCAAAACCGAGAAACATGGCGAGGGGTCTACGACAGAAAAACGTTTGGGAACCTCTGGTTTAGTTGAAGAACCCAGTTTACCACAACCGTAACACCACGTTGAAAGAAAACGAGCCAAAAACTTTTTCCTTTTTCCTTCCATAGGCCTTCGAATATAAATTCC
This sequence comes from Columbicola columbae, assembly GCA_016920875.1. Taxonomy (NCBI): domain Eukaryota; kingdom Metazoa; phylum Arthropoda; class Insecta; order Psocodea; family Philopteridae; genus Columbicola; species Columbicola columbae. The sequence goes on along the minus strand of JADMLL010000006.1, from coordinate 13,455,771 downwards.
TCCTCCTCCTCTCCCTTCCTCCTCTTTCCAAGTTTAAGGAGAGAAAAAAAAGTTTTACTTCAATTCTCTAAACGACCTCGAAGTTCATATATATATAAAAATAAAGAAAAAAGATAATTTCATAAATTTTATATATAGATAAAACAATTTAAAATAAAAAAAGTCTTTTGAGGAAAGGGAGAAATTTAAATTCAGACAGAGTTATATAATAAATGAATCTTACTTTACCCTCCGTCCGTCCGTCTGTCTGTCGTTTTACTTTATTATCGTAAAAGTTTCGTCAAAACTGCGTCGAGTCGTCGTTTTTGGTTATTCGCGACCGGAAATAGTTGAAAAATCTATGTTGTAGAGACAGAGGCAAAGAGGGATGAGGGTAAAACACGAATAAAAAAAATCAGAGAGAGAGAGGGAGGAGGTAAAGGTGGAGGAGGGGGAACGAGATGCGAAACTTGAGATGAATTCATTTTTTGGAATTTCCACAGCCAGAATTCAAGTTCGCCTCATGAATTTCAATGTTCTATCAGATTCTCTATTTTTCCATCAATAAATCCAGATCAAGTCTCCCTTTCAAAGACTGAAAGAATCGGAGAGAAGTGTGAGAGCAGAAAAGCAGGAAGGAGAGAAAAGGACAAAGAGGGATGGAGAAGAGGTTTTGAGAAAGAATCCTCCAAAGGTTGCATTTTGAATTCCTCTTCTTCTTTACTTTTTCTCTCGGGTTTCATATTTTCAAAAAAAAAAAGCTTTCATATGGTGCTGTATCCAGTACACCGGAAACGGAAACATTTTTGAAGATTTTGGTTATGAGAAACAAAAAATAAAATTTGTACAAGCAACGTAACTGTCTTCTTCGTCTTCGAGTTGGGTCAATCATTCCTGTTGACATATAGACGCCGTTGATTGATTATTTCCAGTATCACCAACTTAACTTAGTAAAATATAATAATATAATGATTTGGCTTAACATTACACGAACCGGAAAGAAATATCGTATGTATGTTATATAAAAGTTCCGAATCATTTTCACTGTGCCGCGAATTTCACAGACTTTCCGTAAATCTAAATTTCTCAGTTTTTGAAAAGTTTTTTCTAATTTCCGGTTTACATCTTATATCAAGTTTTGGTGAAAAGATAATGTAGTTAAGAATGCCAAATTACACATTTTTCCTCCAAAATCCCTTACATCCCATCATTTTTATTGCCAGCCACTGTACATAATTCCTGAGCCTGTTAAGCACTTTGATTACTCTCCTGTGTCAGTTGAACCGTAACTTCCGGTAATATGGCAATCTGGTTGGATCTAATTTGAAATTTGAATAATCGCCGAGAATTATATATATTCACATAATTTAACACTTCTATCGTGACTTATTATGAGTATAATATACAGAACCGACGTTATTTTTCGGTCCACCTAGACCACAATAGATTCATTGTTGTAGTCCGATTTCTCACTCTTGAGTATAACTGGATGTGGGAGAGGATTCAAACTCACTACTACAACTTCTTTAGTATAGCGTTTTGATCACTAAACTACACATCTCATTTTGTTTAATATATATTTAGAAGGAGTTAGTTCCAGAGGGGAGGAGAAAATTCGATTTCGGTGAGTTGCATTGTTGTTCCTACCATTGTTCTCAACCTCCTACTTCTGTTCTTTGCGAGAGGAGAAGGAAGATGAGAGGTGAGGGGGTAGGGGGAGGAAGTGTAAACGAGATTTTAGCGACGAAAATTGGAACAAAACCCACCGACCGGAAGGAAAATCACATTTGCCCACTTGGAATGGAACGGATAATGAGAATTCGTGTCACGTGGTCAATCAACCGTCAACGCGACCGCGTCGGTTTTAAATTAAGCAACGTTTTCCATTTCCGTTTTTTCGGTGGGGATGAGGGGAGGGGGTGCAGAAAAAGGATTTTCCGGAACAAAATAAAAATTCAGTCTTGTTTGACTTGTCCAACTTTTCTTTCTGTTTGTGCTCAGAAGAGGAAGCCTTTTCGCCACAGATGCAAACATCTCGAGGCTTAGGATTCGGGGGGATTTCTTGTTGTCTTCCTTGTTGACAGTTCCTCCGGTTTTGCTGTTTGGCTCACTTCCTTTTAACGTTTTTCCCTTTCGGCTATCTTTTCCCAAAAAGTTTGTATTAATTCCCTTCAAAGGAAACGAGGAAGAAGGTTGGTTGGTTGAAGGGGTGGAAGGGTAGATCCTCCGGGATGTAGAACGCATCCTCTGCGCTCTGAATTTCGTTACCTCCCCCCCCCACTTCTACTCAAATCGTCTCTTCTCTCTCTCGCTGAAACTGTTTCCTGTTTTATCCGGTGAACTAAGACTCAAAAACTATTTGTATTTGTTTCGGTTGTCGGGAAACGACTTTGTCAAAGTCTGGGAATAAATTTCCGAAGGTGACAGATCTCATTTTATTTGAAATCCATTCGGAAGACACGTGATATGTCACGTGGTTCAGGCCGGGAGACTTGATCGAAATTTACTTTTGCTCACTTTTCCGTTTTCCCTTCCTCTCCCCGGGGTTGTTTCGTTTTCTTTTCATCCCTCGATTTCCGTCCCTTAGCCCCCGAAAAAAAAACCTTTTTAAACAAATCACAAAACATTTTCTTTTTTCTTTTCGACTTTTCCCAAATTTATTTTAAACTTTTCTTTTTTCTTAGTCTTCTTCTGTTTGAACTATTCTCCTCCCCGGCCCCGCTCGACCCTCACTCTTTTTCTTTTGAGAGGATTTCTCTTCTCTCTCTCTCTCCTCACTCTTTTTGTTTCTTTCGAACTTTATTTTCGTCGGAAACTTTGGTTTCTCGTTCTGGTCAATAATTCCGAATCAAGTTTTTGTTTTTGGTTTTTGTTTCAGCACATCGTCAAGGATTCCTTCCCTTTCGGCTTCATATTGTTAATAAAATTTCTTCATATTGCGGAGGTCTGTGGTATAGTGGTTAAGTGCCAGACTAAGAAGTTATAGTCTGTTACACCCGTATCCTGTTACACCCAAAAAGAGTGAAAAACTGGATGAAACCCAACTATAACTATATATAAATTTATTTATACTGATTAGTCATAAATTTTTAAATTATCTAAGCTATCCGTCCTGTTGTTTGAGCTGTTTCATTTAACCCATTTATTTGTCATTGTTTTAACCTATAATAGCGATCCCCCGCGGTTTTGGACCTTAAGACGTAGGACAGTAGATTTCAGGGTGCTCGAGAGGCGTTAGGGTAAATACTGGATATCTTGAGAGTTGAGCAACAACAACAACAACAACAGTAACAAAAACCTCATCGCTTGGTGGTTTAAACATCAGATTTAGTTAGTTACAGGCAACCTAGGGCCCGCATTTTCGGGGCCCGAAAATTAGGTTCTTTGGTTAGCTAATTTAACGCTTAACTATTATAGTTATAGTATATCAATGAACACAATATATATTTGACAAAAGGTTGGGGTTATAATGTGTGTCTGTGGTCATAACAGAGAGTTAGGTTGGTACTACTGATAATAAAACCAGTTGTTGTTGTTGTACATAAAATTATAATATTGCATGATGTCAGAAGTGGTATTCCATACCTCGCAAATTTTTTAGGTGAGTTAATAGTATGACTTTATGTACAACAGCAACTTATTATCAGCAATACTAATCTAACTCTCTCTGTTGTGACCACAGGCCACAATTGAATTTCTTAGTTTCTTTATACAATTATCGAAATACAGAAAAAGAAACAAATATAACTTCTACTACAAGTACAAAAGCAATTCGCCATCACACTCGCAGGATTGCCAACCTAATATATCACAATAGTTATGTTAGTAGGAAAGTTCAAGATTATCTAAACCGGAAGCTATTCTTTTTTAAAGTTTGGAACGTTAACCTGGACATTTTAGCCCAATTTATTTATATTACAGTCTTAAGACAACCTCATTTCATAAATAATGCACAGAGTTAGCAACAACTAATTTCAAAGTACCGCACACATTTGGAAAACTCCCTTCACGTTTCCTTCTCTATCGACCTTTTTGGGGCTTTGCCACTGTTTCCTGTTGGATGTAATCGACTTTTCATGTTGGTACCTCTGTGAGTTTTTGTAAGTATGACGTAAGATGACGCATTAGAGGTGAGTATGTGTACACCTAGGTAATCAATTTATCAACAAGGAATCCCAGCAACAATCCTAAGATCCGTTCCGGGTCGCGAAAATCCGAAATCACAAACCATTCAAAGGCTACAAAATTTTCCTTCCCTAGCCCCCCTTTCCCCTCCCGTCTACTTACATCTGCTTTTCATACCACCGAGCCTTCCGGATGTTTGAAATAATAAATTCAAATCCCAAAATTAGATTTAACGTTTCGACGAAAAATTTTCTTTGACTTTTCCTGAAAAAATATTTGGGAAATTCTTTGCTTCTGTCTGTTGCCCTAGCATCCCGCTCTCCCCCAACCGTCCCCATTCCTCTCTGTCTCTCTTTGTTATTTAATTAAATAAAAAAAAGGAATCCTTCTCGGATGTCAGAGAGAAAACAAAAGAAAATGACAAACAATAAATAAATAAAATTTGTTACGAAACGTTTAACGCTTTTTGTTTGTTTGTTTGTCCAAAATCCTTCGCCCGTCTCAAAAATTTTTCTGCCATTTTCGGTATGCGAATCACGAAATCGAACGGATTTATGTGAAAGAGATTCAAAGGGACCGGAAGTGAAGGATGGAAAGAGGTTCAAAGCTCACCAACCCCCGCATTTTCCTTTTTTTCCGATTCTACAGTAGTTTGTTAAGGTCGACATGAGGGCGTGTTTAACACCCTCAACCCACATACACTGGTAGCGGTGATGGTGGTTGGGTTGATACGTGACCAAGTGTCGAAGGAGGAAAAGGTCGCGTTGGTTTGTTTTGTTTTTCGCGGGGTTCCAGGGAGAGAGGTGGGGGTAGGAAGAGTGATGATAGTACCCGGAGATTGATTTTGAAAAAGGTTTTGAAGGGTTGTTCTTGAGGGTATTTAGATCCAATTTTGCTGTTATCGGTTTTGAAAGGTTCCAGTGCCTGATTGCAGGAGTTATCGCTGAAGAGTCGTTGAAGGTTGAGAAACCGGAGAAAACAAGGATGATTACGATATTCGTATAATGAGGGTCTTGAAGTTGTGCGGTCCGTTTTTGAAGTGGAGAATTGGTTTAGGAGGATGTTTAATGAAAGGAGATTTTATTTTTGAAGTGGTTTCGGTAAAACCCGAAGCTAAGAACCCAAAGAAAAACGGTAGAAAGGTCAAAATGTCGGAAAATTATCTTATAGTTATAGAGTATGAATATAGGAACTATACGAAAAACAACCGGAAGTGAAGAACATCCATTCAGAAAATATTGAAGATCAATGAGGAATGTATGAGATTTAAAATTTAGAATTCAAGCTTCAGAGGATGTTTTTGAGAACAAAGAATGGCCTGAAGTTATATATTAATATTAATATTAATTTATCACTCTAATATTTGATTCTTACTTCCGGTTTAAAATGTATGGAGTAATGAGAAATGTTCTAAGCGTTTGGTCAAAGGATCTGACTACCAATTTAATACTTCAGAGTTCGAACCCCCTCTTGTATCCTGTTGTACTCAAGTGACAAACAGAATTCACTTCAGTTAAAGCCGGAAGTTAAACAATTAAAATTCCTCGAATCCTCAAATTCTGTTGGTGAAGTGATAAAGTGAAAACCGGAAGTCGAATGAATGAATAATCGAAATTCAACAACCGGAAGTTATAGAAAGTGAATTTAAGATCACCAATCCAACAAATAAAAGTTGTAAAGGGCTTTTCGGAAGCACAAAAACTCCAAACCGGAAGTAAAAATGAAAGAGTACGGGGATATAAATTTCGAATAAATAACCGGAAGTGAAAACTATTAATCAGTGAAGTGATAAAGGAGGGAATTTGAAAGAAATGGTTATCTATTCTCATTTTGAAGTGTCTGAATGTGTAGAACGTGTAGTAAAAGTGAGGAAAGAGGATGTAAATCAAAAACGGAAGTAAAAACCAAATGAATGGAAAATTAAAAGACAGAGAGTGAATGTAGAGAGTATCACAAACCGGAAGTATGGAGTATTCTCTGCAACTGTTGAAAATCTAAATCGATGTACTTCAACTCCCAAACTGAGATTCACTAAAGAGGAATGAAGATAAAACTTTGAAACCGGAAGTAAGAATCAAATACTGTAATTTAGGATATACAAAGTAACAGTTTTCAACCGGAAGTTTACATCCGTAGGAAATACTTATAACAACACAATTTGAAGGGCTATTTTTTTTTAGCAATCCGACACTACAGGAGATAAAATAAATATGGGAAGTAGGCAAGTGAATGAGTGGTCAAAATTCAACAACCGGAAATTAAACAAGAGGTAGAAAATGAATGTATGATAACTAGTTCTAAAACTAATAATAACTAGGTCTAAAAAAATTGTAAAGGTTTTTTGGAAGCACAAAAACCTCAAACCGGAAGAAAACCCAAAGCAAAGGGATGAGTATTACAAACCGGAAGTAAACTATTCCTTTCCCTGAAAGTGTTAAAGATCTAAATCGATGGACATTCACTAAAGGCCATTGAAAATAATATCGAGTTGACTAGCTGTACTTTAAAACCGGAAGTAAGAATCAGGGTGTACGAAGTAGAAGTTATCAACAGGAAGTTTACGGTTGTTTAGAAAATACTCATGACAATTTGAAGTGAAGTATATATGGTCCCTCTGCAGCTGTCAAATACCAAAATTGATGGAGTTCAACTTCCTAATTGCTTAAATGAATAATTTTTACCTCATCAGCATTATTACCGATAGCAAGCCACAGTTCAAACTGTCTAAAGTAAGGTATTTTTGGGTTGTGTCCTCAACAGCAGCAGCAAAACCCATCTACTATCACCTACTCACAGGACCTGTAACTGAATCCATTCAATTCTGAAGTCCCTGTTTCACTTCATAGACCGCCTACACTTGTCTCTTCAAAACACGCCTCCTCTCCTCCTTCCTTCCTACAGTCTACAAGTTATTTCTCCTCTCAAAAGCAGAATATGTGACTCTGTCGAATTGGCACTTTTCACAATTTTTTGTCTTCAACTTTCCGTTTTGCACGAGGAAGCGGAAAGCTTCTCAAATTCCAGCTCATATTCCCACCTCCCTCTCACTAAATCTCCTTTTTTCCTTCCTTTGATTTGGGTTTCCTGTCAGTTCGAACATTGTACATCTGTCGCGTCATTAGATTCCCCACTCTAATTGTTGTATTTCCTTTCAAAGCCACCTTCCAACTGAATCAGCAGCTTTCATTTCAAAGAATGAAAATTTGAGCGAGGTCTCTTTCAACCGATCACCAACAACTTTGGAAACTCACAACCGACAGAAAAATCACATCTCCTAGTCATCTACCTCTTCCTTCGCCTAAACCCAAACTTTTCCGACTTTAAACCTTTAAGCTTCATCCAACAGCCACTCAACTTTGCGTGGAGTTTATTTACGACACGTACCTAACGCACAACAGTTAATCTAGAATATTCCATCCCCCAAAGCAAATGTAAAACAACAAAAACGACTTCAGAGAAAGAGAGCTGAATGAGGGAAAGACTCGAGGAAACTTTTGGGAGGAAACCACTTGTTGCTGTTGGAAATAATTCATTGAAATTCCTTACAAAATCTATAATTACATTGTTCAGGATATTAAAGGAAAAAAAGTCACACGGGAAGAACAAAGAAAAGAAGCAGTTATACAGCAGATAAAAAAGGAAAGAAACCAACCGGAAGTCTATTTTAAAACGCGCCTACAAAACCAAAAATTCGAAACGTCCAATTCCAACAACTCCTAACCGAGTATTGCAAAAAGTCTAAACATATTTTAACGGGCGCAATCATTTTTAATTCTTTATCTGCTAGATAATTATTTTTTATTTATTTGACGTTAACTCTGAACCCTTATTTATTTATTTATTTATTTTTAATAAGTCCATGGTTTTATATAAATAACTTTTCAATTTAATAATTATTTCCATGTTGATAATTAGCTTCGTGCTTGGTTTCAGCGGTTTTTTCTTTCGACCGACCAAAATTATCTAATTAAAGTTAATGAAATAAAAAAAGGGATGAAGAGAAAGGGGTTGAAGGTTGTAGAAGGGGTAGTAGGATTAATAATTCAAGAGATTTAAAAAATAAAAATCCAGTTAAGCTTCGAACGAATCGCCTAAAAGAAAGAAAAATCCGGTTTAGGAGCTTACCGTCGTTACAATGGTTTTGGAGAAGTTGAATCGATTTCTATATCCGTTTCCGGTTAGAAGATAATTTTTTATCGGTTACCGAAGTGTTAGCTAGCATGTCTAACAAAGTTACCACTTGAGGGAAAATCAAATCGGCTTTGAGAAGGAGAATATTTAAAACTCCCGCCAAAAAACATCCATTCGAGCTTGATTCGGATGTTGGTGGATTGGTGAGGAGAGGCGGGGAGGAGAAGTTGAGGGCCCCACGAATGACCTAATCACAAACCTCAAAGCAAAAACCGCTGGCCTTCATTCGTTACCGTTTCGGTTTGATGGTCCGGAGCCGAACAATAACAAATCGCGGTGATTAAGGCTAGCAGCATGAAATCCCTGCAGTCTCGCTGTTTTACGACCACCCCTGCCTTCTTTACCCTTCCAAAACCTAACCCCTCCTCCTCTTACTTCCAGAATCTATGGAGATGATAGATAAAATGTTTTCCCATCAATTTAACTGAAGCTGCAGACAAACATAATAAAGCAAAAAGCAAAAACCCAAAATAAATGTCGTTTCTTCCGTGCAATTTGTTAGGTTCGCTCTCCTTCTTTTACGATTTTGCCATGATTCCTCCCCTAACCACCCCTAATACTACTTTATCCCTTAAACTCTCCTCTCATATCATCGTCATCCTCATCCTCGAAGTCTGTTTCGACTTGGCTATAATCATAATAACAAAGAAGAGAGTCGGAAAAGTTGCTCAACGTCAGCATTCCTGCTTTTTGTTTCATTTTTATGAATCATCCCCAAAGTGAGGAGGACGGAGGGAGGAAGAAGAGAGGGGCGAATTGACCTAATTTATATAAAGCATAAAAATATACTGATACTAATAAATAAATAAAAATTATTTATGTTTATGCGAATCAATCGAAAGCTGGTAGAAAAGGGTTTTGAGTAGAAGGAAGACAGATGAAAAATGACGTCATTAATCATGTGATTAGGTTTTAAGATTTAGGGTAACGAGTACCTGAGTTTGTTGAAAAAGGTACCTGAATGATTGACTGGCTATTCGTAAAGCTTTAAAGTCTGTTGTTCGTCTTCCTTCCGGATGTTGTGTAGTTTTCATCTCTTTGTGTCTTAAGGTTCTCTTTCGATTTCCTCCTCTTCTTGTCTCTTTCCACAGTATCTCTTCCTACCCTTACCTGTAAATAAATTTACAACTGTTAGACCTTACTGGTAAGAACTAATCAAACACTTAACCTTTCTCGAAATTATCTACATTAAATTCTCTGGTAGTTGATTCGTCCCAAGTTCGAACTTGTCTTCATCTTCTGTTGGCATCATTCATGGCGTCCAATATCACCACCACTTCCGGTTATTGTCTTTCTGTTATAATAAACGGGAGGGAATGTTTCAAACGGCCCTAAACACAATACCGACATGACAGCAAGGTGAACCGCGAGAACACGTGTCACAAGTGGTGGGTATGTCTGCGATATGAATGACCCGCGCCAGATATTCCGGCTAATAAGCTCTCTCGACATCACACGTGTATGCTGGGGTTTTCAAAAAAATAAATTTTCCGGGGAAAATGGGAGGAAAGGAATGCGATGAAACCGAGGAGAGAATTCTGCGGCGAGGAAACGGAATTCGAGTTAACGACAAACTTGAAATGCATAAGGTAACCCCCGTTTCCCTTTCGACCCCCTGCCCCCACCATCCCGTGAAAATTTCAGCGAAGAAAGACGGGAAATCCTTTACGCGCAAAATGGTTTAATCCTCTAATTAACATCATCGCGGGAGTTCTTTCGAAGTTGTTGTTTGACTTTCAAAATCTTTTTAAATTTATGGCTTTCTTTAAACGTTTTTTTGTTTTTAATGTGGCGACATATTTCCCCTCACGTACTTCCTCCACCTTTTACCCCCTGCCTCCTTTGATTAATGTAACCAGCCATCGAAATTCTAAAAAAGGTGTAAAGCGGCTCCTCAAGTTTGTCGCAGTAACTTCAGCACCACTTTGAGAAGAGATCGCAATAGACACGACACATACTCTTCTCTTTGATAAAAACCGGAAATGGTTCCTACCAAAAATCATTTGAACTCAAACTCTTCCATCCAAATCCAGCTAACAAACTACAGCACAACTACTTTATAATGTGGCGCTATAATTTCATACATCATAGTAATAATATCAACAACAAACAAATCTACGAAGATCGGAGTTACAGGTACCCGCCCTCAAGATGTCTATTTGTCTAACTTTTGGGGTATGTTAGAAGAAGGGCCGATAATCGAAAATCCTGTTACAGTCAATCTGCTGTTCAGCAGTCAGGATTTCAGGCCAAAACCATCGCGACTCATTTATTACAACCAATCGAGACCCCAAAGATTTTATTTGTAAAAGACATCTCCAAACCTCAATAACCGGAACTCTCCTCCTCCATGAAACTTAAACCACAACAGCAGCTTACACGTTTTGTTATATACAGTCTATACAGCTGTCCAGCAAACTGTATAAAAATAAACTGAGATCCAGCCATATATCTCTACTAAAACACGACTTCCCGAATAAAATGAGGTCCTAGTTGGTATGTTAAAGTATCTCCACGACTACGCTTCATCATCAATTACTTCCGGTTAGGATATCATATAATCTACAAAACAATTGAATATATTATTAATAATATATAAAATTATGTAATAAAATTAAACAAAAGTTTGAAACAAAATTTAAAACCTTTTTCAACTTCCCTAATCAAATTCAAATTCCATTGATGAGCTTTTAACAAACCCTAATAACCGTTACAAACCCGATAAAAACCTTCTTCCGGCTTATTACTTCCGGTTTTATATTCGTACATTATCTCCTGATTGTGGGAGGTCTGTCATATAGTGGTTAAGTGTCAGATTACGAAGTTATAGTCTCGACATCAAATTCTCCTTCAGCATCCTGTCATACCCAAAATGGGGTGAAAAACGGGATTAAAACTCAACTATAACTATAACTATAATTAATCCTGATTGATTGATTACAAGAACCTGACTTTAATTATAAATTCATAACTTTCCAAAAGTCAAAAAACTAAATTTCGGAGCACAACCGGAGAAGGGAGGTCGGGTGAAACGGACCAGGAAAGATGGCTGCCTTTGGAAATTGCGGAGGTGGAGGAGGCGCGAAAACGAGGAAAGAAAGCATGACGTCGCATTCTAATTTTGAATCGGGCTCTAATGACTCCCTCACAGCCTCCCTCACCACCACCACCACCTCCTCTCCTCTCCTCTCCCAGTGAAAGAATACCAAATTTATTCATTAGAGTCGCGCTAAAAAGAAACTTCGATTAAGGAATTATTTTCGGGAGGGACTGAGAGGAGGGAAGAGGAGGTGAAGGAGGAGTAGAGAAATCTTTTTATGCTCTTTTAAATTTCTCTTTTGAAAGGTTTTAAAATGAGAAAGATGGCGGCGAGGAGGGAGGTGTCGTTGAAAATAACTGGAAAGGGTTTGAAGGAATCGATTTTAACAAATCGCTGATGGTAGTTTCCAGCCGGGAAGAAAGGACAGCTGAGCGGAAACAAGAAACGAAAGCTCAGACTTCATCGGATTATAATAATCCGATAATAAGCTCTAACGAGACACACCACGCCAAGAGAAAAGGAGATTAAGAAAGACGTTGAAGGGTTAGAAGGCAAAACGACGAACTTTCGGATTAGGTCACCTCGACGACAGTCCCTCCGGCTCATCTAGAGAATTACCTAAGAAAGATGGTGCAACGACAGCTAACGAAAGAGAATCAAAGGCACTTCGACCAAGAGTCAGTGACCTCAAGGCGATGGAATTAAAAACGGGAGAAAAAAAATGGAAAGAGAAACAAACGGAAGATTCAAGCGAAAACAAACATTAAAAACCAAATAAAAGGAGACCGGAAAAGGCTGGAAGGAAGGACAGGAGAGAACGGAAGAGGAGAGGAAAGCACAACAGGGAAGACTATCAATGAGCGGAAGGCAGGCTAGAGACAGGAGAAAAGGCAAAAGTTTCTATAACGATTTATCTAAATTAAGGAGGAACCGATATACTCCGAACGGAAGCGTTTCCAGGTGAGATGAGGAGGAGGAAGAGGGAGGCTGCGAAACAAGTGTTAGTTTCCACTCGAGAAGTAATTTCCCTTCGCTTTCCTTCAATTTTTCCCTCAAATCCTTCCATTTCCCTTCCTCAAGACTGATGGCTACCAATTATTGTCCGAAATCAGTTTCCGGTGGTTCTTTGTCTTGATGGAAGATTTACTTTCCTTTGACTGTTGGATGCTGGTCACAGTCTTTCGGCTCAAATGACCGGATGTGAGGTTTCGATAACGTCATAACCATGCCTACGGGGTGTTAGTTTAATGAACAGCAGCACCCAGAAAGTGTTATCAGCAATTTTTGACAAGTCTAGACGTGTCTAGAGTCTAGAAGTGTGAATAGTGTTTGCGGTAGTTCTCGCAAATCCCAGCGACTGACATACCTTTCTGTTAGGCTAACCGGAAAATATTGCCGGTTCTGTGCGATACAGATAATATAAATGATACGGCAAAAGTGATAAATCAAAGTAACATATATAATCGGCTTGCTAAATGTGGCAAATTATAGAATATTAATCACATTTACCGGCTAGTTTATAAATATCTAACTCCTAATGTGAACGTTAAACAAAGTTTTGTCAGATTTTTGGCTTCCCTCACTTCTTGTTGGGTGATTAGTTCACTGTTATTGGCGAGAACAGCTAATTGTACTGCTTGTTCTTTGTCAGAAACGCGACAGAAGTCAAGCATGTCAGCAAATTTTGATTAGTTTCTTCATTACAAATTGGAAATTTTATTAAATAGCCGGTAAATGTGATAAATATTTATTAATTTGCCACTTCTACCAAGCTTAGTTGGTGGTTATGAATAATTATCAGGAATTATATATATTTTCACCTTATTTATCACTTTTACCGTTGTAAATCTAAGTTATAACTTTCCGGTTTAGGGAACAATATCGTTTGGAAGACGAAAATCAGCACAGCCGCCGATGAAACATTCGGAACCTCTAACAGTTGAGGGCAAAAATCCTCACAAAACCGGAAATAGAGGAAAGAACTTATAAATCGACAGCGCAAACCTAACTTAACCTAACCCCCATGTGTTAGCTACATAACCTAGCATCATACAGGGCCTACAAACGGTCATGACGTCATTCGTATCTTCACACTCCGCCTCACCCTCCAAAGTGAAAACAGCCAAATTGAAAAATGCTTTTCCTCCTCCAGAAGAAAACTCTTTTTTCATTACCACTTCTACCACCCCCAAACTCCTCTCTTCCACCCCCTCTCACCCTCTAAAAAGGAAACGCAATGATTAATTCCCGTTAAAACCGCCTTTTTTAATTATCCTTTGTCCAAGTGTCGACATTGTAGCCAAAAATTTTTCCTTCTGCCCTTTCGCAGGGAAAAAGAAAGTTTTTTTCTGTTGCTTCAGGAGGTGAAGGAGGGAAGGGGAGGGAGGGAAAGCTTCTCAGATTTCTAAAACCCGGAAAATTAAAAACAAAAAAACTTTTGAAAGCGTACAAATGTGATGTCTGCTTTTTTAAAAACTTTTTTTGTGCTTGTTTGCTGTCGCCTGTATCCGTTTGTCTTTGTTTCCTCCTCCTCCTCTCACCCCCCACCTACCACCCCTTCTCTTCATGTCTCGTAAGACACCAAAAAAAATTTTTTTGAAAGCTTTTGAAATATTTAGGAGAAATTATCCTGAGGGAAAGGAAACATAACTTCAACCGGATTCTTGTAGAAAGTGTTAAAGTTTGATTAAAAGACTTCTAAGAGACAGGAAGATGGGTGGGAGGAGGGAGAGAGGGAGGAAGATAGAAAGAGACAGAAACATCTTATTAAAGTAGTGTGGAAAGGGAAACAAACGAAACAAAGGAAAAGCTTCAAAAGGAAATCAAAGTGGAGGAGGAAGAAGAAGATGGAGAAGAACTGAGCGTCTCAAGCGTTCACGTTCCAATCGACTCGACTTTTTCTTTGTCTTTTCAAGAACCCGTTCCCCTGACTTTTGTTTACTAATTTCAAGATGGTAGTTGACTATGAGTAAAAAGGCCCGTCGCCGAATCACAATCTTTCCTGTGTCACTTACATTTTGGTGCCAATCTCATTTTCTGTAGTTTTCCCTTCGTGAGTTTGGGAGATTTTCGTGGCTATTACTACTATCAGGAAACCTAAGTTGACACGTTTTCTGATTTCATTGGAATCATTAACGAAGCCTTATTAAAATTCAAAGCAACTATATCCTGAATTGTTTACACGAGTGTGCATTATTTATGAGATCAAATATTTGTGAGAAAGTAATTTTTTTTGTACTTAAATCTTCATGAAAAATTCTCGATCGCTGTATGCATTATTTCTGAAACGAAACTCCCGGTTGAGTGTGCATTATTTATGAAAGAATAAGAGAACAAAGTCAAAACATAAATCCAGTTAAGCCAAAATTTGGTTGAAGGTTGGTTTTGTCACGTTCGTCCATATTTTCTTTTGATAAGTTTTCGCAGGCTGTTACTCTTAGCAAAGAGATCTAACGTGAGCCATTTTCCTATTTAATTGCCATAAATCCCGATGTCTTTTTACAATAGAAAGTGACCATCTCCTATAATACGGGAGAATTTTTCACACAAGTGTGCATTATTTATGAAAGTATATTTTTTGTAATTAAATCTTCGTGAAAACAATTCTCGATAAATGTGTGCATCATTTATGAAAGAATAGGATGATAGAGACGGAACATAAACCAGACTAATCCAAAATATCGTGGCAGGTTTCTTAATTTTATTTATAACTGCTGACAGAATATACTCTAAATCAGCGATTCCCAAAGTGGTCTATATCGACACCCAAGCGTCTATGACAACCTGCAACGGGTCCAAAAATTTAGGGGTCCACGATGGTGGATCTCAACATACACTGATAGCACCTATTTACTTGCATCATACTATTTTATAATATAAAGACATACATTACTTATACAAGTACCTATGATGTAAAAAATTTACTTCACTACAGTGAGAAATTTACAAAAATCAGGTAAATTGGGGGTCTACCCAAAACCGAGAAGCATGGCACGGGGTCTACGACAGAAAAACATTTGGGAACCTCTGCTCTACACAGAAAATATGAGGTGACATCCACTTCCACGAGTGAGACCCCAGTTAGCTTAGTCTCTATCACTATTTTGTGATATATACAAAGCAACCACAGAAGAAGAGAAAAGCAACATACAAAGACAGACGGAAACTGCAGAGAGTATAAAGGTGGAAACACACGATGATGACACACAGACACCGTATGCAGAACGTCTGAATGAAAGGTCAAGCCTGCACCTATCTCTCATCTCCTCAACTCTTCCATTTCTGATTGAATCGGTTCCATCAGAACAAATAGCTTCGAGCGGTATTCCTGTTTCGTTTTTGGTTTTTTCCTTTTTTAATCCAATACCCTCCTCCCCCGCCAAAAAAGAGCAAAATTTTGATTTCTAGCCGTCAGGGACGGAGACAA
Organism: Columbicola columbae; assembly: GCA_016920875.1. Taxonomy (NCBI): domain Eukaryota; kingdom Metazoa; phylum Arthropoda; class Insecta; order Psocodea; family Philopteridae; genus Columbicola; species Columbicola columbae. The sequence goes on along the minus strand of JADMLL010000006.1, from coordinate 13,440,010 downwards.
CAAGAAACGGGAAAAGACGAAGAGAAAACTCCAGAAACGACCTAAATAATTATTAAACATTGAAAATTAATTAACTTTAAGCTTTCGGGAAGATTTCAAAAAGAAGAAGGAGGAGGAGGAAAAACTGTGAAGATTGAAGAGCAAGGTGAAAGAGAGTGAGAGAGGAGGAGGAGGAGGAGAGAGAGAGAGAGAAAAGGGAAGAAACCACGAAAGTGAGAAATTCTCATTTTCTTAAAACTTCAAAGACGAAATTTACATGATATTGTTTCGGGAGACATTTTAATTTCGTGGGAGGAGAAGAAAGTAAGAAACCAGGACTGAGGAGAAGAGAAAGAAGACGAATGGAAGTAGAAGAAGAGAGGAGATGGGGGGACGAGTCAGAAAGACGCTTTTCCCCATCTTCCATTCTAACCTGCATTCACTTTGATTTTCCTAATTGCTGAAGAAATACCTGCTCTAAACCAAGACACCATTTTAAGCGAATGACTGGGTGATGAGTACCGGAAAATTCTTCATCTACCCCCCCACTCCTCTCCTCTCCTCCTTTCTCCTTCCAGCTACTCAAATTAAAGTTTAATTCGTCAGCATATTTCAGAGGAAAATCGCTTTCCCGTCCAAATAAAAAAGGTATAAAAGTGTTTAGGTTTCGCCTCCCTCCACCACGACTACCCCTAAATCTCCCTTACATCCTCTCTCACGGTCATTAATTTTTGTTTTAACATCCCCTTCACGGAGAGGCTTTAAGTTCTCGAGAGTCGATGGGAGGGGTAGAAGGTAAACGATTTGGGTTCGCGTTCGATGGTCTTGTTGGAAGTGGGAAGGATGAGAAAAGCTCGGGAAATGCAAATTACTGCTAATTGCTTAATAATGAAATAAAACGTAGAGAGAAAGAGGATGAGGAAGATGATGAAGAGAGAGAAAGGAAGACGTGGAGTGTGGAAGAAGAGTCGAAAGTGATGAAGTTTCCGTGAGGAGGAGACGTGGGCGAGATGTGCGTCAAAGGAAAGCCTTTCGGCTGATTTCTTGAGAGTTTTCCTCATCTTCTTCTTCTTCTTCTATCTTTCTTTGAGATTGTGTTCTTCTCCTTCCTCTTCTTCTGGGTCAGAGAACATTTTGAACCGTTCGGTTTAAGAGATCTGAGATTGTCATTAAGACACGTTTTTTTGCCTCCATTCACTTTGGTGTGTTCTGACAGGTCGAGATGGTGGTCCAAACCGATCCGAACACCAACAGACAAGATGGTTTCTCTTCTCTTCTTCAAGTGCCACGACTCCTTCACCCCAAACATCTACTTCCTAATTATTTTCATCTCCCCAACTATTTTTCCATTTTCCTGCTTCATTTTCAGGTTGGATTGGGCCCAATTCTCGCTACAGCATGTCAGATTTCTTGGAATACAATAACTCAACCCAACTAAATATCAACCCTAAAATTCAGACTCATAGTAACAATACGCCATAACCGTCTACTGCTCTACAGAGCCTGTCCCAAAAGTCCCCGGAATGATTTCTTAATATCACCTATTCAATATCAGCTCACAATCGCTTCCTTGACTGACTGACACCGGTTTTGTTTCAAACCTTATACTCGCACCAGCTCGTCAGCGTTACCAGCTACAGAAAATTATTTCCGGAACTTTTATGACGATCGATAACCTATACCGTCTAATTATGTTAACTGAGAGAGAGAGTGAATCAAAGTCTTTGATCACTGCACTTAATAAGAGTATCGAATGTAGAGGAAAAGCACTCATAGTGAAGTGCATGAGGTGAAAACCACTACAGCGTGACGTCACGAGTTTGACTTTCCTGTGGTGGCTCGAGAGCAGAGTAGTAACACATTTTATAATGTATAAGATACTTACCATGTATAGTAAGTGTATATGTGGTTATATCAGAGGCAATAACACACACTATTCAGCGAGAGTTCACTATCTGAGTCCTTCCTTGGAGGGTAAATTTGTTTTAAATTTAAAATTCATTAAAATAAATTAAATTAAAATTAACTTCATAGATAATTTTAATAAATAGACAAAAAATAAGTTAATTTAAATATAAAAATATTTAAAAAAAAGGAACCTAATTAATAATTCAGAATTTTTAATTTAATATCAAATATTTATATAAACCAATAAATTTGAGTACTGCCTTTAAAAAATTAATTTATAAATATATATTCGGCAGAATAGCTTGAAAGCAACAATTTAAATTTTAAATTTGCAATTATTATACCTCCCTCCAAGGTGGGACTCATATAGAAAACCCTCACCCACTAACACTTATACTAGTCATACAGAACAATGACACTACTTGGATCACATCAACCATCACTCACGACTGCCATAAAACTACTGAATTACTCAAAGCTAGCTCTGGTCACATCCGCCAACAAACTCGGCTGCGCGCGCATTCTGTTAGTTTCATCTTTAGTCCCTTTTAATACTAATCACAATTTGTTATACCCAAGGTTACCTAAAATTGCTACTCATTTTTCACTAACATCTATTCTACATTTTACTACAACTTTTAACAGTTACAAAGGATTGACTATCACCATCTACTTAGAGCAAAGAACCCGTAAGGGGCAAGATATACAGCTAAAATAAAAAAAGGAGGAAGATAAAGAAAAGAGCAACGAGAACAGAAGGACCATCGAAGGTAATAGAAGATGAGAGAAATAAAAAAACAAGAAGAAGAAAAAGAGAAAACGTAAAACCCAAAAGATAGATAAGAAAAGACGGTCAAGTACCGGAAATAAAAACTTTTCCCTCTAATGGAAACCATTAAAGGTGAAAGTCTTCACCTCCTTCCTTCTCCTTCGTTCATCCTACAGGATCACCTACCACCCCCACCCCGTTATCCAACCCCCAAAAGACAAAGATTTCGGTTATTTACATTTTCGGGGTGAAGGGTGGTAGTGGATTTATCTACCATCGAGTCAAAGCCTGTTCCCATTCCTTCATCTATCTTCTGTCGGAATGAGGTTTCGCGAGCCAAGACAACAGCGACAGCGACGACAAAACAAAACTTAATCCCGGTGACTTATGCCAGGATCCATTCTACAGGTGGTTATATCTCTTCCGAAGATTTTTTTCTCTCTCTGTCTCTCTTCTTATCTACTCCCGTCTCCTGGGTAGAAGATATGCCGACTGGATTAATAAAAATTGTTCTTTCTATCTTTTCTTTTCTACCCTTTTTTGAAAATGATTTTCTTCTCATTTTGCTGTAGCTCGCGGCGGTTTGATTCGGTTTTGCCCTGGTCGGATTGTGTTGTTGAGCTTTTTTCTCTTCTTCATCTTCTTCCTTTCTTTCTTTCTTTTTATCTGGAATTTGCTTCTCCTTTAGAAAATAAAAATAAAAATTCCCGGGGGGCAGGTTCCAGGAGAAAACTTCATCCCGGGAATTTTCCTTTTTTTTGTTTTCCCCGTCTTTCATATTGCCTGGAAGCTTTTCTTTGGAGGAAAAGAAATTTTCGGCTTTTTGATTGAGTTGGGATGAGTTTTCCTCTCTTCTCTGTGAGGCTTGAGGGTGGTGGTGGGGGGCAGAATTTGAGAGGAAAAAAAGGAAAAATTTTGAGTGATTTGGTTTTTGCCTCCTTCCCGGATTTATTTTTTGATTTTCCGATTTTTCGTTTTAAAACATTTCGCTCAAAAGAAAAGCGGAAAAGGATTTAGTTTTCCTGTTTTTTCGTTTCCTTCAGTCTTTTGTTATCTTCACTCATTTCCGGTCTTTCTTTTTCGCGTTCTGACATTGCTTCTAAACTTCATATCGGCTTTGTGTTCCCCTTCTTTCTTGACATACTACTTGGGTTACTTGTTTACTGCTAAGATTGTGAGTTGTCAGGGAATTTTAGGTGGAAGGATTGTAGATAAATCGAAGGAAGTCATTATATACACCTATTTATAATTGTATACTCTTTTTGGGTGTTATAATATCCTCTTCTATACACATTTTTCCCATGAAAGCTTACTATACTATAATCAATAATATAGTCAATAAATATACGCCTGTGGGTAGACATTAACGTCAATAAATAATTAAAATATACACCGGCGCCTACGACAAAAGGAAACTGATAAATAAAACATATACTTATTAAATATGTAGTAAATATATAAGTACTTATTTAAAAAATGACAGAGAAATAACAAGTTCACCAATAAATAAATAACATGTAAGTAAATAAACGATAAAACAAAAATTCATTAATATAATTGCAACAAAATAGATAAACAAACCGTAAATAAATACATAAGTCCTTGCAAAATAATTAAATAAATAGCCAGATAAATATTAACACTATATATAGTACTATTATATATACATACATGTATACATATGTATAAAGTACATAAGATGAGAGTACAAAGATATATTTTATAAGAGCCACCGAGTCTTGGCTTAGCTTTAGTCTTCTAGGAGACTCGGTGGTCCTCGTATATCTTTGTATTCTCGTTCAGTATACTCATTACCCGAGTGGAACGACCTCTTGTCTACCAGGTCTTTCTCTCTTCTCTCAGTTCGTCTATCTTGTCTTTCTTTGCACTTTTTCTTCACTCTTCTTCCACCTTTCAGCAACTTGAACCCAATTTGTATGAAAATCCAGTTGTTTTCTTCTTTTTCTTTTTACTACCCATCTTCTTCTTCCTATCTCCTTTATTTCTTAATCTATTTCTTTTCATTGGTGTTCCTTTTCGTTTGTTTTAAACCAACGTCGAGCAAAAGTTTTCTTTTGTCTTTTGCTTCTCATTTTCTCTCCATTTTCTTCATGTCTTAATGGCCAGACTTTCCAGTAAACGATTCAACCATCTACTTGTGTGAGATTGTTTTGTTTTGGTTTGTCATCTTCTTGTCTTCCCAAACTTTCAAACCCATATTTCGTATCATGATTGCTTCTCTGTTTCTTTATCTTTGTGACTCTTTAGAACCAGTAAAAGTCTTCAGGTTCTTGTGTTTTGAGGTACTTATATACAAAAGGAAATAAATAAAAATACCTACAAACTATGACCCACTCGCAGGATTGCCAACCTAACATATATAACAATGAAGACAAAACAAGTCTTGTATTATAGAGTACTGCAGTGATAAAGTAGCTACAGCAGAAGACAATGGATTTTCGTGCTGGCACTCAAATTTTTTTCATTATCTACTAACCAAAGAATTTTATCTACGTTAATTCAAAAACGCGAAGTGTCTTAGATAAACTGAAAACCTGAGATCTAAGATTCAGGACACCACGAATTTTATTCCCACTTTCAGCATTCAGTCTGCCCTCCACGAAACACCCTGAACCAGTCTTCAAAGTCTTTTGTGACGTCATAGAAAATTTTTTTTTGTTTAAAATTGAAAGAATTTACAGTCAAAGCAGGGAAAAAATAATTTTCTTCCATCAAATTTAACATTCGAAATCAAATTAAAGACTTTTTTCATCTCCTCTCTCCTCTCCTCATCATCTTCTCTTCCTCGGTTTATTCTTTCACCTTTTTTTTTACTCTTCCTCCCTTCTTCTCCTCCGCCATTTTCCTCAACTCGAAAATATTTTCCAAAATCGATTTTTCCTTCTTCTTCTTCTACTTCTCCTCCTTTTTCATCTCTCATCCCACGATGAACCCTTTTTGTACAAGATGAGAGGATGAGAGAGAAGGTTTTTATTTTCTTTAATGCGAATAGAAAATTTCCCTGCTTGTTTTGGATTTTTTAGGCGCGTTTTGAAATTTGGTATCGAGTTACAGCCTCAGGGTTGGAGGGGTTTCCAAAGAGAGGGAGAGTTAAATACGAAAGAAGAGACGGTGAGATGGGTTTTGAAGATATTAAAAGAGATGAGAGAGAGGAGGTAGAGAAGGTTAGGAGGGGAGTTTAAAACATAGAAAGAAGGACACGCAAACAATCAAAACAAAACCAAAACCCAAAAATGAAAGAACACGTGTTCAAAAGCAACCTTCAACCCTTGGGAAACCTTTTCCGAGACCAGCAATCATAACCCTTTCCTCGTTCCTACATCCCCTGACCGGAGACAATATAGCTGAGTAAAGCCTAACGCTTTGATGACGTTTCTCAACCGGAAATGGTCTCTTTCCTGGTTTTCTGGGGAGAGGAAAGGTAAAGTGGGAAGTGTGAAACGAAACTAACGACCATCTGCTAATGAATTTCAAATATTTGAAGGAGAAAGAAAGGTTGGTTGGAAAGGGTAAGAGTGAGGAGAAATGGCGTCGGGCATTTGGAAAAGCTCATCAGGAGAGGAAAATGAGAAAAGCTCTCTCTCTCTCTCATAAATTCGTAATCAGAGACGACGGCGACGGGACTCTGTAAGTACATTATTAATGCAACGAACGGAAACTTATTTGAGGATTTTATTTCCCTCCTCCCAAAAGACATACGTGCTTCCTCCTCCTCCTCCTCCTTCATCTTCTCTTTTCCTCACTCTCACTCGTTTCATGTTCTCAGAAAAGGAAAAATCCGATTTCGACAGAACCAAAAAATAAATAAATAAAAAATAAAAATGAGTGAAAGAGTGACAGAGGTCATGCTTTCTAAATAAACCGATTATCGAGGCGAGGATTGAATCATTTTGTAGGCGCGATCACGTTTTTCCTTATCAGTTAACAAAACTGAAAGGCCGTTTGATGAAGAGACGCACAAATATTATCATCTTTTGGTGTATCTGGTGATTTGGTCTCTAACCCAACAGCCTGTTTGAAACATCAAGTATCGTACAGTAAATAGTATAAATTCAAGACGTTCGTCTCTTGTAGTTGTTTGGCAGTTGAATGGGAGAAAGGACACCCTGAGCTGCTTACTCTTATCAGGACTCCGTCAGTAGAAAGCGAACTTTCACTGAGCATCGAGAAAAAGCTACGAGAGACTGTGAAATACGGCGAGAGAGTATGAAAAAACTGCCCGAAATTATTTTAGACTGCGAAGAACTAAGAATCAACTCACAAAGACGGTATGAAACTGCTTGACAGTCGTGTACCTGTCAGCCTTCCGCTCGAGTGGCGAACGTTTTCGCGTATTTATTCCCCTCCGCCTCCTTCCGACGACTATTACCAAAAATGACACCAATGATTGTTGTTATTATTTATGTTATTAAACCGCCCATCACGTATCGTAATAAATTAGTTACCACAAGTAATACTATAAACAAAGTTATTTAAAATAAATAAATAAATAACTAAACAAAATAAATAAACTTGTTTGCATTAGAAATGTAGCAGTTATTTATTTATTTCTTCATGCTCATGTTGGTTAGTTTTTATTATTTATCTATTCATTCACCTCATTAGTCAAAGTAATAAATTATTGGGTTACATAAATGTACAGTCTATTTATTTATTTATTTACGTTGATAAATAGTTGCTTGATGTATCTGCTTGTTGGTATATGTTTATTGATCGAGTTATGTGTTAGTCCTGAGCTCGTTAGCAGTATAATTAGCTCTTTAAAAGGGAAATATTGTAACACCCGCGGATAATAAAATGGTACACAGTTAAAAATATATCATATTATATTATTTAGATATATACGGGCTTTTTGACACGATACTGATTATGCTTATAATATTATGACGTCCGTTGGCTTCACGGTGGTGCCATACAATATTTCACAAACAGGGCTGAGTGCCGGTGACGTCACATTCGGAAATTATTGCGCATGCGTCACTGGCGATCTTATACCCATTTACACATGTGGACGATTACCACTAAACTCCGTATGTTGTGAATTTAGAACATTGGTGCTCAGGCAGGATGAAAGTCAGTTCCACAGGCACACGAAACAATTTACATTAGACCTCCGGACGTCGTAGTGTTGACATCAGCAAGAATCATACCAATTCATTTGAGCCTGTCATCTCCTAACCTAAACCATTTTGCAGGGTAGATAAACGTTTAAGGGTCATCCCTTAGTGACGTCATCCAACCCAACAATCATCTATCAGTAGATGAAGACACACATCCAAAACTCTTTCGAAAGACAATTTAATCCCTCAAAGAGGAACCGCACAACCTATACACAATCCCCAAATTATTCAAAACCCGATGGCCCGTTAATCATCTTCTTTTCCTCTCACTTCCGGTTTCTCTTTAACTAAATTCGAAATAACGGAGGAGAACAAAAGAGAGAGAGAAAAGAAGACGACAGGAGAAAAAAAATTTTTTTCTTTCCTTCCCATTTCCCGCTTCGACGATTTTTCTTATTTATTTCTCAAAATCGACTTCTTCCATTCCCATCCACCACCCACCCCCCCTTTCATCTCCCCAATGGAAGATTATGTGAAATGGAAATATATATCGTCGTCATCGAATCGCGCCTAAAAAATATTTAATCAATTCTCCCACGGCTGGGAGTTTGTCTTGAGACGGAATTTAAAATTTTTTTTCTTTCTTTCTTTCTTTCTCGTCTTCTTCTTCCTCTTCTTCTTGTTTCAATTGCTCTTCGGGATGAAGATTTTTCTCTTTTCGAAAAATCCTATAGAGTTTAAGTAAATTTCTTTAGAATTCTAGTAGAATAGAAATCGGATTAGAAAATTTAATTCGCGGGTGTGGTTGTTGGAAGGAGAATTGGAGGAGGAGGAGGAGGAAAAAGTTGGGCAACTCATTCTCTCCTTCAGATTTCTAATGAACCACAATTAATTTGTCTGCTTTCGAATTGCGAGGGCCTCGCGAGCTTTCTCCAGGAACTTTTGAAAAGGTTTTTCTCCAGTGCCTATCTATTCTTTTCTTTCTTCGTCTTCTTCTGGCTTCACCTTCCTCCCTCTCTCTCCCTTTCTTATTCCTTCTTTCATTGTGTATAAAAATTTACAATACTTGAGCCTTTTCCCCGTGAATTTTTTCCTCCATCTTGAACAAGGTTCCTTTTTGGTTTCTTTGTTATCGTTTTTCTACATCTTTTTGCATGTTGACTTCTCGAGCTTTTACGTTTTGAAATTTTTTCCTGTCTCTTAGACCAAGAGCCCTTAACCTAGTTTTTCCTCTACCTTGTTACTCTCACCCGGTTGCATTTCATCCGTTTGGCTGGTTCGCAAAATATTTGGGTTTAGGTTTCCCCTTTGAGATATTTGTACAGTCTTTACAGATATATGAGCTTGGAGGAGAGTAAAAGGATCAAAAAGACAGCAAAAAAAGGAAAAAGCACAACAACGACGAAGTAGAAAATCATTCAAAAGATTAATACAGCAACCTCGGAAAATGTATTTCTCTCATCACAGGTCAAGACAGCCGGTAAGGAAAAAAAGGTGAAAACAGCAAAACAAATAAGCAGAACGTTAAAACAGGAAATCGCGAAAGAAAAACCAGAAAACAGAGAAAAGGTTTCGGTGTGCAGCCATCATTCATGTGAAAGGTGCTGTAGACTCATACACACGCGACTCCTCTCTCTCTCTTCTTATCCTTTCAATCATCTTTCCTACCCCTCAGCTGCCTCATCAATCTCCTCTCTCTCGCTGCTGGAAAAATCAAAACAGGAAGAAAAAAGTTGCCATGACTGCAAAAAAGGAAGAAAAATTTCCTCGAAATCGATTTCCTTCCATCATCCTCCTTTTCTTCCTACCTCCTGCGACAATCGCGCGCGAATTTATTACTTTTATTTGTCTTTCGTCGTCTGCTTTGATCTCTTTTCATTTGTCAGAAACCTTTGAGGTGAAGCTTTAAAATTCCGAACAGGTTGACTATCAAAGCACATTTTTACCCATCTCCTCCGCCGCCTCACTTCCCTATTCCTCCTTTGGTTCCTTCGAAAATACGCTGAGTCGGTTTTAAGAAAGAGAAAGGAATGGAAGAGGAAGGAGGAGGAACGGGAGGTAGGGAGGGAAGGCCGAAAACCCGTCGGAATTCAAAAGAAAAGAAATTGAAACTTTCTCATCCGGATCTCTAATTAAAAACGTCACAAAAGCGTGGCGACTATGATTTAATAACGTGATTAGACTTTCACTCATTCAGACTGAAATATTTAAAATGGCGTAGCGGAAGTGAAAATGAATTCAAATCCTTTCAAAATGGGCCGTTCATCCGCCCGCCCGTCCGTCCGTTCGTTCGTCTCCTACTAAATAATTTGACAGGTTCCTGTTAATCAGACTTTAATCTTTTCTCTCTGCCTCGACTTCATCTTCTATTTCCTCTCTCTCTTTTTGGCCTGGCTTTCTCCCTGTCCCACCTTCTTCCTGTCGCCTATAACTAAAGAGTTCTTGACCCAATTTTCTACTCTGTACAACGTCCCCAATCGTTCGAGGTACCCAAGCTTTCTCCTTCCAGGGTCAAATTTCCATTAAGACTATTTCGACTGGGCCACACGACAGTCTACCCTCAGGGAATCATCTGTAGGCACATCTATCAGTCTGTTTCTGTATATATCATCTGTATACAGCCTCATAAAGATATGTTGAGGCAAACAACGTTAGCAGTTTCTGAGCACAGGCCCGAACATTTCCATACTGATCAGGCACTACAGTTCAGACTCAACAATGAGCAATTGACCTTTCACAAATTTTCACTGAATTGGTTTCCACTGGACCACTCAGTAGAGCTTGGTGGACCGCAGTTTGACTACCAAGAGCTTAGGTAAAGCTGTTGCTACTCAGCTTATTTTAAGTTTTTCAAATCAGAACAAAAGTTGGAAACCGTTCGTGACTAAATACTTTTAAGAAATCGCACAAAAAGAACCTCAACCACAACAATTCTTGTTTTCAGTATATATTCTACAGGAATTTTTTTTTGTGTACAGCTACAGCTACCTTTTTAATCAAAGGGCCGATTGTTATTTTAAAATTTTTAGGCGGGCCGCGCATAAACTATGAAATAAAGTTTTAGGGCCTCAAAATTTATAGAAAAATTTAATTTTGAGTAAAAAGTAATAATAATAATACTAATAATTCGCGTAACTTGAGAACAAAACAGACTGTGACTGTGTTACAGTCCTTTGGTACTGATTTGACGTTATAGAATTGACCTTTTCCCTTAGTTTCATGAACGAGAAGGCGGTGAGTGGTTTTCATCATCTCGCGAGCAATTATCAAAGATATGTGACACACAATCCTATTCCCATCATGGAAGGTATGAATTAGGCGCACTACCAAATAGCACCAAAGAACTCTCTCACTGGTTGCCCAATGACAAATTCCTCGACTTCCTCTCCCTGTTTCTGTTCTCCTCCTTCTCCTCATCAATCTTTCAATCAATTAACAAAACCCATTCCTCCAAAGCTCTAAACACAAAAGTGCCGCCAATCTCAAAAACTATTAAAGTTACTTCCGGTCCCATTAAACCTGACAACATGAACCTGAATCTTGAAAACGGAACTTAATTAAAGTTTAATTTCGGTTGTAACAAATGAAAATTGCATTAAGTAATGAAAAGGAGGAGGAGGTGGAGAACCAACAGTGGATTGTATCACGACAGCAGTACTACGAGGAGGAGGAGGAGGGAAAAGTTTCATTTAATGCGTTTCTCTTGTTAGCCCACAATTATGGTTATTCTTTTCAGAACTTGCGAGAACCTCATGGGTGTGACTCAGAACCTCAGGGGTGTTCAAAATATGCGAAATTCGACTTTCACACTGGCGTAATGTCCACTCTCCTCCTCCGAAACACTTCAGCTAAAACCAAAAAACAACCGAAAGCAGATCTCAATCTCCGACGCCTCCATTTTAAACATAATCACGTTCAGATTTTGACAACGGAAACGGAAACAAAATAAAAGAAGGAGACGAAGGAGGTGAACAAGATGGAAAATATGAGGAGAAAAAAATCAAAATGTCAGAAGAGAAGAATATCAATATTTATCCTGATCCAAAGATGAGGAGAATAAGGAATGAGATTCAAAAATTTAAAACTTCTCTACTCCTCCTCCTCTCCTTTGCTTCTTCTTGTTCCTTCTCCTCAGGGAAATTTTCCTTGTACTCAAACGCCTCCCTTGTTGAACTTTCCTCCACCTCCATCCTCCACCACCTTCCTCATCTCCATCTTCTATAATATATATGCATGTACGTCCTATATTAAGGACTACAACTTACAGATATTAAAGTTCTCCTTTTGTGCGAGTCATGTTCGCCTCGAAATTTTTCTGAATATCAATTTGAAAGCATGTGGTTTATTTATTTATCTACATTCTATTTGTTGTTCGCATTTTTCGGGGGCAGGGGAGGGTGAAAAAGATGAGAAAAATAAAAAAAATTTTTGAGACAGGAACTGTTCACTTACAGCCTGTTTCGTTTCCGTTCCTCAAGAATTCTTTTGGGTTGGAAGAACACTGACTGACAGACAGATGTAGAAACTGACAAACACACTGTCAGTTAAATCACTTCCGGTTTTCACAAGCTCACAAAATAGTATTAATAAATAATTAGACCTAATCATCATATCGATTTTTGAAGTGTTACCAAAGAAAATAAAAATTTTTCAGACCTTTAAATCAGGTACAGGTTGGATTGAAAATTGTTTACAACATTAGTCACGTGATAGGTTTTCATCAGCCTAAACTTTATTTGAAAACAATAACCGGAAACAGCCAATTTCAAAAGAGTTGTGATTAACGAATGACAAATTTTTCTCTCGAACGCCCTTTTCAAAGACACTTTTGGCTTACACAACCGCCCGCATCTCATCCTCACAATCATCATAACAAAAGGAACCCAAAGAGTGTATCTGACAATCACGACAGGCCTCCAGACCAACAGACAGACAGACAACTCGAAATCTATTATCTCGAAACCAAAAATTCCGAACGTTCCAAATTGTTTTCAATTTTTTCTGCTGTTTCTTTTTTTGCTGTTGGTTTTCTTCTATGAAAAACCGTCCAACAGCTCCTCCCCCCACCTCCCACCCACTTCGAAATGTGTTCCAGACATTCGAAATAAATCTTGCTGACTAATTGGAACGAAGTAAGCAGTTAATCAAAAGGTAGAAAGGATAAGAAAAGTGAATACAACTTTTCTTCTCTCTCTCCTCTCTTCCGGATGGTGGTGGTTGTAATCATTCGTCCCATAAAAAGCAAAGAAACTGGGTTGATGAATGACGTGGAAGTAGAAAAATGGAGGGAAAGAAGAAGAACGAAGGAGAAAATTAGTCTCGAAAAGGATTTTCTTCGAGAGAGAAGAACAACTTCATTGGAGGATGCAAAAAACCGTTCGGAAAATGGAACGACGGGAGATTCTACTCCTTCCGATTGAGCTTTCCAAATCACTTCCGTTTTACCGAAATTTCTACCCCCTCCCTCCTTCCTATTAGAAAAGAAAAAAGATTTTTTTCCTCTCTCTTCTTACTCCTCTCGCGGCTTTTGTGCGAAATCTTAAATCAAATCACAATTTCACGGGTTTAAGTAACCGAATTTTACACTCGGAAATTTTTGAATTTTCACAGAAATGGAAAGAATGAAAAAAAGAGAGAGAAAAGAAGATGACGAAACGGTAGAGAGGAAGAGACAGAGGAGGAGGAGGAGATGAAAAAAAATTTATTCCCTTTTTAAAAGGATTTTAAAAGGTTGAGAGGTTTAATGTCGCTATGGGAAATAAATTAGAGTCTCTTCTCTAAAAGAAACGAATTTCGTCTTTGTTCTATGATGTTTAAAATTCCCGCCAAATTTATAATTTCCGGCTGAGAATGAGCCAATCCCCACTAAAACCCTTCTTTGTATGATATTAGACTTTATCGTATGTTTACAATTTTTCCACCTCTAACCCACAAACTTTAAACCATTTTTACGATAAGACCTACAGACTGGTATCTCCTGTTGTGTCTTTTGCGAACCGTCATTTGACCGCTCCTCGGATTTACTTATACTCTCCAATATATAATGAGTATAGTTTTCGTTAATTATAAAAACATATTACTCTGCATTGTAGTGTTTCCTTATTACAAATCTCAACTCTTCATTTTCGACATACATAATTTTACAGTACATCCACTGTCTTGTTTTTATACAGTATCTTCTCTGATACGTTCTTTCAGTCTACTTGTTCACCTACAGATTTCACTTTTCTTTGTCTTCCACGTATACTATAAATTTTTTCCTGGTCACAAGAGGTTCCTTCGGAGGAGCTCCGACTACTTTGAAGCATATACTGAATTTTGACTCAGAATCAAGTTCAGATGTTACGTGATTGACATCAGAGTACGTGTCGCAAGCAAAATATTAGGTGTGCCCGAAAATAATGTTGGTTCTCTGCGTCACAACAAATGAGCAAACTTTTATCAAACTCCCCAGTACAAGTTGGATATTTTATAAACTACCCAATAAATGTGATAAATATTGAGTAATTGGTCACATTCACCAAGCTCAGTTGGTGATTATGAATAATCAACGGGAACCATATTCGCCCGATTTATCACTTTTACCGTAATATTAATATTAGGTTTTATAATTATTAGGTTATACGTTACGTTCACAACATCAATATTAGATGAACTGGATAATAATAATAATGTCAGTTGTGTGCGTTACACCTAAGATACATGTTACTGTAAAAAGGGAAAATCAAGCAAATATATGTATAAATTCCTGTCGATTACTTGCGACAAGTTACTAAGTATTTATCAAATTTGCCGGTTAGTTTAAAAAATCTACACCTCTTAATATGAACTTTTATTAAATTCCGTGGTTGGATATTTCATAAACTAGCCGGTAAATGTGATGAATATTCATTAATTTATCACATTTGTCAAATTTAGTTGGAAATTATAAATAATCGCCTGGAATTATATGTATATGCGCCAGATTTATCACTTTACCGTTAAAATATACATGATATTACTTTCTGGTTCACACCATAAGTAACTTGTGACTATTTTTTAGTTCCCGAATTGAATTTTCGACAGAAATCTATCACAAACACCTAAAGATTATAAAAGCGGTCAACTGATCGATTCAATAACTGTGTACATTTTGATAATATAAATTTTTTTCTCTTTAAAAATACCACACCATGTGACAGAAATAATAATTCGAACTCAAATACATGAGACGAGGGAGTATCTTCTAGTAAATAATAACCTAAACCAGGGATGGCGAACCTTTTTATGTCCGTGCCACAAAGTCATAAAAATTTTTTTTTACATAGGGGACGTGCCACAAATAATTTTTAATTAATTTCTATCAAAAAAGATAACTTATTAAAAAATATAATTTTGTTTTTGTGCGTGCCACCAAAATTTTCAAACGTGCCACTTGTGGCACGCATGCCATAGGTTCGCCAACCCTGACCTAAACAATGCTCGGATTACTTTTGAGTAGCTTTACTTTTAACTAAAGGAGATCTCTAATGCAACACTCTCGTCAACAATATTCCGTATAATTGTACTTTTCTAAAAGCAATCCTTTGAGCCTGTTAAGCACTTTGTTTACTCTCCTGTGTCAGTTGAACGGTAGCTTCCGGTTTTATGATGGTCTGGTTGGATCTTGTTTGAAATTTCCCTTCGAAATTGTAGACAATATCCATAGCTGTCATTGTCAACATTAAAGGCCGCTCAAGTCAAGTTGTCGTATTCTTTCAAAAACTTGACGTAAGCGGTATAACAGCCAAAAATATTATATTATTAACAATTTTAGACATAATT
This sequence comes from Columbicola columbae, assembly GCA_016920875.1. Lineage (NCBI taxonomy): Eukaryota > Metazoa > Arthropoda > Insecta > Psocodea > Philopteridae > Columbicola > Columbicola columbae. The sequence continues at coordinate 13,424,470 of JADMLL010000006.1, read as the reverse complement.
ATTTATAAAAGTTTCAGAGAGAGAGAGAGATAAGGGATGTAACAACAACGTTGAAAATATTTTTCACTGATTCCAACAGATTTTAACCCCCCAAATAAGTTTCTTCGTTCTTGGTTTATACCCAACCTCATCTTCGTATTCTCCCACATCCTCTCAAAATAAAAACATTCACATTCGACCTAAAAATTTAATAAGATTCAAACATAAAAGCTCCGAATTTTGCAAAATCTTTATTCTTTACTCTTTCCCTCCCCTCTCCTCCCTGCTTCCACCACCACTACCTCAGCTTATTCGCCCCCCCGCCATTTTTCAATCCTTTTTAGCCTTTTACAAATTTTATCCTCGCCTTATCTCCCTCTTTTCATGCAGACCTTTTCTAATTTTCATATCTCCTCCACGGATCCTTTCTTTTCTTTCCACTTTTTTCTCCCGTTTGGAGTGAAGGGAGTGGAGGTGAAGGGAGGATGGAAGTTCACTAATTTCCTTCTGAGCACGATCCTCCGCGCAGATTTTGAAACCATCCTCTCACGCGGTCACATTCGTGATTAGTCACGTGTGTGTGGACTCGACTGTTGATGACGTGAAGATGAAAGATGGAGTGGTTTGTGTTTGGCTTTTCTCGAGGCGACTTAACTAAAATTTTATTTTTTGTATAAGTCTCAGTTCTTCTTTCACCTCCGATCCCCCAAAAAGGAAAAATAGAAAAGAAATCTTGTCCTTGAAAAGTCTATAAATAACGTCGGGGAAAACTGGAAAGGGAAGAATAAGAGAAGAAAGAGGTTATGGTGGAATGGTGGTAATGGGAAAGAGAAAGAGAAGCAGATGAATGCGGAAGTTGACGTGAACTCTCAGAAGGCAAATTGTTTAAATAATATTGAGCGGGAGGAGGAGGAGGAGGGGGGGTCGCGGAGAGGAGGATCTCTTTTGTTTCCAAGGAGATCATTTATGACGAAAGACTTTTAAGAATGAAACAGAGCACAAGAGGAAGGAGGAAGAGAGACATATAAAAGGAGAATGACAGCAAACCAGAAACTCAATTCTTTTCCTGTTAGAACCCGCACAGAAAATGAAGAACCTTTTATGATGGGATAGTAAAAAAGGAAAAGAGGAGGAGGAGGAAGGAGACGTAGAAAGAAAAACCGGAAGAACCATCTAGAAAATTAAACTTTTAGAGTACGGAGAGGAGGAGTAAACATAACCTCCACAGCTGCATAGTAGTCATGTCTCAGATCAACAAACATGGAAAATAAATTTTGTGAAGCTGCGTTTGCCCCCACTGCCCCTCCTTCATGCTTCTCATCTTCTCTCTGGAGAAACGAACGTTTCAAATTGGACTGGAAACCTTTGCTCGTGTTCTCCCCGAACGCGGAAGGTTTTCCAACACAGACAAACTAAATTTAAATTATTCAAAAGTTTTGTTTTTGATAAATTAGGTGATGAGTTCCGAGTCGGAAGTGGTCATTGTTCTTCCAAACAGGACGGATTTCCGTCTCTCTCTCTCTCTCTCTTTTTCCTCTTTCCGACACTGAGAAAGATCCTCACGGAGCAATTTATTCCCTTGTCGTTGTCATTTCGTTGTTGTCCGGTTGTTCTATCTTCTGTTTGTCCACGTTTCCCTCGTTGACAAGAGGAAAGTAAGAAAAACAGTCGACAAGTTGAAAGAATCCTTTGCTTGAAGAGGGTTATAACACACCAAAAACCTCCACTTCCGGTGGGAATGTGGCAAAGATTCAAAAGAAAGGATTTCCAAGCCCATCTTCAACACCGCACCACAATTAGACTAGACTCCTCCGGTGGGAGACCCAATCACTCATTTAAAAGCTTTGATTAGAAGAACCGGAAGTCAGTCTTGAAATGAAGTTCCGGGTTCAACGATTTTGCTGACCGATGAAGAATAAGAGAGTAATCACCGGAAATGGGCTTTAAGCTCTCTTTTTCGAAGTTCTCTTTCTCCTTAAATAAATTAGGAGTCGTAAATTTTTTGGGTGAAGTTCCCTTCCTTCTCGCGGTCCCCCAGGGGGCCCAAATTAACTCATTTTTACGGTCATTAGTTCAACACCAGAACAAATCGCCTTTTTCCTGTTCTCACCTTTTCTTCTTCCTCTGTACTGTTTTCTTTTTATAGGTCATTTTTCTTCTTCTTTTTCATCTTCCTCTTCATCCTAATTTACTTTTATCCTTTTCTGATTTTCCTCCTTTTTCTGTTGAATAAAATTTCTTTGTTTTGCTTCCTTTTCCTTTCTATTGCTTTATCCTCGCTTTTTGTTTTTC